>CM075816.1:8030459-8630459 GCA_037975025.1 Excoecaria agallocha
AAAGAGAGAATTTGTGAGAGAAATTAAAGAAGGTTGTGTGGTTTAAAAGAAAAGAAAGGAGTTAAAAGAAAAAACAAAAAAAAAAGAAAGAAAGGTAGAGAAATCGGGAGGGAGAGGGAGGAGGAAGGGGAAGAGCCGGCGATGGCCTAGGTCCCGTCGGCTAGCCGCCATTCACGACACCGGCGAGGAAGCTCCGATTGTTGTCGCCGTCTTCTCCGTTCACCCCTTTCCCCTACAAGCGCGGTTCTCTCTAGCTCCTTCTTCTTTCATTTTTCTCCATCACCACCTTAGCTTCTTTCTCTTTCTTTTGGTGGTTCTTGACATCGGTTGAGAGAGTAACAACATCAGTGGGATCACGAGGCTGAGGCGGATCTTCCGATGCCCTCCGATTGTCCTCACTCGCCGGCAAAGTGTAGATCGGAGCATGTGGCAACCAGCGATTCTAGGTGGTTTTTTGGCCAAACCATGATGTTTTGAGGCGCATGAAGACCACCGAAAATTTACAGGCAACTCTGGCTTCAAGTGGGAGGCTTCGGCGGGTCTTCGATGAGGTGCCGATGAGGCTCCGACGGGTCTCCGATGAGGCTCCGGCGAGGCTTCGAATAAGCAGTTTGGAGAGAGCATTCTGGGCTTCGACACTACGGTATGGGAACTATTTTAATAAATTGATTTTTGTGTATAGTTTTGAAGTGAGATTTGATTAGATTGTTTTTATGTTGTTATAGCCAAGTTGACAACTAAACTAGAAGCTTCTGCAAAGTGTATCGTTAGTGAGCAAACTATGTTATTATTAAGCATCTAATTTGGTCAAGGAAATACTTAAGAAATCAATTATATAATGACATCTCCTATGGATAGTTTACTATTGAAATAATCAGTTCATGGTTGATTATTATAATTGGACCTAACAAACACTAGTTTTTGGAAGAAGTTTTTCATGGGAAAAGGGATAAATGATTATGTATTAAGCATTTCGGCAGTGTGCTATTTTCTGCTAGCCGCTTTATGCTCTGTCTGAACTTAGATTTGTAAATGAAATTGAAAGTATAATAGTTGTAGTGAATTTAATTAGGCTGAACTAGGCGAGATAGAGTTTGAGTTCAATTTGAATTTAGTGTTAATGGTATAATTGAACAAATAATGAATTATAATTATTAATAGAAGTGTCATTGAACTTGGTTAACATGGAATTAAGGGAAAAATCTATTGATATATATATATATATAATATCTGTTATCCTTCGAAGTTTGTGGAATGAGTTGTAAAAAGAATGTAGCTTTACAATTCCTTGGTTATAACCTAAATAAGTTAATTCACTTATGGGTTAAAGGTTTATTTTTGATATTATTATTAAATTTAATGTGGTGGTTTACTAATCACTGTTCTAGGCTTTGCCTAGTTGGAAAGTATAAAGGGAATTCATGATTGAGTTTTCAATAGAAATGTTTCAGATCCTTACCAATTGATTTCAAAATTATTCCTTGGTAAGGAAATTATATGTTGCTACTTTGTTTAATGTATTTTTTGAGTTTAATTAAGAATTTAGCTAACATGTTTATTTGAAAGATGTATTGGGTAAGGAAGTATTTTAACTTCATATATGCTATTATCTTTCATGATGCAATTTGCTAAGATATTAAACAAAGAAGTTATTTGATACGTAAGAGATCATGATAGAGTAAAAAGATGATTATTTGGAATTTAATATACGATAATTGAAGATTATAATGTCATAATACAAAACAAGTAAGAATGTAACTAGTATAGTAGTAGGCCATTAGTATAAATGTGATACAAACATGTAAAGAATGAAAATACCTTAAAATATAATGAATTGAGAAATATTGGAAAATACTCATTTCTTTATGAATCTTTGTTTGATACTTGAATAACAAAAATGAATATCATTATTATAAATGGAGTAGACATAGTTTTATGTTTATGCTCTTATGGTATTATGAGAAAATCGACGATTAAGTGCTACGTACTTACATGTATTTGCTTTAACATATTGGTGTTTTAAGATTATGTATTTAGATATGTGATTATGACATTGAACTTATATGCATTTATAGGCGCTAAAATGATATGAAATGGTGTAGGTAGATATTGATATCAGATTTGTAACTGAATATATGTATTTGATGTATTGGTTGAATTTATATGTGGTGATTAAATTGAGTACAATAGAGCAGGTGAGATGGCTATAATGAACCATGCAGGTACGTCTTTTTGAAATGACTATGTGTTTATGTGCTGTTTTAGACACTCATAGTGGATGTGAATATATATGATTTCATGTTCATGAAGGCAGTCTAGCAATGCATAAACTATTATGACAAGTATAAGTATTGTTAATATATGGTTATTAGAAAGTTTAAAAGTAATTTGAAAGAATGTATATTAAGTAAACTCCTTTGATGACTGAAGAGTAATGTAAAGAGAAATTGTTGAATTATTGTGAAATAATTCATGACATAAGTGAATGATGGTTCACAAACTGTACAAAGATATTGAATGTTCTGAATAACTGTATTATCTGGATTGAAATGATGATAAAGTTGATAAATGTACTGAAAGTAAGTGATCTTTTGCGCCCTTAGAAAATAGTCTAACAGTAAAAACTAGCTCAGGATATAATTGGCTAGCCATAGGGATTCTGTATCGTGGTGCAAGTCATGGCGACTTGCTTAGTTATGGTAGGATCACTGATCTCCATAACTTCTGTTTGTATTTGGTATCTGCTACGTGGAAAAATGGTCTTTGAGATCATTTTTCAGTCTGTTTGTGGCCCATGGGGTCTACATCCCGTATATCCAGTCTGAGTATTTCTGTCAGTACTGTTCTAGGGGCATTAATATGAAAATAAGTTAAAAAGTATAAAAGATAAGAAATGTTATAGTTCAGAACTAATATGCATAAGAATTATCCTCTTGTATAAGTACATCAAATGGATAATAAATTGCAAGTTATAATATTGATGAGCATGTGATTCTTTAATTCTATATAAGCATTATGTATCTATATATTTATGTATAGGTATGTATTCCACTCTGTTATCGATCAAGTATATAATATATGGCACACTATGGTGTTAAGTAATATATTGTTCACCTTGTTAAGATTATTTGAATGATTACATGAAAGTGAATTCAGAATGCATGCTATGTTTTAAATGATGTATAGGTATGAAAGAATTATGCCAACGTCTTTTGAGGTAACAATTAATGATGAATTGCTTACTGAGCTATTAAGTTTTGTTGTCTATATGAGTAAGATATTCTGTTGCTTATGCTTATGATTTATTACTGAATGTAAGAACTGGAATCTAAGAAAATTGAAGGTATCAAATAGGAATATTATTAACTTTGTACTTGTGTAATTGATGTTACGTGTTCAAAAGATTAGTTTTAGATTATATTGTTCCCCACTAAGCTCTATAGCTTAGCACGGATTTTGTTATCCATGTAGGTAACAGGATAAGCTTATTTTGGGTTAATCAGCTGCTATGGATCAACCATCAGAAGAAAGGATTTAGTATGGGCAGATCTGCATCAGGGTTTACAGTTGTAGCGAGATGATTTTAATGTACATTGTTCTTTACTTTGGAATGTTATAGCGGTTTAAGAGTGTAATATGTAATATTGAATCATCTTAGGACATGTGAATAATAATGAGAATTGATGTATGAGATTCTTAGTGAAATTATTTTTGTAATGTTGTGCCCTTGAAGGGTTGTGGAATTGTCTGATTTGCAGGTGGGTTAGATAAGTTTTTAGAAGTTATATTGTCGGATTTTTATTTGGTAATTAGTCATTTGGACAATTATAGCTTTATCGGCTTACTTAATTTATAAGTATTTCTTTTTGGACAAGCCTGGGTCGATGGGATAGTTAAGATTCAAAAGAAAAATCTTGCTGATTTTGGAATTGTCACTCAATGTATTGCTCTTCAAAGGGTTAATGACCAGTATCTGACAAATGGTCATTGGAAAAAATTTTTTTCCAACTTATCACTTGTTTCAGTTAGACTGTTCAGCAAGGGTGTTACATTTAGTGGTATCAGAGCAAAGGTTTAGCCGATCCTAAGTTCGGAGTATGTAAGTGAAGGAATTATTACAAGTAACTTATGTACATGCCATATGGAATGAGTAAATTTGAAAGGGGCAAGTTTGTTGTTATCAGTTTCCTCGGATCATTTAAGTATAAATAAGTAAGTTGGTGATTGAGGACAAGAGTTAAACTTTTAGTCATCTTGATAGTTCTGAGATAATGTTTCTGGGTGATTCCGTTAACCTAGCTAGTACATACTACCACCAATATTGTGCATTAGTCATCCATGTGTACATTTGTGTTTCAGTCCATACATACATACAGTTCAGTCATGTGGCCACATGCTTCATAGTCTACATATGCATTTGTTATTGCATTTGTTATTGCATAGTCATGCAATTGCATACTTTGTATTTGATTTTGTTAGTGGCAGTTTTGTTAAACTAGTGAGAGGTTATAGCTGAAACCCAGTATAGACTTTGTCAGAGCTATATTGAATAAGGAGCCTATGTACAGAAATCTAATATTAGAATTGAACGACGGAGATCAGTATAACCAAGAGTTTAGAGAAGTGATGTGATTATGTGATAAAGGAGTAATAGAAGATCAGTTATCATAAGACAGAAGATCTGTTACTTGATGAAAGACTGTTTATATTTCGGATTGCTGGAGTAATCAATTAAATAACAAATATATGCTCTATTATAGTGTTTTAAAGATATCAAGATGTGAGGGATAAATGAATAGCAATAACTACAGTTTTGTTATTCAGATAAATTTCGAGGACGAAATTTTTTTTAGGGGGGGAGAATTGTAATGCCCCAAAATTTTGGTATTATTTTGTAAAGATTAATTATGAAGATTTCCAATATAAGTTAATATTATTTTCGGGTTTTAATTTAATAATGGTTAATTAAAACATATTATGAAAGTTAATATGTATATTAATAATAATGTTCAGGGTAAGATTTAAAAATTATGTGGTGGTTAATTAAAAGAAGAAAGAGAGAATTTGTGAGAGAAATTAAAGAAGGTTATGTGGTTTAAAAGAAAAGAAAGGAGTTAAAAGAAAAAAAAAGAAAGGTAGAGAAATCGGGAGGGAGAGGGAGGAGGAAGGGGAAGAGCCGGCGATGGCCTAGGTCCCGTCGGCTGGCCGCCGTTCATGACACCAGCGAGGAAGCTCCGATTGTTGCTGCCATCTTCTCTGTTCACCCCTTTCCCCCACAAGCGCGGTTCTCTCTAGCTCCTTCTTCTTCCATTTTTCTCCATCACCACCTTAGCTTCTTTCTCTTTTTTTCGGTGGTTCTTGACGCCGGTTGAGACACTGACAACACCGGTGGGATCACGAGGCTGAGGCGGATCTTTTGGTGCCCTTCGATCGTCCTCACTCGCCGGCGAAGTGTAGATCGGAGCATGTGGCAGTCGGCGATTCTAGGTGGTTTTTCGGCCAAACCATAATATTTTGAGGCGCGTGAAGACCACCAAAAAGTTACCGACAACTCTGGCTTCAGGTGGGAGGCTTCGACGGGTCTCCGATGAGGCGCCGGCGAGGCTCCGAATAAGCAGTTTGGAGAGAGCATTCTGGGCTTCGACACTACGGTATGGGAACTATTTTAATAAATTGATTTTTGTGTATAGTTTTGAAGTGAGATTTGATTAGATTGTTTTTATGTTGTTATGGCCAAGTTGACAACTAAACTAGAAGCTTCTACAAAGTGTATCGTTAGTGAGCAAATTATGTTATTATTAAGCATCTAATTTGGTCAAGGAAATACTTAAGAAATCAATTATATAATGACATCTCCTATGGATAGTTTACTATTGAAATAATCAGTTCATGGTTGATTATTATAATTGGACCTAACAAACACTAGTTTTTGGAAGAAGTTTTTCATGGGAAAAGGGATAAATGATTATGTATTAAGCATTTCGGCAGTGTGCTATTTTCTGCTAGTCGCTTTATGCTCTGTCTGAATTTAGATTTGTAAATGAAATTGAAAGTATAATAGTTACAGTGAATTTAATTAGGCTGAACTAGGCGAGATAGAGTTTGAGTTCAATTTGAATTAAGTGTTAATGGTATAATTGAACAAATAATGAATTATAATTATTAATAGAAGTGTCGTTGAACTTGGTTAACATGGAATTAAGGGAAAAATCTATTGATATATATAAATAAAATATCTGTTATCCTTCGAAGTTTGTGGAATGAGTTGTAAAAAGAATGTAGCTTTACAATTCCTTGGTTATAACCTAAATAAGTTAATTAACTTATGGGTTAAAGGTTTATTTTTGATATTATTATTAAATTTAATGTGGTGGTTTACAAATCACTGTTCTAGGCTTTGCCTAGTTGGAAAGTATAAAGGGAATTCATGATTGAGTTTTCAATAGAAATGTTTCAGATCCTTACCAATTGATTTTGAAATTATTCCTTGGTAAGGAAATTATACTTTGCTACTTTGTTTAATGTATTTTTTGAGTTTAATTAAGAATTTAGCTAACATGTTTATTTGAAAGATGTATAAATAAAAATCTAGGTTATGCTATTAAACGTTAATAGAAAAATTTTAAAAGCTAATGATTAATTTGGCAATAAAAAGTATAGTTTTTGCCAGTTGATTTATGATTGGACTTAGATAGCTAAAGAATCAATATTATTAAGATTGTTCTTAAATAAGTTTAATTTGAAATAGGATGGCATAATGATATATAGATATACTATATGAATATATGATTTGATACAACTATAGTATAGTAAGAGATCTATTATAATAGTAAGAAATTATATCAAATAGTCATTGTTGCTATCATTGCATAACTTCCAGTTTAGTAAAAGAAAGGTGATTAGGTAATGAGGGTTAAAGTTTTAAGAAATTAGTTACATGTATAGTATTTGATTAAGAGAAAAAGGAATAAGAGATAACTCTTTGGAGATAGTTAAAATTAACTTAAATTTTATTCTCATTTCTTACTATAAAACTTGTACAAGTATTGGGTTAGGAAGTATTTTAACTTTATATATGCTATTATCTTTCATGATGCAATTTGCTAAGATATTAAACAAAGAAGTTATTTGATACGTAAGAGATCATGATAGAGTAAAAAGATGATTATTTGGAATTTAATATACGATAATTGAAGATTATAATGTCATAATACAAAACAAGTGAGAATGTAACTAGTATAGTAATAGGCCATTAGTATAAATGTGATACAAACATGTAAAGAATGGAAATACCTTAAAATATAATGAATTGAGAAATATTGGAAAATACTCATTTCTTTTTGAATCTTTGTTTGATACTTGAATAACAAAAATGAATATCATTACTATAAATGGAGTAGACATAGTTTTATGTTTATGCTCTTATGGTATTATGAGAAAATCGACGATTAAGTGCTACGTACTTACATGAGTTTGCTTTAACATATTGGTGTTTTAAGATTATGTATTTAGATATGTGGATATGACATTGAACTTATATGCCTCTATAGGCGCTAAAATGATATGAAATGGTGTAGGTAGATATTGATATCAGATTTGTAACTGAATATATGTATTTGATGTATTGGTTGAATATATATGTGGTGATTAAATTGAGTACAATAGAGCAGGTTAGATGGCTATAATGAACCATGCAGGTACGTCTTTCTGAAATGACTATGTGTTTATGTGCTGTTTTAGACACTCATAGTGGATGTGAATATATATGATTTCATGTTCATGAAGGCAGTCTAGCAATGCATAAACTATTATGACAAGTATAAGTATTGTTAATATATGGTTATTAGAAAGTTTAAAAGTAATTTGAAAGAATGTATATTAAGTAAACTCCTTTGATGACTGAAGAGTAATGTAAAGAGAAATTGTTGAATTATTGTGAAATAATTCATGACATAAGTGAATGATGGTTCACAAACTGTACAAAAATATTGAATGTTCTGAATAACTGTATTATCTGGATTGAAATGATGATAAAGTTGATAAATGTACTGAAAGTAAGTGATCTTTTGCGCCCTTAGAAAATAGTCTGACAGTAAAAACTAGCTTAGCATATAATTGGCTAGCCATAGGGATTCTGTACCGTGGTACAAGTCATGGCGACTTGCTTAGTTATGGTAGGATCACTGATCTCCATAACTTCTGTTTGTATTTGGTATCTACTACGTGGAAAAATGGTCTTTGAGATCATTTTTCAGTCTGTTTGTGGCCCATGGGGTCTACATCCCGTATATCCAGTCTGAGTATTTCTGTCAGTACTGTTCTAGGGGCATTAATATGAAAATAAGTTAAAAGTATAAAAGATAAGAAATGTTATAGTTCAGAACTAATATGCATAAGAATTATCCTCTTGTATAAGTACATCAAATGGATAATAAATTGCAAGTTATAATATTGATGAGCATGTGATTCTTTAATTCTATATAAGCATTATGTATCTATATATTTATGTATAGGTATGTATTCCACTCTGTTATCGATCAAGTATATAATATATGGCACACTATGGTGTTAAGTAATATATTGTTCACCTTTTTAAGATTATTTGAATGATTACATGAAAGTGAATTCAGAATGCATGCTATGTTTTAAATGATGTATAGGTATGAAAGAATTATGCCAACGTCTTTTGAGGTAACAATTAATGATGAATTGCTTACTGAGCTATTAAGTTTTGTTGTCTATATGAGTAAGATATTCTGTTGCTTATGCTTATGATTTATTACTGAATGTAAGAACTGGAATCTAAGAAAATTGAAGGTATCAAATAGGAATATTATTAACTTTGTACTTGTGTAATTGATGTTACGTGTTCAAAAGATTAGTTTTAGATTATATTGTTCCCCACTAAGCTCTATAGCTTAGCACGGATTTTGTTATCCATGTAGGTAACAGGATAAGCTTATTTTGGGTTAATCAGCTGCTATGGATCAACCATCAGAAGAAAGGATTTAGTATGGGCAGATCTGCATCAGGGTTTACAGTTGTAGCGAGATGATTTTAATGTACATTGTTCTTTACTTTGGAATGTTATAGCGGTTTAAGAGTGTAATATGTAATATTGAATCATCTTAGGACATGTGAATAATAATGAGAATTGATGTATGAGATTCTTAGTGAAATTATTTTTGTAATGTTGTGCCCTTGAAGGGTTGTGGAATTGTCTGATTTGCAGGTGGGTTAGATAAGTTTTTAGAAGTTATATTGTCGGATTTTTATTTGGTAATTAGTCATTTGGACAATTATAGCTTTATCGGCTTACTTAATTTATAAGTATTTCTTTTTGGACAAGCCTGGGTCGATGGGATAGTTAAGATTCAAAAGAAAAATCTTGCTGATTTTGGAATTGTCACTCAATGTATTGCTCTTCAAAGGGTTAATGACCAGTATCTGACAAATGGTCATTGGAAAAAATTTTTTTCCAACTTATCACTTGTTTCAGTTAGACTGTTCAGCAAGGGTGTTACATTTAGTGGTATCAGAGCAAAGGTTTAGCCGATCCTAAGTTCGGAGTATGTAAGTGAAGGAATTATTACAAGTAACTTATGTACATGCCATATGGAATGAGTAAATTTGAAAGGGGCAAGTTTGTTGTTATCAGTTTCCTCGGATCATTTAAGTATAAATAAGTAAGTTGGTGATTGAGGACAAGAGTTAAACTTTTAGTCATCTTGATAGTTCTGAGATAATGTTTCTGGGTGATTCCGTTAACCTAGCTAGTACATACTACCACCAATATTGTGCATTAGTCATCCATGTGTACATTTGTGTTTCAGTCCATACATACATACAGTTCAGTCATGTGGCCACATGCTTCATAGTCTACATATGCATTTGTTATTGCATTTGTTATTGCATAGTCATGCAATTGCATACTTTGTATTTGATTTTGTTAGTGGCAGTTTTGTTAAACTAGTGAGAGGTTATAGCTGAAACCCAGTATAGACTTTGTCAGCTATATTGAATAAGGAGCCTATGTACAGAAATCTAATATTAGAATTGAACGACGGAGATCAGTATAACCAAGAGTTTAGAGAAGTGATGTGATTATGTGATAAAGGAGTAATAGAAGATCAGTTATCATAAGACAGAAGATCTGTTACTTGATGAAAGACTGTTTATATTTCGGATTGCTGGAGTAATCAATTAAATAACAAATATATGCTCTATTATAGTGTTTTAAAGATATCAAGATGTGAGGGATAAATGAATAGCAATAACTACAGTTTTGTTATTCAGATAAATTTCGAGGACGAAATTTTTTTTAGGGGGGGAGAATTGTAATGCCCCAAAATTTTGGTATTATTTTGTAAAGATTAATTATGAAGATTTCCAATATAAGTTAATATTATTTTCGGGTTTTAATTTAATAATGGTTAATTAAAACATATTATGAAAGTTAATATGTATATTAATAATAATGTTCAGGGTAAGATTTAAAAATTATGTGGTGGTTAATTAAAAGAAGAAAGAGAGAATTTGTGAGAGAAATTAAAGAAGGTTATGTGGTTTAAAAGAAAAGAAAGGAGTTAAAAGAAAAAAAAAGAAAGGTAGAGAAATCGGGAGGGAGAGGGAGGAGGAAGGGGAAGAGCCGGCGATGGCCTAGGTCCCGTCGGCTGGCCGCCGTTCATGACACCAGCGAGGAAGCTCCGATTGTTGCTGCCATCTTCTCTGTTCACCCCTTTCCCCCACAAGCGCGGTTCTCTCTAGCTCCTTCTTCTTCCATTTTTCTCCATCACCACCTTAGCTTCTTTCTCTTTTTTTCGGTGGTTCTTGACGCCGGTTGAGACACTGACAACACCGGTGGGATCACGAGGCTGAGGCGGATCTTTTGGTGCCCTTCGATCGTCCTCACTCGCCGGCGAAGTGTAGATCGGAGCATGTGGCAGTCGGCGATTCTAGGTGGTTTTTCGGCCAAACCATAATGTTTTGAGGCGCGTGAAGACCACCAAAAAGTTACCGACAACTCTGGCTTCAGGTGGGAGGCTTCGACGGGTCTCCGATGAGGCGCCGGCGAGGCTCCGAATAAGCAGTTTGGAGAGAGCATTCTGGGCTTCGACACTACGGTATGGGAACTATTTTAATAAATTGATTTTTGTGTATAGTTTTGAAGTGAGATTTGATTAGATTGTTTTTATGTTGTTATGGCCAAGTTGACAACTAAACTAGAAGCTTCTACAAAGTGTATCGTTAGTGAGCAAATTATGTTATTATTAAGCATCTAATTTGGTCAAGGAAATACTTAAGAAATCAATTATATAATGACATCTCCTATGGATAGTTTACTATTGAAATAATCAGTTCATGGTTGATTATTATAATTGGACCTAACAAACACTAGTTTTTGGAAGAAGTTTTTCATGGGAAAAGGGATAAATGATTATGTATTAAGCATTTCGGCAGTGTGCTATTTTCTGCTAGTCGCTTTATGCTCTGTCTGAATTTAGATTTGTAAATGAAATTGAAAGTATAATAGTTACAGTGAATTTAATTAGGCTGAACTAGGCGAGATAGAGTTTGAGTTCAATTTGAATTAAGTGTTAATGGTATAATTGAACAAATAATGAATTATAATTATTAATAGAAGTGTCGTTGAACTTGGTTAACATGGAATTAAGGGAAAAATCTATTGATATATATAAATAAAATATCTGTTATCCTTCGAAGTTTGTGGAATGAGTTGTAAAAAGAATGTAGCTTTACAATTCCTTGGTTATAACCTAAATAAGTTAATTAACTTATGGGTTAAAGGTTTATTTTTGATATTATTATTAAATTTAATGTGGTGGTTTACAAATCACTGTTCTAGGCTTTGCCTAGTTGGAAAGTATAAAGGGAATTCATGATTGAGTTTTCAATAGAAATGTTTCAGATCCTTACCAATTGATTTTGAAATTATTCCTTGGTAAGGAAATTATACTTTGCTACTTTGTTTAATGTATTTTTTGAGTTTAATTAAGAATTTAGCTAACATGTTTATTTGAAAGATGTATAAATAAAAATCTAGGTTATGCTATTAAACGTTAATAGAAAAATTTTAAAAGCTAATGATTAATTTGGCAATAAAAAGTATAGTTTTTGCCAGTTGATTTATGATTGGACTTAGATAGCTAAAGAATCAATATTATTAAGATTGTTCTTAAATAAGTTTAATTTGAAATAGGATGGCATAATGATATATAGATATACTATATGAATATATGATTTGATACAACTATAGTATAGTAAGAGATCTATTATAATAGTAAGAAATTATATCAAATAGTCATTGTTGCTATCATTGCATAACTTCCAGTTTAGTAAAAGAAAGGTGATTAGGTAATGAGGGTTAAAGTTTTAAGAAATTAGTTACATGTATAGTATTTGATTAAGAGAAAAAGGAATAAGAGATAACTCTTTGGAGATAGTTAAAATTAACTTAAATTTTATTCTCATTTCTTACTATAAAACTTGTACAAGTATTGGGTTAGGAAGTATTTTAACTTTATATATGCTATTATCTTTCATGATGCAATTTGCTAAGATATTAAACAAAGAAGTTATTTGATACGTAAGAGATCATGATAGAGTAAAAAGATGATTATTTGGAATTTAATATACGATAATTGAAGATTATAATGTCATAATACAAAACAAGTGAGAATGTAACTAGTATAGTAATAGGCCATTAGTATAAATGTGATACAAACATGTAAAGAATGGAAATACCTTAAAATATAATGAATTGAGAAATATTGGAAAATACTCATTTCTTTTTGAATCTTTGTTTGATACTTGAATAACAAAAATGAATATCATTACTATAAATGGAGTAGACATAGTTTTATGTTTATGCTCTTATGGTATTATGAGAAAATCGACGATTAAGTGCTACGTACTTACATGAGTTTGCTTTAACATATTGGTGTTTTAAGATTATGTATTTAGATATGTGGATATGACATTGAACTTATATGCCTCTATAGGCGCTAAAATGATATGAAATGGTGTAGGTAGATATTGATATCAGATTTGTAACTGAATATATGTATTTGATGTATTGGTTGAATATATATGTGGTGATTAAATTGAGTACAATAGAGCAGGTTAGATGGCTATAATGAACCATGCAGGTACGTCTTTCTGAAATGACTATGTGTTTATGTGCTGTTTTAGACACTCATAGTGGATGTGAATATATATGATTTCATGTTCATGAAGGCAGTCTAGCAATGCATAAACTATTATGACAAGTATAAGTATTGTTAATATATGGTTATTAGAAAGTTTAAAAGTAATTTGAAAGAATGTATATTAAGTAAACTCCTTTGATGACTGAAGAGTAATGTAAAGAGAAATTGTTGAATTATTGTGAAATAATTCATGACATAAGTGAATGATGGTTCACAAACTGTACAAAAATATTGAATGTTCTGAATAACTGTATTATCTGGATTGAAATGATGATAAAGTTGATAAATGTACTGAAAGTAAGTGATCTTTTGCGCCCTTAGAAAATAGTCTGACAGTAAAAACTAGCTCAGCATATAATTGGCTAGCCATAGGGATTCTGTACCGTGGTACAAGTCATGGCGACTTGCTTAGTTATGGTAGGATCACTGATCTCCATAACTTCTGTTTGTATTTGGTATCTACTACGTGGAAAAATGGTCTTTGAGATCATTTTTCAGTCTGTTTGTGGCCCATGGGGTCTACATCCCGTATATCCAGTCTGAGTATTTCTGTCAGTACTGTTCTAGGGGCATTAATATGAAAATAAGTTAAAAAGTATAAAAGATAAGAAATGTTATAGTTCAGAACTAATATGCATAAGAATTATCCTCTTGTATAAGTACATCAAATGGATAATAAATTGCAAGTTATAATATTGATGAGCATGTGATTCTTTAATTCTATATAAGCATTATGTATCTATATATTTATGTATAGGTATGTATTCCACTTTGTTATCGATCAAGTATATAATATATGGCACACTATGGTGTTAAGTAATATATTGTTCACCTTATTAAGATTATTTGAATGATTACATGAAAGTGAATTTAGAATGCATGCTATGTTTTAAATGATGTATAGGTATGAAAGAATTATGCCAACGTCTTTTGAGGTAACAATTAATGATGAATTGCTTACTGAGCTATTAAGTTTTGTTGTCTATATGAGTAAGATATTCTGTTGCTTATGCTTATGATTTATTACTGAATGTAAGAACTGGAATCTAAGAAAATTGAAGGTATCAAATAGGAATATTATTAACTTTGTACTTGTGTAATTGATGTTACGTGTTCAAAAGATTAGTTTTAGATTATATTGTTCCCCACTAAGCTCTATAGCTTAGCACGGATTTTGTTATCCATGTAGGTAACAGGATAAGCTTGTTTTGGGTTAATCAGCTGCTATGGATCAACCATCAGAAGAAAGGATTTAGTATGGGCAGATCTGCATCAGGGTTTACAGTTGTAGCGAGATGATTTTAATGTACATTGTTCTTTACTTTGGAATGTTATAGCGGTTTAAGAGTGTAATATGTAATATTGAATAATCTTAGGACATGTGAATAATAATGAGAATTGATGTATGAGATGCTTAGTGAAATTATTTTTGTAATGTTGTGCCCTTGAAGGGCTGTGGAATTGTCTGATTTACAGGTGGGTTAGATAAGTTTTTAGACGTTATATTGCCGGATTTTTTTTTGGTAATTAGTCATTTGGACAATTATAGCTTTATCGGCTTACTTAATTTATAAGTATTTCTTTTTGGACAAGCCTGGATCGATGGGGTAGCTAAGATTCAAAAGAAAAATCTTGCTGATTTTGGAATTGTCACTCAGTGTATTGCTCCTCAAAGGGTTAATGACCAGTATCTGACAAATGGTCCTTGGAAAAAAAAATTTTCCAACTTATAACTTGTTTCGGTTAGACTGTTCAGCAAGGGTGTTACAAAAAGGACCTTTCGTGCTTAAAAATTTGTTATCTAAGAAGCTGCCATTCTATTAGACAATGATGGCAATGAATTTAGAGAACCAATGAACATAGACAGATTGAAAAGGTTCCATGGCTAAGAATAAAAAAGAGAAAAAGGAAAAAATAAATGCCATATGGGTCCAAAACCGAAAAATGGCAGCCTTGCTAAAATTGGGCACCTCGTCAGGGTGAAAACTGAAAAAAGACACCCTGGGCAAAAATTAAAAGCCGAGAGAAAATAATCGATCAAGAAAATCCGAGAGGGTTGATTGATAATAGGAGTTATGATGCTTTTAAAGTTTCATTTCAAGTTGAAATAATATGTGTCATTGGGATAATATCAATTGTTGATTATGTGTATTGAAATTAGAAAAGAAATGTCATGCATATATTCATAACATCATCAATGTATCTGAAAGTTGCAAATTCTTTTCACATGTTCAAATTTGAAAGTTCAATAAAAGCAAAAACATAATCTATGATAGTATCTGATTTAGTCTATATCACATCTCTCTCTCTCCATCCAAGTGCTTAAGATGGGATAGCCTATTGTCAACTGCTGGCTAGTGACTCATTGCTTGTATAAGGCAAACGTGGTGAAGTCACAAGTGTCGATCTTAGGAATAGTAGTCCTCATAGGGAGTCGAGTTTAAATTCGCTGATGGTACTCTAAAACAAAAGGAAAAATGAGGATGCCACCTTGGAAGCCCAATGTACACCTTACGATATTTTGTCATTCCTTGAACTAGCGAGCACAGTGGGCAGTAACATATAAGGTAGCCTAATGAAATCCGCACAGATGGACACATCCAGATGCTTAATCCCAAACTATGAAAGTGATGGGCAGCCAAATACGCCTAAACATGATATCATCATTTGTCAAACGGCCTAACGAATCAACTCCATCCTGAACCAATAGAAACTCATGCAACAAATATCTGAGTCTGACATCTCTAATGGGGTAAGTGTTGGTTTTGGCTCGAGAGGGAGGCTCTAACAATAGCTTTAGCTTCTCATAAAGCCATATATGAAAAAAAGCCATTGGGGTGAGTTGGATTTATCTCAGGCAAAAATAAAGCAGGAAAATATGTGAAAATCTGAAAAGATGCATTTTCTAATAAGAAAAGTTAGTACAAAAACCCAAAAAGGGAGTACTACCTTCAAAATAAGAACATACCTAAAGCAGTATGGGCCTACTAGTGAGATAGGAGTGAGGATTATAATGAACAACATCTAAATCGGTGACGGTCTCTGCTAAAATCAAAGGAAAGGGATTGTGCCCTCTCCGCACGCCATCCACAATACTAAATAGTGCATAGTCCCTAATCATCAAGCCATCAGTACATATCAATAAGCACCGAGCAAAGCAGTAAAGTAAAATAACAGTAGGCTAAAAAGTAGGCTAGTCATCAAAGTTATCCAGTACATCTGAAAAAGGCTCCAAAGAAAAGGTCCTCCCATAAAGTACTAAACCTCTAGCCTCAGAAGGAAGAATGCTAGGGCACGGGCTACCTTCCTGGGATAATTGGGAACTATAAAAGGCAAACATGGCTAGGTATCGAGGGTAAAACTAACGCCAACTATCAAGGAAAATGCTTTTGGTAAAGGGCATAACTTCTAGTGTTGAACCTAAACACAAGGAATCTAGGGTCCTAATTGTGACATATGCCAAACCCTATAGGCATCCAATTTTCTCTTGAAGGCTCGCTTTTAGGGTTTGAGATCGGATAAAGGTTCATTTAACTCATGAAAGTCAATTACCTCAAAATGGGCAAGGATTCAACCCAACACGCAATATCCTCAAGCCTTCAAAAGGTATAAGACATCGTTTTAGGATATCTTTGTCCATTTACTGATGATCAACCTATAAGACATTTGTTGAGCATCACAAGGCATCTATTATGAAGTCACCACCCAATAAAACATTAAGAAAGTGATTCTATACCTTATGAAACCGAAACTAGAGATAGTTTACATTCTACCCCTACTCGCATACTTGGTTAATAGCAATATAATTGATTGTTTATGGCTAATTATTTCATTCCTCTTCTCACACATTACAAGATAAAGAAATAAAATAAACATATATAAACACATAAAAAGCAATAAAAACATACATAAATCATGATGAGTTTTAAGGACATTAGTCCCACCATGTGTGAATGCAAGATTATTTAGTCTATTTTAATTTATCGTTCAAATAAAACATTTTGTTAATACACTAAGAAATTGAAATAATAAATATATAAACATATATAAATTAGGGTATTTATTGAATTTAAAAATATTAATTCCCATATGCATATTTACGAAAAAACTGTTCGTGTGAGTTTTGAGACAAAACGGGACATTGGTCTATTTTATGAGAAAAGTCCAATTAATTAAATAAAATAAAAAAATAATTAATATGAATTTCTTCGATTTTCATGCCAAAATATCTTTTTTACTCATTATTACAACCCGAATGATAATATAGGCCAATACAAATAAAATAATTAAAATAAATTATCTAAATAAATTAATCTCTTCGGGGCCCAATTGGGCTTCCATTATTTTCCCAGCTCCTCAAAATAAATTTTGAATATTTATGTACCCCAAAATATAATAAAGACAATGGATTAATTAAATAAAAATAAAGTTGATAAAATAATATTATAAAAACAAAGAATAATCATATATATTAATACATTTAGGATTAATCATAAAACATGAAAAAGAGACAAAAATAGAAAGCACATAACAAATAAAGGAAACAAAAAGAAAAGCCCAGGAATGGATAAGGAAGTGAGTCACATACTCACTTAGGGTAAGAGGTGAGTCAGCGTTAAAAGAGACTGAGTCACGGCCTTGAGTCAGGAGCAAGTCATGTTCCTTCTAGTGAGTCATTGGCTTTTCCAGAGCAAGTCACGGACCGAGTCTATGACTCACTTATGGACCAAGTCTGTGAGTTGCGTCTGAACTATCCAACAACTGCTGGAACGATGCCATGGGTAGAACTTGAAATTCTAAATCTTATTTTTAGGCCCAAAACCTATAAAAAACACTTTTAAACCTCCTAAAATCAGTTTATAACATCAATATGAGGCTCAAAAAAATCAAACAACACAATTTTCAAAAAATCATTAAGTGAGAGAAAATGAATTCTAGAGAGAAAAAATGGCAATTAAAGGCACAAAACTCATTCAAATTCCCAAACAAAGCATAAATTCATACATGATTCATAAGATTAGACCTAAACATGCCAATGACACATTATTTACATAAAGGCAACAAAGAATCAAAATATAAAAATATGTACAGAGAAAAAAAAAGCAAGAACAAAGCAACCAAAACTCAAGGAAAATGCAAAATGGATTTTTGACAGAATTAAAGTCCTAGATCTACACAAAAGCTAGAGTTTTGTCTCTTACATTACATTCAGTAGAGCTATTTTTCAAAACTAGTGAGTGTGCTTCTCTATCTCCTTTCCTGCTTCATTCGTATTTCTTTCAAAACTAGAACAAAAACCAAAGAAAAAATCAGTTTTTGTTTCTCTCTCTAGTTTGTTAGAAAAATGATTCTTATACATTCCCAAAAAACATCCCATCCACCTTAAAAGGAAAATTTTTAATCCTAAATTAATCCCTTGTTATGCAGGGAGAAAATCTGGAATTTGGCAGAAAAAAACCTAGTCGCGATCTTGACTGGCAAATCGCGAATCATGACTCACGTACTAGACTCAGTGGGCCCTAAAAATCATTTTAATAAAAAAAGGAGTGAGTCACGGACCAAAAGCCATAACTCACCTGTGAGTCATGGGTTAAAAGCAATGACTTGCTGGTGAGTTATGGACTAAAAAGGGAAGTGAGTCACTCTTTTAGGGTCATGACTCAGAAGTGAGTCACAGACTTGACCAATGAGTCGAGTCGATGACTCATTATTAAGTCAACCAATGGCTCATAATTATGCTTACCTCACCTAATTTAGCAAAAGAAATGAAAATACACTTTTAAAAGACCATTTTTCCCTCAAAACTTGATCAAACACTTTTTTTTGAAATAAAGATTGGTGCAAGAGAAGAAAGAGCACTGCTGCTTCCTGGCTATCTCTAAAATATCGTTATCCTCATTAGGTAACCCTCACAAAGGCTCACTCAGACCCAATGTCTACACCAATATTAGGCAGCGGTAAAAATCAAGTTTCTATTAAAAGATCCTTTTCTTAGGAACCTCATATTTGAGTACAAAGCCAAAAGGGATCCTTCCAGGTTCTCAGGTCATCCAATAATTGGTGCAATTTTATGAGTGCAGAATTCATGGTAATAGGAATTTTCAAATTGTCTAAGTGAAAGAATGGTAGGAAAAAAATAAATAACTAAAAGAAAAAAGACGAAGAAAGAAAGAAAAAGAGAAAAGGAAGAAAGAGAAAATACCTAGCAGAAGCTTCATTGGGAAAGGTGAAAGTCAAAGGCACATAGACCAAGAAAAGTTGGCACTATTTATAGAAAAGGGATGACAGGTGGCTGTCCCTCAAGAAATAAGCCACAGCCAGCTCTTCTATCACCTCTGGATGACCAAAATACATTTTTCTACATGTCACATGCATTACACATACATATTGTTACATTTCCTTTTGCTTTCTTTTTTTGTAGGGAATCCAAAAGTTTTATGGCTAGGAAAAATAATCTTGAAAGATTTTGGACACAAAAAGTCCAAAAAATTCAAGAGGCATGATAAATTTTAGGGAGTATTTTTGGGGTTTTTCGTAAATATGTACGACTACTACATGTATGTAAATATGTAAATAAAATAAAATAGAGTAGTAAATGTGTAACAAGTACAAAAATAATGTGTTTTCAGGTAAATAATGTAAATAAGTATTAAAAATGAAGAAATAAAAATTAAAAAGAAAGAAAAAAGGGCAAAAAGTAGTGATAGAGAAACATACTATACAGCCATCTGTCGCTAGCGAAGGACAAAAATAAAATACACTTCTTCTTCTTCTTCTTCTTCCTCATTCTTGCTATAACCACCATTTTCAAAGCTTTAGAAATTCTCTTAGGTTTCTTGAGTTTTCTCCCCATATTTGGTATGTTTTTGTAGTCATTTGCGCCTAAATTCTTCTAAGAGTGATGCACACTTCAGGGAGCAATCTGTTTCCTTTTTTTTTTGCATTTTATTTTATCTCTTGTTCACTTCACAAGATTCCTTAGAGAACTACATGCACTACCCCAGCTCAGCCATACCAAAATACATTATGCCCAAGCAGGCTGCCAAATATTGAGTCTTGCTCTGAGTTTAGTTTTGATCCAGTTGCTTCATGTCCAGGCAATGCGAAACCCTAAGGTTAAAAAACCCAAAACTCCTTGAACATACACTTTGATCTCAAAATGCAAAGAAGACAAACACATACAAATAACAATCACAGCTTAATAACAACGGGCGCCAAAAACTTGTTGCGAGCCTAGCAAGTGCACTAGATCGACAAGTAATAAAGTGAGGTAAATTTAAGACCCTCAATATCGAACCCAAGGGAAATGTGTGTGTGAAAACTGTGAAAATTAATTGTATGCTAAAGAATTCCCAATTTAGTTTATATGAGCTGTTAATTTGTATAGTGCAAACTTTAAAAACTAAAATATGCAATGAAAGGAAATTAATTCTAATGACAGTGAATTGAGTATGTATTTAATTCAGAAAAGATTAACAAGTATGTAAATATATATAAATTAAAGCATTGCTTAGGTACACTTATCCACCCCATCGAACCCAATGTGAATTAATTTTGTCTTAAAAAAATACATGAATGAAATTTCCTACAAAAAAAGTGAAATTTAAGACCATTAATCAACTAAAAACTTCAAATTAATCAAAATAACTAAAATAAACGTAAAAAACAATAATATAGCTTTAAAACACTAAAAACATGCAAGATGAGACACTAAAACACACAAAATTATCCAGAAAATAAACTCTAAAAACAAGATTATCAACTACCCCACACTTAGCTTTTTGCTCGCCCTCGAGCAAAGAAATCATCCATAATCTTGAAAATTCAAACTCTACATAAGAACAAGCAAATTCAGATGAGATTCTAGCAACACTTAGTAGAAGACACTCAGATGAAGAATTTGATTAAAAAAACTCCAACTAATCTATACCATACAATTTCTCGTGTGTGTGTGCAAGGCCAAAACAGATTTATTTTCTTTCAAAAACCAAAACTACCAGTGAATTTCAGCAATCAAGCAAATAGAGAATTACAACAATTTTGCGCTTGCAAATCAGAACAGTCATAAGCCTCTCCTTTAGCACCTGAACCACAAGGGTTATCTCCACTAAACAACTCAAAACAAAACAGGATCACCAGGGCTTACATTAAGGTTGTCATGGGGATAGGATAAAGGTTCCACAAAATTTTTGATAAGGTTAGAAAAACAGAATTAGCCACACTATCCAGAAATACAAACCGCCTAACTTTCTCAAGAAAATAACTCCTTCAAAATTCATGCTCTATCATTGTAAGAAGGGAAACTAACCTCAGGACATTAGTTGGATTCTCAAAATTGTAGGAAGCAAGATAAATGATGCTTCTTATAAATGCTAGGTACCCCACACTTATTTCCTGCAGCATAATAACTGATTTTTCTTTTTGTAAGTATATTCATTCACTTACCAAGAAGGGTACCAAAAACACTAATTGTTTATCAACCTTATCCTAAGATATTCAGAACGTTTAAACTCAATAATCCCTAAAAACTTCAACTTCCCTATACTTCTTGACTGATAATCAAAAATTTACCAGACCTAATCATGCAAATTTCATTTCCCAACCTAGCATGGCCAATTCAAAAATGGGACAGACAAAGGCATTTTAGGCTGCATGGTTTAGCATAAGTGTAATCAAGAAAAATTAAATAGTACACTTTTAGCATACCAATTAAACTCAAAGGGGCTAACAATGGTAGAATTTACTAAGGGTAGGTCAAAAGTCATTTAAAAATTGGTTACCAAAGAAAGTTGCCTGGGTCATATCCTAATCTTATCTGAGTTGAATATTCATTTCGAAGGGTGATGAGGAAGGTTCTAACTATTCCAAAATTTTTTCACTCGAATACTTTTACTTACTGGTTTTAATTTCATAAAACTTAGCCTATAGTGCTCATTAAGTTAGAAATTGAATGGTATATAATTAATCGAGATCGATTCAAAAGAAGAACTTCCCTGAACAAAACTACTACTCTCTGGCTACTCAAACATCCTAAATAAGCAGTTCAAATATTAAGTTCAAATTGATTCGAAACAAGATTAACTAGCAAGCTCAGGCTAGTTGCAAGAGTAATTAACAACCAAAGACTAAACTAAATCGACACTAAAGAAATGCAGAATGTAATGTAAATTTCAAACACAAATGAAAAGAACTAATACCAAAATCAAACAACCAAGATAAAAACTATGAAAAACATGAAAGAAATTCGATTAGCAAATGACAGTCATAACACACAGCAAAAACTAAAAACAAAACAACATCCCACAATTAGAAAGAAACAATAACAAAAACAAATACAGAAAAACTGAGTTCAACAATCTTCATCCTCAAACCCTCACCCCACACTTAAAACTTTTGCTATCCCCAGCAAAAGACTAAAAGAGTACAAACAACAATGAAGTGATGAGTGGAGGAAAAATCCCTAAAATCATGGCGAGGAGGGCGGTGGTGGAGGCGGGAACTGGCTGTCGAACCGGGATTGCAACATCCCAGGAGCTGTAACAATGTCATCCATCCATTGCGTGATGGATGTGAACCCGGAGTCCATCCTCCAAGAAATGCTGTCGAGTCTAGTATTAAGAGCAGTGTACTGTTCAGAGGACAAAGAAGATGCTTCAGCTTCAGCTCGCTCCAATGCCGTGGCTCCCTTGTGCACTCCTGCTCTATATAAAGCCCGCTCCGAAACCACCAAATTTCCTTGCCTTGGAAAGCGAGGGTCATCAATCAGTACAGCCATATTCCGCAACATTCTTCAATCAATAAGCATGGGCTTTTCAACTGTAGCACCCAACCTCGTATGGTTACAGAAACGGGCTAAAGTGGTTACGAACCCTCCCATTGCTATCTTCGACTCCCTCTTTGGAAATGAGCGCAAATCCAAGACCTTCTGGACAATAAAAGCAGCCGCATTCAGCTTAATACCATTATGCATCGCATATAGAATGGTGGCCTCGCTGGCATTAACATTTTCGAGCCTACCAAGATGGCTAAAGAAGGCCAATGCCAAATACCGATGCATTATTCTCAATGAATGATCCCTCAAGTGATGTGCCTTGGTATTTTTAGGGTTAAAGAATGTAGGATCCTTGGGGTCACAAACTCCCATCCAGATTTCCTGTTTGTTAAGATGAGTAATGTCCCAGGAAGCATGTTGATCGAAACCCAAGACTTTAGAAAATTCATTGAAGGTCATCTGATATGGACTGCCATCGAGCCAAAAACTCACATAGCCCGGATCATCATAGTATCCAGTCCCATTCTGATATTGGTTGTGCTAAAAAATCATGAACCAAATAAGGATATACCTTTTCATTCTGCTCGTAGAAGACTTTCCAGCCCACACCGTTAAACAATTTGTCCAATTCGTTCTTAAAGCCCAACTCCGCCATAACTTCCATATTGAGGCAAGGGGTGGCTAGATATTCCTGCTTGCAAAAGATGGCCCACTTATCTATAAATTCCGAGGGAACCCATGCAGGGACCTTAACCTTTGAGGACCTTGGGGGGGCTGATGAGGAAGCACCAGCGTCGGGACGAGATCGTTTGGGTGCCATTTCGCCTGCAACACAATAATGCAACAAATAAGCATTGAAAACAAAACAAAGCACTTTAACATTACAATATATAACAAATAACTTGTCTAAAACATAAGGAACAAACATAAACAAACACAAGTGGACTACTAGAAACAAACACAAATTAAAGTATATGCAATTGCGTTAGAGATAACCAAAAACTTAACAAACATGGCCCGAACACATAAAATTCCCTAACTCCTATATTAATCTTCTCTATCATTCATGAAGCATGAAAACATGGCAAATGTTTCTTGAGTATGAGTGTGAGGCAAAATAAGGGCAAGTAACAAAGCAACTAAAGCAGAAAAATTCGTCATGCTTCTATTAGGCAATTTATCGAGCAGGCGGTGTGCAGAATTGTTGTGTCAACAAAAATAAGAAATAACCCGACCTAAATGCATGAGACTCACAGAATACATGCCAAAATCACAACCGATTCAACAGATAATGTTAAAGAAACAAGATATAGCGACAAATTAAGTAGACAAGCTATATTACTCTCTCTTTGGCATTTCATCGAACAAGTGGCGGGCAAGGTTGGTTTGGCAACAAAATACACATAAAAATGCATGAAACTAACCAAGCACATGCCCACATTCATAACCATCCATAATTGAAAAGAAAAGAAGCAAGAATTTGTGACAATTAAAGAGAATAAAAATGTACTTACCTCTCTGTGGCATTTCATCAAACATGTGGTGGGCGAATGCATAAATGCATAAATGCATAAAAACGAACTATAAACAACACACAAACAACACAACCAAGAATTACAACGGAAAAAAATAATCAAAAGCATGGGGATGGGAACACAAAATTTTTAAAATTAACAAAGGAGAACAAAAACAACAAAACTTTAATAAAACAAAAAAAAATAAATAAATAAACCAAAATTAAAGAGAGGAGAGGAGAAAGATGCACCTGTTTCTTGAAGAGGAAGAGAGAGAGTGGAGTGAAAATGGGGAGAGAAGGTCGGAGTGGGGAAGAAAGATGTAGAGAAAAGAAGAAGTGAAAAAAAGGGCAAAAATTGGGTTAAAAACGAACAATCTCGACAAAATTTGAAATGGGCAAGGATGGGACGTTTTGTTTCAGCCGTGCCCAGCTTAAAATCAAAACTCCCCATTTTGATAAAATGAAAGGCACGGCTGAGACTTTTTGTCTCGGCCGTGCCACCCTACTGGATTCTAAACAAATCAAAAGGCACGGCTGGGACTACATGTCTCAGCCGTGTCCCCGATGGATTTTTTTTAGTGGACACTGCTAGGACTAATTGTCTCAGCCGTGCCTACCTTCTAGACTCCAACAAAAACATGGCATGGAGAAGGCCATGGCTGGGACTAATTGTCTTAGTCATGCCCCCATTCTGGATCTAAACACGCCCAATTAGCCATGACTGGGATGTTTTGTCTCAGCTGTGGCACACTTCTGCCTCTCAAAATTTTAAAGTGACACGGCTGAGACTATTTGTCTCAGCCGTGCCCAACTGGAAAATTGTAAAATTTAAAGACTCTTCCTCTCCTCAAAGAAATCAATCTAACAACACAACTAAAAACCAACTAAAGACAAAATAAACAACACTGAAATGCTAAACTTGCAAGAAATTAAAGAAACAAAAAGAAAAGAAATTGAGTTTAAGGATAAGAAAAAGTTCTGGGTTTAACAAGTCGCCAGCTCGACTTTTTTAGGTCTCATGAAACATCTTCTAATGTGAGGATCACTGATGCAGCCTCATACTTGGAATCGAGATATGGCTTCAATCGGTGACCATTTACTTTGAACTCGCGCTCATGACCTTCTTTCGGATGTCTGATGGTTACTACTCCATAGCTAAAGACTTCAACAACCTCAAATGGTCCTTTCCACCTTGATTTCAACTTCCCAGAAAACAACCTCAGTCTGCTATCATAGAGAAGTACCTTCATTCCTGGCACAAATTCTTTCTTAGTGACTTTACGATCATGCCACTTCTTCGTGTTCTCCTTGTACTTCTTCGCATGTTCATAGGCCCAAAATCGAATCTCTTCCAACTCGCTTAACTGCAAAGACCTACATTTTCCTGCATTCTCAAGATTAAGATTTAAGAATTTAGTAGCCCAATAAGCCTTGTGCTCCAATTCCACCGGTAGATGACAGGACTTACCAAACACTAACCTAAATGGTGACATTCCTATTGATGTCTTAAAGGCTGTCCTATATGCCCACAAAGCTTCATCTAGCTTAAGGTATCAATCCTTTCTAGATGCATTGACCGTTTTCTCCAAAATTGCCTTCAACTCTCGGTTAGAAACCTCAATTTGCCCATTAGCTTGAGCATGATATGGGGTAGTTATTTTGTGCCTCACTCCAAATCTTTTCAATAAGGCTTTGAATTGTTGGTTGACAAAATGTTTCCCACCATTACTGATAATGGCTCTCGGGGCTCCATAGCGAGTGAATATATTCTTCCTTAGGAATTCTAAAACAAAATTTGCATCACAAGTCCTAGTGGCTATAGCTTCTACCCACTTGCTCACATAATCGACTGCCACTAAGATATATTCAAACCCGTGAGAAATTGGAAAAGGCCCCATGAAATCTATTCCCCACAAATCAAACATTTCAACCTCAAGCATAATTTTCAATGGCATCTCATCTCTCCTAGTTATATTTCCCACCCTTTAACATCGATCACAAGTTTGAATAAACAATTTAACATCATTAAATAAGGTGGGCCAATAAAATCCAGAAGAAAGAATTTTTGATACCGTTCTATTAGAGCCATGATGTCCACCAGCTTTCCCACTATGACAGGCTCGAATAATTTCTGCTTGCTCTTCCTTGGGAATGCATCTTCTGAGAACTTGATCAGCACAAAGACGGAAGAGGTAGGGATCATCCCAGATGTAGTGCTTCGCATCGGCTTTAAACTTCTTCCTTTGCTGCCATGTGAAGTCCCTTGGCATATAACCTCCTGCAAGAAAATTTGCAACATTAGCGAACCAAGGTAAAGAAACTTCACAAACAAATAATGCACAAATTCGTTCATCAGGGAATAAATCCAAAATCTCCCCTTTTTCAATATGATCATGCTCCATTCTTGACAGATGATCTGCTACATGGTTTTCTGCCCCCTTCTTGTCTATAATCTCTAAATCGAACTCTTGCAATAGGAGTACCCATCTTATCAGTCTTGGCTTGGATTCCTTTTTGGCAACGAGATGCCTTAGTGCTGCATGATCAGTCCACACCACAATCTTCGCTCCCAGTAGATATGGTTGAAATTTCTTAACTGCAAATACAATGGCAAGAAGCTTTTTTTCAGTTGTGGTATAATTGACTTGAGCTCCTGTTAGAGTGTGGCTTGCATAATAAATAGCACAAAAGACTTTTTCTTGCCTTTGACCGAGCACTGCTCCCACTGCAAAATCGCTCACATCACACATTAGTTCAAATGGGGAATTCCAATCCGGAGATACAATCACCGGAGCTGAAATAAGCCTTTGCTTCAACAATTCAAAGGCTAATAAACATTCATCATCAAAATCAAAAAGAGCATCTTTCATTAACAAATTCAACAAAGGTTTTGCAATTTTTGAAAAATCCTTTATAAACCTTCTATAGAAACCTGCATGCCCTAGGAAACTCCTTACTCCCTTAACATTGGTCGGTGGTGGAAGCTTCTCTATAACCTATATTTTTGCCTTGTCCACCTCAATCCCCTTATCAGAAATCTTATGCCCCAAAACTATCCCTTCCCTTACCATGAAGTGGCATTTTTCCCAATTTAGTACTAGGTTGGTCTTCTTACACCTACTTAACACTAAGTCGAGATGCTCTAAGAAACTCTCAAAGTCAAGCCCGTATATGGTAAAGTTATCCATAAATACCTCCATAAATTTCTCTATAAAGTCATGAAAAATTGCCATCATGCACCGCTGAAATGTAGCCGGCACATTGCATAAGCCAAAAGGCATCCTCCTATAGGTGAAAGTGCCATAAGGGCAAGTAAAGGTGGTTTTCTCCTGATCTTCAGGAGCTATGGGGACTTGCAGATATCCCGAATACCCATCTAAAAAATAATAGAACCTATTACCTGCTAACCTTTCTAACATTTGATCAATAAATGGCAATGGGAAATGATCTTTTCTGGTGGCATGATTCAATCTCCTATAGTATATGCGCACCCTCCAACCCGTGACCGTCCGAGTGGGGATTAGTTCATCTAATTCATTTTTTACTACTATCATTTCCCCTTTCTTAGGGACACATTGCACTGGACTAACCCATTTACTATTAGAGATTGGATAGATTATACCTGAATCAAGCAGTTTAAGTACCTCTTTCTTCACAACCTCTTGCATAGCTGGATTGAGCCGTCTTTGGGGTTGAGTAACTGGTTTGCAATCCTCCTCCATAAGAATCCGGTGTGTGCAGTAACTCAGATTAATACCCTTCAAGTCCACTATCTCCCATCCTATTGCTTCTTTGTGTTTTTCACCACCTTGAGTACCGTCTCCTCTTCAGCACCTGTCAACAAATAAAAAATAATCACTGGCTTTTCTTCTCTTTCCAGAAATACATACTTTAAATGAGAAGGAAGAGGTTTTAGTTCAGATTTCAATTCTCCCTCTTGCAAAATGATTTTCTCTTGCTTTGAATTTTCCTCCTCGCATTCTTTCACCAAAGCTGCTATTAGTTCTTCTTTTACTCCATCCAATTCTTCATTTTCTAAGGAATGCATCAAACTTGAATTTATTGGATCATTTAGCAGTACTTTTTCTTGCACTTCCTCTACACATTCGTCGATTTTGTCTATGAAATAGGCTGACTCTTCTAGGTCACTTGATGAATATTTCTGAGACTTGTTCATATCTACCACCAGTTCTTCGTTGTTGAATCGAAGAGTAACCTTTTGCCCATGAACATCAATCAAGGCCTTTGTAGTGTTCAAAAATGGTATTCCCATGATAAGTGGTGTCTTCCTATCCTCTTCCATCTCCATAACCACGAAATCTATAGGAAAAATAAATTTTCCCACTTTTACCAGTAAGTCCTCAATAACTCCCTTCGGCTTTCTCATTGATTGATCCGCAAGCTGAAGTCTCATTCCTGTTTTTTTGAGATCGCCTAAGTTGAGTTTCCTACACATGGAATAAGGCATTAAATTAATGCTGGCTCCTAGATCACATAAAGCATTTCTAACAAAAGTTTCGCCAATTTCGCAAGGTAGAGTAAAGCTACCTGGATCTTCCAATTTTTCTGGGATCTTATTCATGATAATTGCACTAAAATTTTCCGTGAGTTACACAGTTCCATACCCTTCTAATTTCTTTTTGTTAGAGCAGAGTTCATTCATAAACTTAGCATAATTTGGCATATGTGCTAGTGCTTCAGCAAAAGGCAAGTTAATATGTAATTTCTTAAACATTTCTAAAAACCTAGCCAATTGCTCATTTTTCTTCTCCTTCCTAGCTACAGCAGGAAATGACAACCTATTGATATCAAGATCCTCTATGTTTGGATTTACAATACTTTTTCCCTTGTCATTCCTTTGAGCATCCGTATCTACCTCTATTCTAGAGTTAGAAACACTTACATTCCGTGTTGGTTCCTCCAAATCAGTTGATGAAGTTGGTGATTTACCTCTTTCTTCCTCTTGTGCTGCTTCCTTGCCACTTCTCAAAGTGATTGCTTTGGCCTCCTCTTTGGAATTGCGATCCACATTTGAAGGAAATGTCCCTGGTTGTCTATTTGACATTGAAGTTGCAAGTTGACCCAATTGAGTCTCCAAATTTCTCATTAAAGCATCTTGGTTCCGATTTCATTGCTTTTGAGATTTCCACCTTGAATCTTGACTTGCCATGAATTGTTGTTAGCTATTCATGAAACTGGCAAACATGTCTTCTAAATTTAGTTTCTTTTCTTGAATAGGTGGCCTTGATTGAAATCCTGGTGGATGGTATGGTTGAGGTTGAGACTAATTAGAGTTTTGCCCTTGATGATGATTTGGTAGATAGGGTGCTTGGTACGAATTGGTGGCTTGTGGTTGGTGAGGCTGAGCATGACTATGATAAGCATTTGAGTGATAAGGGACTCTTGGTTGTGGTTGAGAAGATGAAGCTTGTTGATTCCCTTCCTTCCATGAGAAATTAGGGTGATTTCTCCATCCTGGGTTATATGAGTTGCTATAGGGGTCATTCCTTCTAAAATCACCTAGTGCATTTACATCTCCTACAACTCCGCCTTTTTGGACCCCCTGCCCACTTTCACATGGCCCAAGTCCTTGATTTACTGCAGCCACATTTTGAACTTTTAGCTCGCTCAACTCTTTTTTTACCAATTCTAACTGGGCTTTTAATAATGCCACTTCATCCACATTGTGTAGACCTTGCCTCCTTGGGATTCCTCTAGGGGCAGTCCATTGAGAGTCATTCGCTGCCATCTCATCCAACAACTAAAAAGCATCCTCAGGTAGCTTGTTCAAGAAAGATCCTGCTGATGCTGCATCCAATAATGACCTTGTTTGAGGTGTAACTCCCGCATAAAAAATAGTCATCAATTGATAGACAGCTATTTCATGATGTGGACAGCTTCTCAATAATCTTCTAAACCTCTCCCATGCCTCGTGAAAAGGCTCTTCATTCATTTGATGGAAACTCATGATGCTATTTCGGATGCTTGTCGTTTTTGTTGGAGGAAAGAATCTCATTAAAAACTTTTCTTGCATCTGATCCCATGACCATATTGACTGCCGTGGTAACATTTGTAGCCACTCTCTTGCTTTGCCAATCAATGTAAATGGAAACAGCTTCAATCTTACTGCATCCGTACTAACACCCGAAATTTGAACAGTATCACTAACTTTCAGAAATATGTCAATATGTTGAGCTGGATCTTCTACTTCTGAACCAGAGAACTGATTCCTTTGTACCATAGTAATGGTGGCTAACTTGAGCTCAAATTGCACTCCTCTCGGTAATACAATTGTTCGATGATCTTCATTCCACCTTGGCATAACGTAGTCTCTTATGGTCCTCTGCCTAGGCATTTCTTCTCTTCTTGCCCCTGGTATTTGTTCATGTGCCCTCGGCACTTGTTCATTCTCGGGAGGAAACTCATCAAGAGGAGGATCGTGCTCCATCTCGTTATCTCTATTAGCTCTCCTTCTTTGGTGTAGGGTCCTCTCGATTTCAGGATCAAAAGGTAGTAATTGCTCTTGTCTTGTTTTGTTCATGCACCAATTTCACCCGAAAAGAATTAAGAAAAATAAAATAAGAAAAAGAAAACACATACAAACAACAATCACAGCTTAATAACAACGCCAGATCCCCGGCAACAGCGCCAAAAACTTATTGCGAGCCTAGTAAGTGCACTAGATCGACAAGTAATAAAGTGGGGTAAATTTAAGACCCTCAATATCGAACCCAAGGGAAATGTGTGTGTGAAAACTATAAAAATTAATTGTATGCTAAAGAATTCCCAATTTAGTTTATATGAGCTGTTAATTTGTATAATGCAAACTTTAAAAACTAAAATATGCAATGAAAGGAAATTAATTCTAATGACAGTGAATTGAGTATGTATTTAATTCAGAAAAGATTAACAAGTATGTAAATATATATAAATTAAATTGTTGCTTAGGTACACTCATCCACCCCATTGAACCCAATGTGAATTAATTTTGTCTTAAAAAAATACATGAATGAATTCGGGATAACCCTCTTAACCCAAGCTTCCCACTCCGGAGCCAACTATTCTAATTGCTAAGCTTCCCATTCTGGAGCCAACCTAACAACTAGCCTATGTACGGGTCTAACATCCTAAGTTTGGTTTGCCTTCCCATTCCGGAGCCAAACAACCCAAATCTCATCCATTTCACTCCACACTCTAGTCCCAAAATCATAATTACTGCACATTTAAAATCCCATTCCGGAGCCGTCTAAATTAATGCAGCATTCATGAGAAAAAAAACTGAGCAAGATTATTCATAAACTTCAATCCACTAGACTCAATACACATCCAAAGATATATGATGAACATCATTCATCCATGTAAGGAAATTAACTCAATAGATTGAAAATTCATGAAATATAAATAAGTAACAGTGAAATGAACCATTAATTCATGTGAAATCAAAATGTGCTCAATATTCACATTGTGAGTAGGGGATTCAAAGCTTCCCCAAGCAACAAAGATAACTACTCACTATTCATAATGTAAAAAATGAACAAAATAAGAGTGAAAACTATAAAACCCATTTTAAACTGAAGATTTGAAGTTGATGAAGCTCCTCCTCTTCTTCTCCAAACAACTCCTTGATTGAAAGTTGAAATCTTCACAACTATAAGCTAAATCTATGACTATCTTTGTGTTTTTGAAGTAAAACTACACTAAAAGAGTGATTTTTACAAGTAAAATCCAAAAACTAAGTATAAAAACCCACAAAATGTGAAAAACTACATTTCTACTCTCCTAAAACTCTAAGCACGAAACCCTAAAAAAATAACTCCCCTTTTCAGCAAAAAATTTCACAGCTTTTATAGAGCTATCTAATAGGCCACGGCTGGGACACTTTTGTCTCAGCCGCGACATAAGGAAATGGCACGGCTGGAACAATTTGTATCAGCCGTGTCATGCTTCTGGATCAAAAGTAAATCTTAGGCTGACATAGCCACGGCTGGGACACTTTGTCTCAGCCGCGACCCTTGATGAAACGACGCGTTTTGAAATCTACCATGGCTACGGCTGGGACACTTTGTCTCATCCGCGACCTTTAATGAAGCGGTGCGCTTTGAATCCTGGATTGGCCATGGCTGGGACAGTTTGTCTCCGCCGTGGCCATATTGAAATGGTGAGTTTTGCCATCTGCATTGGACACGGCTTGGACACTTTGTCTCAGCCGTGCCTTAGCAAAATTTCCTACAAAAAAAGTGAAATTTAAGACCATGAATCAACTAAAAACTTCAAATTAATCAAAATAACTAAAATAAACATAAAAAACAATAATACAGCTTTAAAACACTAAAAACATGCAAGATGAGACACTAAAAACACAAAATTATCCAGAAAATAAACTCTAAAAACAAGATTATCAGAAGGCATTCGGTCACTTTGGACCAAAAGATTAGTATTTAAAAAGTAAGATAAAAAGGCAAGTTTGTACCAAGTTGGCATGGGTGGTGCCGACTCATTATAGAGGCTGAGTGTGTCGACTTGTCACAAGTGGTTTTGACTTATGATAGGATAGGGTTTCTAGTTCACATTGTTTTGCATTTTTGACATGGTTACAGCCAGGATTAAGCTAAATTGTCTTCTAAACTTTTGTTACTCTATGTCTCTAGGTTCCATAGCATGAAAAATCATTCCATTTGGACTTATAAATCAAGAGATATCACTAAAATACCAAAGGCTATTTTAAATGGCAAGGCGGTAACTATCACTATAATTCAAGCTAAATTTTGAGAATTCTAGATGCAAAATTAAGTTTTGACCTCTCATAAAAATTTTAGATGTATAAGTCTAGTTTTATATGTCATTAGATTCACTCCAATTAGAGGTTTATAATTCAAGTTATGCCTTAATCAAGCTTGATAGGTCCAGTGGATCCTGTGACAGCTTTTCAATTTTAACTTCATTTCTCTACAACTCAACTCATATGCATGGTTAAACCTCTTTAACACATTAATTAGTAAGTTAAATAGCATTTTAATCAATCTTATACACCAGAAGCGCACACAAAACAAGATTAAGCTTTTCCATACCTCTTTATGTACAAAAATCCCCTTCAATCCTTATTAGCCTTCTTTCCCTTCTCCTTCCTTGAACCAGCTTCTACAGTCACCACTTACACTTGTTATACTCCATTTTATCTTACTTAAATCAATTTATAGAGATTTGAAAGCAAAAAGAAGAAGAAGAAATAACAAAAGAAGCTTACCTTAAACTTCTTTAATCCTTAAATTCTATTTCCTTCTAATCAAACTCTTTAACCATATAAGAAGTAGAAATTGTAAAGAAGACAGAAGGAATTTATTAAAGGAAAGCTCAAAAATCATCCCCAAATGGCTAGCTACCCAAAACTAAGTCAAACCCTTACTTTGGAAACTTCCAAAAGGATTAATGTCAACACCCATTCATTATAATAGTTTCAAGCATTAAATAATAGCTCAATACCATTTGTCAGTTACAATAACAATATCAGTAAGAAACATTGACCTTACAATGAAACACTAAAAAATTTACACTATTGAACACTCGTCATTATTCATTAATTAATTCACTTTCATGTTACAAACCATGTACACTTTTAGTAATAGTCTCATACATTTAGAAGTATTTCAATATCATTTATTAATCACATTCAAAATATCACTAGAGACACTAACTTTACACTAAGACATGAGGGTCTTTGCAATATTAATCACTTATTAATAATTATCAGTTCAATCACTTTTATTGCCTAAATTCCTATTGATGGTGGATAATAGGTACAAATACTCGACACTGATAAGCAGTATCGTAAACTCGAGATATAATAATCTCAAATCACTCGATACCAATAGGTATCGTATCACTAGGTACCTTTCAATGTAACACTACACTTGCAACTGTGATCACTATCCCCTTATATGCATGCTATCTATCCACTACTATGTGAAATTCAGGCTTTCGATAAATCATTAATCACTCAATAATATCACACTTGATACATTTATAATTATAGAGATTATATATACAATAGAGCATGCAACATGTAACACCATGCACACCATTTATCATGTTCATTCACATTCACTACTTGTGTAATTCTTATTTTTTAATATTTAGTCTATAACTTTAATTCACCAATTTATTATGCTCTACAATCATTTTATGTCACATATTACTCTAAACGTGTTTAGGAAGTTTCGGTAACAATTTAGGGCCTAAAAATCAAGTATAGGAGAAAATAAGGTAGGGTTATGGTGGCGAATAATTTGTTGTGACCATGAGATAGGTGTAAATTCAATTCTAGATGGATTCACGATGGCAACTAATTGGTTATGACCGTGAGGTCCATTTTTCCTTAAGAATCCTAAAGGTAAATTTTCAGGTTAAGCTTGTATGCCATTTTAGACTTAGTAAATGATATTTTCGAGCCAAGTAGAGTCTTCTAAAAAGTTATTCCACTATGTATCTAGTTTCCAAAACATCATAAATAACTCCACTTAGACATATAAATTTTGAGATATCACTAAAATAGTCCAGCCTGCTCTCAATGATAGGGCAACATATATCACTCAATATCAAGCCATATTATAAAGGCTCTAGAGGCAGAATTAGGTCCTGATTTCTTCTACAAAGTTATATATATATATATATATATATATATTTCTTATCTTTATTTTTCAACTTGAATCACTTCATTTAGACATATACAAAAAGAGTTATGCCCTTTAAACTAAAACTAGTTCAAGTGAACCTTAAGCAGATTTTCCACTATTTCACTTTCTAAGGCACAAATCATTATTCTCATACAACAACAACATCATCAATAATTTCTAACATCAATGACAAAACAATTATAGCATATACACCAACTTGAATCAAACAAACATATAGTATAGAGAATGAAAACTTCCATACCTTATTAAGGCACTAAAATCACTTTCTTCAATCTCTCTCTACCTCCTTTCTTTGCTCTTTCTTACTCCTCTTTCTTCATAGGATAAATTATATATAAACATCCATTTAGATCTTTCAAATTCAATTCTTATCATAAGAAACAAATAGAAGAAAAATAAAAGAAATTGTTACCTTTAATTATCTAACCACTAAATTCTCTCTCTTTACCGACGTTATATATACTTGAAATTAGGAGTTGTTTAGGGGTTAGAATGGCTAAATTTTTGGGAATGAATGGTTGCCTTGGTTCCCTAAAGTGGCCAACCATCTTGGCTTTTAAATCACTTAAATCTTCTTCCTTTCTCAAGAAAACTCTAGAAAAAGGTAGGTGTCTTCATCTCATTAGTCATAGGTAAATCGTACTTAGCTCCCTTTCTTTTCTTTAATTTTTCATTCTTACCCTAAAACTTTCTCTCTTTCATTTCAATTAGGCCCCTACATAAGTATTCCTTCCTACTCATGCACTTTTTATACTTAATGTGTAATGACCATATTGCCTTCAGCTTTTAGATTAATTCCCTCTAGGTCCCAACTTACACTTCCCATACTTATCTATTTATATTTACTCCCTTATGCATCTTAGACATACCCAATTACAACTAGGATATATGTTAAAGCCTTACACAAATTACACTTGTAATTAATACAAAAGCTTAGAACTCATTATGTGTATATGAATAAGATACTTATTCTTATATTGTTATAACATATGTTTTATTTTTTAGATGATACATGCATGCATACCGGCATCCTACTTTTCATCAAGGCATAACATATGCTTAAAACATATATTTAAGTGTGCATATATCTTGAAACTTGTACCTTTCATTTCTACATTTACATATCATGTCAATAAATGCTATAATTACATGAAAATTAATATGTATATGCATATGTATATATATGTGTGCATACCTACATTATTCCTCACATACATATTCTATACATATTTGTATTTAAACATGTTACTATATATCCAAATGAATTAGCATACTAAGCATATCCAAACAAGTAATGCAACTAATACAATTAGTAAAATATAAATGTCATATTCATTTTGCTTCAACTCATATTCATAAGTATTCCTATCTTATGCTCATGTCTATAAACATCTATATGCTATATAATTTTGTAATAAAACTACACCTTATATGTGTACATGCACGGAATTAATATATATAGGCTTACAATCCCATACATTAAACCATGTGTAGATAAACATCTTATGTATGTATGTATGTATGTATGTATGTATGTATGTATGTATCTGTGTATACACACACACACACACACACACACACAAACACACATCTTTAAGCTCATATGTTTAAATCTATGTCTTTTTTACATTCTTGTATTTTATATAACTTTTATACAATCTATTTTCCTTAATTCCATGTTTGATATGCTCTAATTATCTTTAAGAATGTTTAGATAGGTTTTAGTAGTGTTTTGAAGGCTTAAACTTCACATTTGTTCTATACAGAGAGTGCTTTAGTGGAGGTAACCTTTGCCTCTACTGAGGAGATGAAATGTACACTATTAGAAAACATTCCTCAGTAGAGGGGAAGGAAACCTCGGCTGAGGAGGTGGGTTCTTCAGTGATAGATCCATCAACTAAAGAGGTTGATCTGACCATATATAGAGGTGGGTGCCTCGGTGGAGGAGAAAAGTCCCTCTATCGAGGTGATTTTGGCAGCCATTTTGCCTGATTTTGTACCAACTTTTACATATAGTAGATGAATTTTATAGGCAAAGTGGTCTTTTACAAAGTTTTTCATCTATGTTTCTAGTTTCCAAAACATCAAGAATCATTCTATTTGAGCTTATAAATCTTTATATATTTATTAAACAATACAGATTACTCCTAATGATAGAGCAGCAGATAAAGTCAAGGTTCAAGCTAATTTTTTATCATGTTACAGGAGAAAGAAAACTCTGAATTCTTCATATGAAATATAGTTCTATGAGTCTAGTTTCTAACCCAACTAGGATCACTCAATTCGTATCTCTATAACTCATGTTATAGGCAAAACAGTATGACTAGATCCAGTGCACCCTAGGTTACATTTTTGCTATCTTAAGGAGAACCTTCCTATTTTGGTTCCTATGCCCTTTTAAACATTATGCTCATATGTCTACATTACCAACACAGTTAAAATGCCATCTCAATGCTATTTACATAAGCCAACATACACACAAAAGAGTTGGAGGTTCCCATACCTTTTTTAACCCATTTATTCCTCAAACACCTTGTTTTCACTTTCTCTTGTCCTTGCTGCTTCCTATTTCCATAAACACATTCATTTGAACATTTAGATTAACTTTTAACCCTTAAATCTCAGATCCTCTTATAGAGTAGGGAAGAGGTAGAGAAAAGAATAGAAATCTCATGTAAACTTACCTCAATAGCTTAAAACTTTAGCTTGATTTGCCTTATATCTTAGAACAAATTTTAGAGAGAGAAATTAAAGAGAAAAAAGATGAGAAAATTTGCATTTTTGGTCCAAGAAATTTGATCGACCAATTCCCCTCTTTTTCTCTGAAATATCCAACTTCATGTGGTCCTTAGGAAGACAAATGTTCAATTCCCATTGGCTCCCCTTTATAACTTTTGTTATTTACTATTTGGCCTATAAACTTTTTATAATCACTTATTGGCATGTAACTCTTATCACATTTACGTATTAACCCATATATGATACTTATTATGTATTTAATCTTATCTTAAACAAATTATTATTTTATCCTTCAACAATTCCATTAACACCGGTTATATCCTGAAGTGGTCACCAACTCATATAATCATTATTATTCTCTTTATATATACCCATAAATATCTCATATTCCTACCAAGATGTAATTTGGGGCCTTACAACACTACTCGTGATAAGATTAAAATCATCATTGGTAGTATAGAAAGGAATTTTTTTCTGTCCTTAGAAATCTTGATGGTAATATCTTATGCTTTCAACACATTTAAATATTTTTTTTCTAGATTAATAAAGAAAAGCAATCAAAGCTCCCAGAAGCTCTAAATAAGAGCGACATTTGCAGAAGCTTTGTTATAGTATGAGTGCAGAGATTCTACAAAAGCCATTGAATCTTAATTTTGCATTCATTGATGGATCTGGAAAATAGAGGTTCTAGGATAGCCCATTTGCAAGCTACATATACCATTTTTAATATTTTATGGATAAATTTTATCTTATTTAGTGCATTTTCTTATTAAAAAAATTTATCAATCGTTTAATATTTTAAAAATAAATTTTACCTTTATCTAAAAAAAACATTTTGTAATATTTACTCACTTTAAAGAGAGAAAAACTCTTTTTTTTTCAACGAAATAAGTAAACTTTTAATTTCTTACAAAAACAAAAATTTATATTCAGATATAAATAGAATATATTATAATACAATGGTATTTCTTAGCATTTTTATTTTATTTTCTCTTAATCTTTAAGAAACAAAATCTCCTCATAAATAGTGTTATATTGAGTTAATTAATTTTAATAAAATATGTAAAATCAACTCTTAATTATTCCTATAAATAAAGGGAAATTTTTTAAATAATTTCTTTTTAAAAAAAATTACAAAAATAGGGTACATCAAAAATTATTTACGGGTTTGGGATAGTTTTAAAACCACTGCTTCAGGTAGTGGGACTTACGGATAAAATATCATAGTTTTCATTGAAATCATTGAGTACTGCAGCAGTTTCAATGTTTAAATCATAATTGTAGTAATTACACAAACACTGAAACCATTAAAGTGTTCAGCAGCATCAAACATTTTAGACCTTCTCTTTCTAGAACACAAAATTCCATTTTACACTGCAATATATTTTTTACCTATTGAGTCTTGGTTTCAAAATTTAATTCATTTGGCAATATATCTTGCACACATCAATAGTATTTTTTCAGTATTATCTTACAATATCGGTAAAATTTATATTTGTTTGTTTGTGATTTTAAATGACTAATTTTAATTTGCGTTATAATGATATTTTTGTTTTATTTATTAAAATACATAAGTGAATTGAGATTTTTCAATCAACAAGTCAAGAAAACCGCAATTGGGTAGCTATTGCAATAAGGTATTTTATTAATTTTGGTATCTTTATTTATTTTAATATATGTTTAGGTAACTAGTGAAAAATATAAATAAATATGTGTTATTATTATAATATATAAATATTGTGAACATTTATATATTTTATATAATATCGAAATTATAATTATTATAAATGTTACTAAAAATGTATTAGACTGTACTGGTTTAGCCACAAACATTTATGAATATAATATTTAATATTATATTTTGTGTAACCATCCTATTTGGTAGTGGCTTTTGACATATATATATTATATTTAGTAATTTAAATTTATTAAGAAATTGAAATGTTTAAGTATCTTTAATGACATTAAAAAAATAGACTCAAAATGATAAGATTATCATGGTGACCTTTTCATCTAGATAGTGAGATTTTAAGTGAACTCATATCCGAATTTGAATTGGTAATCCAAGTTGAGTATATTATTATTATTGATAATCCTGAGATTTTTAGAAGGAAAAGAGTTGCATATGGCAAATGGGAGAGTGTCGTATGGGTTTACGTGTGCTTAGGAGGTAAGAGCAACCGGGCTTTCCACGACGAGAATCCTGCAAAAGAAAAGCTTACTCGATTGAACCAAGCTTAAACGCTCATGTGTGTATTTAGGAAATGAACTTGGTATTTATAGGAATGGGAAATCCACTTAAGAGGCATATTTCTGTGTCAGAATAGGTAGGAGAAGATGTGATTTTTAACAAGTGGCAGTAGCATGTGTCAGGAGTTTCTAACAGGATAAGGTTGTTTAGGCCGATCGAACTTGTCCCATCAGGTGGGCTTTTAGTGCATCTCTAGTAGTGTGAACGAGGTAGTGTGGCACTAGGCCTCTGGTGGTTTTACTTCTAATTGGCCCATTTGTTTATGAAATATTAAGTATTATCAATTTTTTTTATTTCCCTTTTCTGCTTTCCATTTTGCACCACTAGGGATTGTGGTGAAGAATTTTCAAGTCTATACTTTCTTCTCCATTTTTCCAATTCTAACATATCGCTTGAGGGAAGATGTCGTAGCATTACTAGAGGTTGATTAGAGGTGGTTTGGTAGCAATAACTTGTAGTTTCTATAATGTATTTCTTGTAAGGTTTCTAATGTACCTTTGTATTTTGGAAAAGAATAATAATAAAATTTCTAACTTCTAACGTTGTCTTTGCTTTCGCTTTAACTTGATTGTAATTACTTTTTTTCTTGGAAAATAATGACATGATTGGTTATGATGTCAACCCAATTGGATGTTTCAATAGGGAATAATGCTTGCTTTATCTTCCAATTTTAACTAGTGTATGATTTTTCAACCATTTGAGGTTGCAACAATTTTTATTGATCTTTCGATCAGAATAATGACTTCTTTGATTTGTTAATCTTTTCATCAATCTTTCAATTGGGATTACAATGATTTTTTTGTCGATCTTTCAATTGATATTTCTATGTAGCTTTACGAAGTCTTTGTGAGGCTTTTGCTAGGTCTTGAATTTCTCAATTGTCACCAAGGGTACAGATCTTGGCCTATTTTTATGGTACATCGATTGGGTCTTGATGCTGAATAGAGTAGGTTTTTTAGTTACCCTTTCGGACCTAATGTTGGGTATATTCTAGATCATGAAGCAGATTACTTCTAATGCCCTTTTTTGTCTTGGAATTGTCCCTTTCGGACTTGCCCCTCCAATCTTTTCATCCCCTAATAGCTTTTCTATCAATTGGGAGTAGCCATTTTCTTTTTTCCCTGGGGGTTTCATATGTCCGATCGATCATGATTTTTGGTAGCGACTCGTCTTGTCTCGGTGTGAAACGAGCGCTCCTTTTTTTGTCAAGGTGTGAAGTGGGGTTTTTTTCTCCTTTACGTGCCACTTCCTTTTCCCTTGAAATAGATGGGAGAGTATGTTTCTTTGCAATTTCTCTTGTTGTTTCCCTTACTAAACATCAGGGCATCAGCCTAAGGTGCACGTGAAAGAGAGAAGATGTTTTTCTTCTTGCTATGCTTTTCCTTTTTGTTTGGTTTGCTTGGAAACAAAATAGGGGATAGCTACATTGCTCCTTCCGGTACTTTTCCCAGTAAGCTAGTTCTGCGAGTCTCATGCATCAGTTGGGCAATGTCTCAAAGGAAAGACGTTTCATTTTCCTTCAAACTTGGTGCATAGTTTTTCACTTCCTTGCAATGTTAAAGCTTTGCTTTTATTCATCTTTCTTTGGCTACTATTCAAAATTTTCCATGTAGACTCATAGACTTTCATGGAATTTTATGATTTGGCCTTCTTCATGTAGCAGTAAGCCCACATTTCTCTAATGGCATATAAATCGGGCACTTTGTGCTTAGCCATTAACTCTTAATAAAAAGCACTAAATGATAATCCTAAGATTTTTAGAAGGAAAAGAGTTACGTATGGAAAATGGGAGAGTGTCGTATGGGTTTGCGTGTGCTTAAGAGGTAAAAGTGATTGGGCTTGCCACGACGAGAATCCTACTAAAGAAAAGATTGCCCGATCGAATTGGGCTTGAACTCTCTGATGATTAAGTCAATTTCAGACTTTTTATAGAGAGAATTTATTATATTAAAATTCTCATGTGTGTGTTTAGGAAATGAATTTGATATTTATAAGAGTGGAAAAGTTACTTAAGAGGCCTATTTTTGTGTCAAAATAGGTAGAAGGCAATGTGATTTTTGACAACTGGTGGTAGCATGTGTCAAGAGTTTTTGATAGGATAAGATTGCCTAGGCCGATTGGACTTGTCCCATCAGGTGGACTTTTAGCATGCCTCTAGCAATGTGCACAAGGCAATGTGGTGCTGGGCCTTTAATGGTTTAGGCTTCTTAGTCGGTTGGGCTTTACTTCTTACTGGCCCATTTGTTTACGAAATATTGAGTATTATTATTATTATTATTATTATTATTATTATTATTATTATTATTATTATTATTATTATGTCAATTTAAAATTTTTTAAAATTAAAAAAATAAAAATATGTGAAATTTTGAAATTTCATTGGAAACATGAAGTGGTAAATATAACTATAATATAATTGAAATTTAGGCATTTTTGAAAAATATTTTACAAATAAAATAAGAATTATAGTTTATATATGATGAATTGTTTTGAATATTTGCAATTTTTTACTACATTTATATTAAATGTTATTTATAAAATATGAATAACTTAAGAATATTGTGTTATTATTAAAATTTGATGATGAGTATATTTTATAAACTATATTTTATTTTTTTGTCATAGTAATATTTTCTAAATAATTATATAAAACTTTAAAAATAATAATATTTAATTTTAGTTTGATAAAGTTATATGATAAATATAAGAAAATGTACAAATTTAATTTTAATATAATATTTATTTATATTAATTTCATATGATAGTTGTAACACTCTATATCCGATCTGGTAAACAAACCGGATACAGATGTCACAACCCAATTTTTGATATGTATACCACTAAATCAATATAATTTATACTTAAATTATCAACTTCTAAATTATTTACTCTAAATTTTATAAACACATTTCAGCAAAACCTCTGCTAAATATTGCCAGCTTTCTATAGAAAAAATAAACAGACAACACTTTAGTTCCCCAACCTCAATCAAACTCCTACACAAAATTTTTTCATCCTCCTCAATAATAATTAAGCTAATCTGCTTGTCACTACATCACTATTTCAATACTCAAATATTTTGTTCTCAATAATGGTTATACAAAATATCATTACATATCCATAGTATCTGTACTGCTAGCATAACATTAAACCTCAACTAGACATTTACAAGATTACACTTAAATTATATCAATGTTAATACTTGGGTACATGCCAAATAACAAAATACATAAATAGCGTAATCAACTTTCTTTGTAATTATTGCGACCCTAGCAAGTGCACTAGATCGACAAGTAATAAAGTGGGGTATAGTTAGGACCCTCAATATCAAACCCAAGGGAAATGTGTGTGTGAAAACTGTGAAGATTAATTGTATGCTAAAGAATTCCCAATTGTTTGTGTGTATGAGTTGTTTGCTTTATATAATGTAACTGTAAAACTTAAGTATGTAAAGTAGAGAAATTTAAATTCAAAGTATTAAAGGCTGAACAATTAACAAGTGTAAATATCTATAGAAATAAAGCGTTACTCGGGTTCACTTATCCACCCCATACCCAAATGTGAATAAATTTTTACATAAAAGTATACATGAATGAACACGGGATAACCCTTCTCAACCCAAGCGTCCCATTCCGGAGCCAGCTATTCTAGTTGTTAAACGTCCCATTCCGGAGCCAGCCCAACAACTAGCCTAAACCCGGGTCTAAAATCCTAAGTTCGGTCTACCGTCCCATTCCGGAGCCAGGTAACCCAAAACCCATCTATTTCACTCCCTACTCTAGTTTTAAAATCACAAATACCACACATCTAGAGTCCCATTCCGGAGCCATCCAAAATAGAGAATATTCATGATAGAAAAACTGAGCAAAATCATTCATAAACTCCAATCTATTAAGCTCAATACCCATCAAAACATATAATAAACACCATTCATCCATGAATACAAAATAACTCAATAGATCGAGAAATAAATGATAAACAAATAAGTACAAGTGAAATAGACCATCCATTCATGTAAAATTAATTTGAGTTCAAGATTTACATTATGAGTAGGGGATTCAAAGATCCCCAAGCAACAAAAAGGACTACTCACTATCCATAATAAAATGTAAAGAAAAAAAGATAGAATAACCCCTGAAATTCATGGTGAAGAAAACCCAGCTGAATCCAAGCTCTTCAATCTCTTTCTCCAAAGCTTACAGGAAAAATGAGCTTCAAAATATGCAGATCTATACTTGTAAACTATATATCTATGTTTAATCTAAGTGTTTTTGTGTAAATCCCACTATTTTCAAGTATATCTATGTATTTTTGTGTGTAAACTAAACTAAGAGAGCTCAAAGAGAGAAGAAAGAAAACCTAGGAACTAAAATTTACCCAAAACTCTCCTTTTTTCGACTTCAGAAAACTCAGCTTTATAAAGGTCAGCATGGGTCACGGTTACTACCAAATTCGTGGTAACCGTGACCTCTAATAAAAAACCCTCTTTTGATTCAAATTGGTCACGGTTACTACGCAATTCTTAGTAACCGTGAGACTGCTCGGAGCTAAAATTCAAGATTTGGTCACGGTTACTACCAAATTCCTGGTAACCGTGAGATAGTTCTCATCTTCATTCTGAACTGAAAAATTGCCTGCCTCACGGTTACTAGGAAATCCTTAGTAACCGTGAGATGCTTCTCTTCTTGCTTCTGTATTAAAAACTCCATAGGTCACGGTTACCAGCCCATTAAGTACAATTGCCATGCTGACCGTGACAAGCTTCAGAACGGTGCGTTTTGACAGAAAGCATGGGTCACGGTTACTAGGAAATTCCTGGTAACCGTGAGGTACCTGAAAATCACAAAAATCTGTCAAAAACTCTTAAAAATCACACAAAAACTAGAATTAACTGAGAATCGGATAAATTATTAAATGCTAGTAAAAACAAAGCAAAAGATGCTAAAAGAAGAGTGAAAACTAGGCTTAAATTAAACTAAAACTAAATACTGAAATTGAGTTATCAAAATACCCCACACTTAGACTTTGCTTGCCCTCAAGCAAATGAATTATCCACAATCTTGAAAAACTCAAGACTTCAATTCAGAACAGGAAAAATCAGAAGTGCCAGAACAACTCTTAGCAGAAGTCACTCAGAAGAAGAACTTCATCAAAAAGACTCAAATTGATCTATATCAACAATTTCTCGTGTGTGTGTGAGGCTAAAACAAATTTATTTTCCTTTGAAACCAAAACTACCAGTGAATTCCAGCAATCAAGCAAACATAGAATTATGACAGTTTTTTGTGTTTGCAACTTAGAATAGTCATAAGCCTCTCCTTTAGCACCTGAACCACAAAGGTCATCTCCACTAAACAATTTAAAGCAAAATAGGATCACCAGGGCTTACATTAAGGTTGTAATGGGGATAAGGCAAAGGTTCCAAGAATTTTATAAGTTAGCAATACAGAATTAGCCACACTATCCAGAAACACAACCCACCTAACTTTCTCAAGGAACTTCTTCAAAATCCATACCCTATCATCATAAGAATGAAAAATTGATCTTAGGACATTAGTTGGATTCTCAAAAATTGTAGGAAGTAAGATAAATGACACTTCCTATAAATGCTAGGTACCCCACACTTATTTTCTGCAATCATGAATCAATTAAAATTTCTGCAGCATTACAACTAAATTTTTTTTTTTTTACAAGTACCAAAAGCACTAATTGTTTATCATCTATGTCCCAGAATATTTAACACGTTTAAGCTCAACAATTCCTAAAAATTTATTCAACTTTTCCCTCTTTAACTGACAATCATAAATTCATCAAACCCGATATGCAAATTTCATTACCCAACCTAGAGTGGCCAATTCCAAAATGGGAAAGACAAAGGCATTTAGGCTATATGGTTAAGCATTAGTGCAATAAAAAAAAATGTAGTACGCTTTTAGCATACCAATTAAGCTCACAGGGGCTAACAATGGTAAAATTTACTAAGGGTAGGTCAAAAGTCATTTAAAAATTGGTTAACAAAGAAGGCTGCCTGGGTCATATCCTAAACCTGCCTAAATTGAATATTTGTTTCGAAGGGTGATGAGGAAGGTTCTAACTATTCCAAAATTCCTTCACTTAATTGCTTTCACTCACTGGATTTTTATTTATTGTTAAAATTTTATTTAGCCTAATGTGCTCATTAAATAAGAAAATTGAATGATATATGATTAACTGAGATCAATTTAAAGAAGAAACTCATTACTGAACAAACTACTGCTCTCCGGCTATCCAGTCTTTTCAAATTATCAGTTCAAAAACGAGTCTAAGCTAATTCAATTCAAGATTAACTGGCAGCTCAAGCTAAAGGTAAGGTGATTAATAACTCAATGGAAAAATTTATTCTAACTTAAATTAAAAATTTTAGAACAAAACAATCTACTTAAAACCAAAAGAAAATGCAAACATAAAATAAATTTACTTGAAGCAACACAAACTCCAAACACAAATCAACATTCACAATGCAATAAAAAAAAAATAAAAAGACTAAACAACTAAAACAAAATTAAAACGAGTAATGGTTCAAAATTTTCACAATTTCCGCCACATTTACACAATTCAAAGTTATATATTCTTCCACCCCACACTTCAAAACCTGCTGTCCTCAGCATGGGGTAAACAAAAATTAAGTTCAAAAGAGATAAGGGGAAGGGACTTCCTGTTCAAAGGTGGGGAGGGACTTAGGAATCAAACCGGGCATTCAAGGCAGCCAAAGCTTCGATGATTTGCTGTTGTTGATGCTTGAACTCCTCCTGGTTAGCAGTCACAATGTCCAGACGGCTCATCAAAGCAGTGTATTGAGCAGAGGACAAAGTGACGGAATCATGATCCGGGGCAGGTGGAGGGTTACAAAGGCTGCGCTCCATCTTGTGCAAGTACTCTGCTCTGGTGGTTAGCCTGAACCCATGCTCGGTGGTCACATCATCAATCAGAATCTTCATGTTCTTGAGCATCTTGGCATCAATGTAAGCAGCTACAGGGAGGCTTTTGTCAACGTCCAGTGGATGCCCAAAATGTCTGGCAATCATGGTCACCCATCCACCAAAGGAGATCTTCTTCACTTTAGTCGGTTTTTGTTGCATCTCCTCAAGTTTATTCCACCAATGATATGCTCCATTGATACGGCAATGTCGCACCATGCAGGAAAGTATGAGAGTCTCTGGAAGATTGATCTGCCCTGCACTCTGCACATGAGACATGAAAGACATAGAGAGAAAACGATGTAAAATTCTGAAAGCATGATCCCGTAGTAAATGAGACTTGGTGGTGCCGGCCACATAAGGGCCTCCAATCAGCGGGTCTCTAATGTCTTCCCAAGCTCTATCCTTTGAATGCTCTTCATAAGCATATATCCCATCTGAGGGAAATCCGAGAGCTTCAGTGACTTCAGCCAAAGGCACGTCATAGAATCTGCCTTCCAAGAAAAAGGTCACCTTGTTGGAACTGGTACCCTGCCCAAAATGGAATTGGACTGTAGAAAGGAAGTCCCTGGTCAAATCTGGATAAACCAGCTCCCGGCATTCAAAGAAATTTTTCCAACCAATGGCTGCAATGTGGCTCTCGATCTCCCCCTTTATCCCCAGTTGCTCCAGCAAACTCAGATTTAGATAAACAGAAGGTAAGTACTCACAGTTGGAGAAGATATCATAATTGGTCCGCATCCTTTCAGGAACCCAGCTTGGAATTCTTGGTCCCTTCTTCTTTTGTGTCTTTTGTTGCACAGGGGTTTGCCGTGGTTGCTGACTAGCTCCAGCAGGTTCTTCAGAAGGTGTGGGCTGGCTGGCAAGTGGGATAATTTCTTGTGCTTGAGAAGAACTTGAAGCACGAGCTCTTTTAGGTGCCACTGCCCAAAAACAACAAAATTGAAAGTTTACAACTTGGGAAAGGAAAATAAACACAATTATAGCAGAAATAGATGAGAATGCATATAGAAATTTATGTCACACACAAGTTCCTTAGAGGTACGTGGCACTCAACCACGATGACCGAGTCATCCTTTGGAAACCAGTAGCCCGCAGGTCGAATCGTTTCAGCCTATATACCTCCAGGACAGAAATGGCACACACAAGCATGTAAATGCAATTGCTAACTTAGACAAAAGAATATTGATTTGGCATGCTTATTTGAGCCTAAGAAATGCTGGATAAATGAATGACTAACCAAGTGTGTGCAACAGTTCCAAATCAAAACCAGTGATTGGGGTACAATGTCAACAATTTATGGGAAAGCAATGCGTTTAACAACAATTAATAATTATGTATGCATGACAATACTGATGTATCGGTGTATGCATTCAAGCAAGAATTCAACCATTGCACTCATCAAATTCAGCAAACAGGAAAAAAAAATGCAGGGCATTAAAAGGAAAGAAACATGGCTCAATTGCGAAGATTATGGCAAGAAAAATTAAAAATAAAAACTGGTTAAACCAACACAAGAAAACAAACGACATAGACATGACCAAGCAAATCCATTAATTCCTCTAATTTAAACAACACAATGCAGAAAAATAAAAGAAATCACAAAAGAAAATAAAGAGGTTAAGAGACCATACCTGTGGGCTTTACATCATACGTACAAAATCGATCCACAATAGACCAAAGGTAGACTCAAAACTCAAAAATTCAAAAATCAAAACATCTATATATAAATATATAGACACACACATATATAAAATATGAACGAAGAATAAAACCTAAAGATAAGTAACAAAACAAAACATAAAAACAAAAAATCAAAAGGGAAACATTAGAAGAAGAAATTTGTAATGAGGAAAACGAAAATGTAGGGAAAGAGAGAAAACGAAAAACAAAACTAGAAATGTGCAAACATAAAAATGAAAGACAAAACACAACAACAAACATGACAAAAAAACAAAAACAAAAATTCGATTGAAATATATATATATATATATATATATATATATATATTTATAAATAAAATAATAATAATAAAAATAATAGAAAATAAATAAAGGAGAAAACGAAAACAACACAGGAAAAACGGAAGACAAAAACATAGACAAAATCAACTAGACAGAAATTTAAACAAAAAGAAAACACACATAAAAACTTTCGAAAAAAATACAAAATTAAAAAAAAAAAAAAAATAAAAATAAAAATAAAATAAAATTAACATTAAAGAGGAAAGGAGACTTACTTGGTGGATGATGATGATGATGAAGAAGAAGAATAACTAAAAACAACCATAACCAAAAAAAGTAAAAAGTTAGAGTGAAATCAACTAGATCAAAACACAAACTAAGATAAACAGAAACTAGATCTACTAACAAGAATGAAAAACCAACGAAAATGGAGAAGAAAAAGAAAAAGAAGAAAAAGAAAACGAAGAAGAAAAAAAAAAGAAAACGAAAAAGAAGAAAACGAAAAAGAAAAAGAGAAAGAAGAACGAAAAAGAAAAACTATGATTAACTCTTAGATCTAAACAAGAAGAAAGAAAAATAAACAAAAGAGAGAACAAAGAGAGACTTACCGGAGAAGGAGGTGGCTAGCGACGGAGAACGGAGGAGGAGAAGAAGAGAGGGAGAAGAAGAGAGAAAATGAGAGAGAGAGAGAGAGAGAAGAAAACGAAATGAAATGAAATAAAAAAAATGAGAAAGGGTTTCTTAAAACTAGGGTTTCGTTTTCAAATTTTTTTTTTTTTTTAAACCAACACGGTTACTATGAAAAACATAGTAACCGTGAGGTAAAATGAATTTTGCTACTGGACTAAAACGAAGATATCTCACGGTTACTATGAAAATCATGGTAACCGTGAGATAAAACGGATTTTGCTACTGGACTAAATCGAAGATATCTCACGGTTACTATGAAAATCATGGTAACCGTGAGATAAAACGGATTTTGCTACTGGACTAAATCGAAGGCACCTCACGGTTACCAAGATAAACTTAGTAACCGTGAGCCCCTAAAATTACAGAAAAAAATTTATTTTTCTCAATCTCTCCTAACACTTAAACAAAACTTTCTTCTCCACTAAATTTCCAGAAAAACACACATAAATTGAATGAAACTCACAATCCTTGAACCACTACCCTTAACACAACTACTAAAAAGAAACTAACACAAAACATTGTTCAAAAGTATGAGTTAGAGGTAGTTCTGCGTTTATCAAGTCCGCAGCTGGACTTTCAAATACCGTCAAGGGTCATGAAGAGTGACAATCACCGAAGCACCTTCAAATGCTGACTCGAAATAGGGCTTCACGCGATGTCAGTTTACCTTGAATTCTTTCTCATCTCTTGGGTGTTTGAGAGTCATCACCCCAAATTTATCTGCTCTCACTAACACATAGGGCCCTTTCCACCTCGATTTAAGTTTCCCTGGGAATAGTCTCAATCTACTATCATACAGCAGCACTTTCATTCCTGGTATAAGTTCCTTCTTGGCTATTCTTCGATCATGCCACTTCTTTGTGTTGTCTTTGTATTTCTTGGCATGTTCATAAGCCCAGAATCGGATCTCCTCTAATTCGTTCAACTGCAAAGGCCTGTACCTTCCTGCATTCTCAAGGTTAAGATTTAAAAATTTAGTAGCCCAATAAGCCTTGTGCTCTAATTCCACCGGTAAGTGACAGGATTTTCCAAACACCAACCTAAAAGGTAACATTCCTATTGGTGTTTTAAAAGCTGTCCTATAAGCCCACAAAGCCTCATCCAACTTAAGATACCAATCTTTCCTAGATGCATTGACCGTTTTCTCCAAGATTGCCTTCAACTCTCGGTTAGAAACCTCAACTTGCCCATTAGCTTGGGCATGATATGGGGTGGTTATTTTATGCCTCACTCCGAATCTTTTCAATAAAGCTTTGAATTGGTGGTTGACAAAATGTGTCCCACCATCACTAATAATGGCTCTCGGGGCTCCATAGCGGGTGAATATATTCTTCCTTAAGAATTCTAAAACAACATTTGCATCGCAAGTCCTAGTGGCTATAGCTTCTACCCATTTACTCACATAATCGACTGCCACTAGGATATATTCAAACCCGTAAGAACTTGGAAAAGGCCCCATGAAATCTATACCCCATAAGTCAAACAGTTCAACCTCAAGCATGTTAGTCAATGGCATCTCATCTCTCCTGGTTATATTTCCCACCCTTTGACATCGATCACAGGTTTGAATGAACATTTTAACATCATGAAATAAGGTAGGCCAATAAAACCCAGAAGAAAGAATTTTCGATACCGTTCTGTTAGGGCCATGATGTCCACCAGCTTCCCCACTGTGACAGGCTTGCATGATTTCTACTTGCTCCTCCTTGGGAATGCACCTTCTGAGAACTTGATCAGCACAAAGACGGAAGAGGTAAGGATCACCCAGATTTAGTGCTTCGCATCAGCTTTAAGCTTCTTCCTTTGCTGCCATGTGAAGTCTCTTGGTATATAATCTCCTGCAAGAAAATTTGCAACATCAGCGAACCAAGGTAAAGAAACTTCACAAACAAATAATGCACAAATTCGTTCATCAGGGAATAAATCCGAAATCTCCCCTTTTTCAATATGATCATACTCCATTCTTGACAGATGATCTGCTACATGGTTTTCTGCCCCCTTCTTGTCTTTAATCTCTAAATCGAACTCTTGCAATAGGAGTACCCATCTTATCAGTCTTGGCTTTGATTCCTTTTTGGCAAAGAGATGCCTTAGTGCTGCATGATCAGACCACACCACAATCTTCGCTCCCAATAGATATGGTCGAAATTTCTCAAATGCAAACACAATGGCAAGAAGCTCTTTTTCAGTTGTGGTATAATTGACTTGAGCTCCTGTTAGAGTGTGGCTCGCATAATAAATAGCACAAAAGACTTTCTCTTGCCTCTGACCGAGCACTGCTCCTACTGCAAAATCACTCGCATCACACATTAGTTCAAAAGGCGAATTCCAATCCGGAGATATAATCACCGGAGCTGAAATAAGCTTTTGCTTCAACAGCTCAAAGGCCAATAAACATTTATCATCAAAATCAAAAGGAGCATCTTTCATTAACAAATTCGACAAAGGTTTCGCAATTTTTGAAAAATCCTTTATAAACCGTCTATAGAAACCTGCATGCCCTAGAAAACTCCTTATTCCCTTAACATTGGTCGGTGGTGGAAGCTTCTCTATAACCTCTATTTTTGCCTTGTCCACCTCAATCCCCTTCTCAGAAATCTTATGCCCCAAAACTATCCCTTCCCTTACCATAAAGTGGCATTTTTCCCAGTTTAGTACTAGGTTGGTCTTCTTACACCTACTTAACACTAAGTCGAGATGCTCTAAGCAGCTCTCAAAGTCAAGACCGTATATGGTGAAGTCATCCATAAATACCTCCATAAATTTCTCTATGAAGTCATGAAAAATTGCCATCATGCACCGCTGAAACGTAGCCGGCGCATTGCACAAGCCAAAAGGCATCCTCCTATAGGCGAAAGTGCCATAAGGGCAGGTAAAGGTGGTTTTCTCCTGATCTTCAGGGGCTATGGGGACTTGCAGATATCCCGAATACCCGTCTAAAAAACAATAGAACCTATTACCTGCTAACCTTTCTAACATCTGATCAATAAATGGCAATGGGAAATGATCTTTTCTGGTGGCATGATTCAATCTCCTATAGTCTATGCACACCCTCCAACCCGTGACTGTTCGAGTGGGGATTAGTTCATCTAATTCATTTTTCACTACTGTCATTCCCCCTTTCTTAGGGACACATTGCACCAGGCTAACCCATTTACTATCAGAGATTGGATAGATTATACCTGAATCAAGCAGTTTAAGTACCTCTTTCTTCACAACCTCTTGCATAGCTGGATTGAGCCGTCTTTGGGGTTGAGCGACCGGTTTGCAATCCTCCTCCATAAGAATCCGGTGTGTGCAGTAACTCGAATTAATACCCTTCAAGTCCGCTGTCTCCCATCCTATTGCTTCTTTGTGTTTTTTCAACACCTTGAGCAGTGTCTCCTCTTCTGCACCTGTCAACAAAGAAGAAATAATCACTGGCTTTTCTTCTCTTTCCAAATATACATACTTTAAATGAGCAGGAAGAGGTTTTAGTTCAGATTTCAATTCTCCCTCTTGCAAAGTGATTTTCTCTTGCTTTGAATTTTCCTCCTCGCAGTCTTTCACCACAGCTGCTACTAGTTCTTCTTCTACCCCGTCCAACTCTTCATTTTCCAAGGAATGCATTAAACTTGAATTTACTGGATCATTCAGTAGTACTTTTTCTTGCACTTCATCTACACATTCGTCGATTTTGTCCATGAAGTAGACTGACTCTTCTAGGTCACTTGATGGATATTTCTGAGACTTGTTCATGTCTACTACCAGTTCTTCGTTGTTGAATCGAAGAGTAACCTTTTGCCCATGAACATCAATCAAAGCCTTTGCAGTGTTCAAAAATGGTCTTCCCACGATAAGGGGTACTTTTCTGTCTTCCTCCATTTCCATGACTACAAAATCCACAGGAAAAATGAATTTTCCTACTTTCACCAGTAAATCTTCAATAACTCCCCTTGGCTTTCTCATCGATCTATCTGCAAGTTGAAGTCTCATTCCCGTTTCCTTGAGATCACCCAGATTAAGTTTCCTGCACATAGAATAAGGCATTAGATTAATGCTGGCTCCTAGATCACATAAAGCGCTTCCAACAAAAGTTTCACCAATTTCGCAAGGTAGAGTAAAGCTACCAGGATCTTCCAATTTCTCCGGGATCTTATTCATTATAATTGCACTACAGTTCTCAGTAAGTTGCACAGTTCCATACCCTTCTAATTTCTTTTTATTAGAACAAAGTTCTTTCATAAACTTAGCATAGTTGGGCATGTGTGCTAGGGCTTCATCAAAAGGCAAGTTAATATGTAATTTCTTAAACATTTCTAAAAACCTAGCCAATTGCTCATTTTTCTTCTCCCTCCTAGCTACAGCAGGAAATGGCAACCTATTGATATCAAGATCCTCTATGTTCGGATTCACGATACTCTTTCCCTTATCATTCCTTGGAGCATCCACATCTACCTCTACCCTAGAGTTAGAAGTACTTACCTTCCGCGTTGGTTCCTCCAATTCAGTTGATGAAGTTGGTGATTTACCTCTTTCTTCCTCTCGAGCTGCTTCCCTGCCACTTCTCAAAGTGATTGCTTTGGCCTCCTCTTTGGGATTGCGGTCCACATTTGAAGGAAATGTCCCCGGTTGTCTATTTGAAATTGAAGATGCAAGTTGACCCAATTGAGTCTCCAAATTTCTCATTGAAGCATCTTGATTTCGGTTCCATTGCTCTTGAGATTTCCATCTTGAATCTTGACTTGCCATGAATTGTTGTTGGCTATTCATGAAACCAGCAAACATGTCTTCTAGATTTGGCTTCTTTTCTTGAATGGGTGGCCTTGTTTGAAATCCCGGTGGATGGTATGGTTGAGGTTGATTAGAGTTTTGCCCTTGATGGTGATGTGGTGGATAGGGGACTTGGTAGTGATTGGTGGCTTGTGGTTGGTGGGGTTGAGCTTGACTATGATAGGCATTGGAGTGGTAAGGTGCTCTTGGTTGTGGTTGAGAAGATGAAGCTTGTTGATTCCCATCCTTCCATGAGAAATTAGGATGATTCCTCCATCCCGGATTATATGAATTGCTGTAGGGATCATTCCTTCTAAAATCACCTAATGTATTTACATCTCCTACAACTCCTCCTTCTTGGATAACTTGCTCACTTTCACACAGTCCACTTCCTTGATTCACTGCAGCCACATTTTGGACCTTCAAGCCGCTCAACTCCTTTCTCACCATCTCTAGCTGTGCCTTTAACAATGCTACTTCATCCACATTATGTAAACCTTGCCTCCTTGGAACTGATCTAGGGGCAGTCCATTGAGAATCATTTGCCGCCATTTCATCCAACAACTGAAAAGCGTCCTCAGGCAGCTTGTTCAAGAAAGATCCTGCCGATACTGCATCCAATAATGACCTTGTTTGAGGTGTAACTCCCGCATAAAAGATGGTCATCAATTGATAGACAGCTATTTCATGATGTGGACAGCTTCTCAATAATCTTCTAAACCTCTCCCATGCCTCGTGAAAAGGCTCTTCATTCATTTGATGGAAACTCATGATACTATTTCGGATGCCTGCAGTCTTTGTTGGAGGAAAGAATCTCATTAAAAACCTTTCTTGCATTTGATCCCATGTCCATATTGACTGACGTGGTAACATTTGTAACCACTCTCTTGCCTTGCCAATCAATGTAAATGGAAACAGCTTCAACCTCACTGCATCCGTACTAACACCCGGAATTTGAACAGTGTCACTAACTTCCAGAAAGATGTCGATATGCTGAGCTGGATCCTCTACTTCTGAACCAGAGAACTGATTCCTCTGTACCATGGTAATGGTGGCTGGCTTGAGCTCAAATTGTACTCCTCTTGGTAATGCAATTGTTCGGTGATCTTCATTCCACCTTGGCACAACGTAGTCTCTTATGGTCCTTTGCCTAGGCATTTCTTCTCTTCTTGCCCCTGGCATTTGTTCATGTGCCCTCGGCACTTGTTCATTCTCGGGAGGAAACTCATCAAGAGGAGGATCGTGCTCCATCTCGTTATCTCTATTATCCCTCCTTCTTTGGTGTAAAGTCCTCTCGATTTCAGGATCAAAAGGTAGTAATTGCTCTTGTCTTGTTCTATTCATGCACCAATTTCACCTGAAAAGAATCAAGAAAAAAAATAAGGAAAAGAAAACACATACAAACAATAATCACAGCTTACTAACAACGCCAATAGTTCCCCGGCAACGGCGCCAAAAACTTGTTGCGACCCTAGCAAGTGCACTAGATCGACAAGTAATAAAGTGGGGTATAGTTAGGACCCTCAATATCGAACCCAAGGGAAATGTGTGTGTGAAAACTGTGAAGATTAATTGTATGCTAAAGAATTCCCAATTGTTTGTGTGTATGAGTTGTTTGCTTTATATAATGTAACTGTAAAACTTAAGTATGTAAAGTAGAGAAATTTAAATTCAAAGTATTAAAGGCTGAACAATTAACAAGTGTAAATATCTATAGAAATAAAGCGTTACTCGGGTTCACTTATCCACCCCATACCCAAATGTGAATAAATTTTTACATAAAAGTATACATGAATGAACACGGGATAACCCTTCTCAACCCAAGCGTCCCATTCCGGAGCCAGCTATTCTAGTTGTTAAACGTCCCATTCCGGAGCCAGCCCAACAACTAGCCTAAACCCGGGTCTAAAATCCTAAGTTCGGTCTACCGTCCCATTCCGGAGCCAGGTAACCCAAAACCCATCTATTTCACTCCCTACTCTAGTTTTAAAATCACAAATACCACACATCTAGAGTCCCATTCCGGAGCCATCCAAAATAGACAATATTCATGATAGAAAAACTGAGCAAAATCATTCATAAACTCCAATCTATTAAGCTCAATACCCATCAAAACATATAATAAACACCATTCATCCATGAATACAAAATAACTCAATAGATCGAGAAATAAATGATAAACAAATAAGTACAAGTGAAATAGACCATCCATTCATGTAAAATTAATTTGAGTTCAAGATTTACATTATGAGTAGGGGATTCAAAGATCCCCAAGCAACAAAAAGGACTACTCACTATCCATAATAAAATGTAAAGAAAAAAAGATAGAATAACCCCTGAAATTCATGGTGAAGAAAACCCAGCTGAATCCAAGCTCTTCAATCTCTTTCTCCAAAGCTTACAGGAAAAATGAGCTTCAAAATATGCAGATCTATACTTGTAAACTATATATCTATGTTTAATCTAAGTGTTTTTGTGTAAATCCCACTATTTTCAAGTATATCTATGTATTTTTGTGTGTAAACTAAACTAAGAGCTCAAAGAGAGAAGAAAGAAAACCTAGGAACTAAAATTTACCCAAAACTCTCCTTTTTTCGACTTCAGAAAACTCAGCTTTATAAAGGTCAGCATGGGTCACGGTTACTACCAAATTCGTGGTAACCGTGACCTCTAATAAAAAACCCTCTTTTGATTCAAATTGGTCACGGTTACTACGCAATTCTTAGTAACCGTGAGACTGCTCGGAGCTAAAATTCAAGATTTGGTCACGGTTACTACCAAATTCCTGGTAACCGTGAGATAGTTCTCATCTTCATTCTGAACTGAAAAATTGCCTGTCTCACGGTTACTAGGAAATCCTTAGTAACCGTGAGATGCTTCTCTTCTTGCTTCTGTATTAAAAACTCCATAGGTCACGGTTACCAGCCCATTAAGTACAATTGTCATGCTGACCGTGACAAGCTTCAGAACGGTGCGTTTTGACAGAAAGCATGGGTCACGGTTACTAGGAAATTCCTGGTAACCGTGAGGTACCTGAAAATCACAAAAATCTGTCAAAAACTCTCAAAAATCACACAAAAACTAGAATTAACTGAGAATCGGATAAATTATTAAATGCTAGTAAAAACAAAGCAAAAGATGCTAAAAGAAGAGTGAAAACTAGGCTTAAATTAAACTAAAACTAAATACTGAAATTGAGTTATCAGTAATCATGATTGCCCATAACTCCAACTGCAGCAACTTATGAAGGTTCCTTCATTTGCATCAATGATACTGAATATCGAATCAACCTACGCACGGAGAAAACCATGCACTAAGCTATATGCTTAGTGGTGACTACCAAATTTACCTCTCGAGTAATATCATTAGAATATATATGAAATTCAAGTTCCAAACATACATATAAAATATTATAAAACATTCGCAGATTGATAATTTTCATCTAATGATACATACAAGTAGTCAATGATTAAATTTCACAAATAATATAAATATGTGTGCACATCTGCTATGATTTAGTTTCACCGTAATACTATGGTTTTTATTTCTCTTCACTATTGACACTTGATTAATTACTAACTAATTAATCATACTATATTTTTAATCAATTAAGTAAAACTTTGATAAATGTATTTAAATTTTCTATAACAATTCAGCAATTGTTTTGTTTGCTTCACATTATAATCAACCTCAGCATATGCAAATACGTTCATCTTATAAATAATTGTTTCAAGCATATGCTTCCTATCACACACAATTTCTTTTTATTTTCTGTTCAAATTTTATATTGCATACCTATATTACCTTCAAATGACTTATAATTTGAATATATTTATTTTTAAACATGAATAAATCCATTTACTTGATTTACACATGTTTCTCATATCTCAAAGATTCTGATATATAATCGATTTAAGTATTAAACTCATATGGACATATCAATCACTTCGAGTATTGTGAAGTATCAATCAACTATTTAAGATTAACTTTATAGCATTCAGTTAATTGTTATGTTACACAATACAAGTCATTTTCTTATTTACCATAAAATTCATGCTATAATCCCCTATCATTTTCTCTAATAGCAAGAAGTGAATAACTATGTTTATCCTACTTTATTATTCAACTTATAGTCTATGTTACTCCAATAAATCAAATTATTATTTGATGTTTAAATTCAGCCCCCACTTAATTTGTTTACCTCATTTTTCACTTTGTTTACTAGTCGTTGACTGTTATGATTTCTTTAATTTTATAATTACCTCTCTTCTTTTTTTTCCTACTCACATGTCAAATTACAATTTTTACCCCTAGTTGACACCAGTGGAGAACCACAAACTGGATAAACGGGACATAAATACAGTGTACTAGAGGGATTGTACCCTTAGGTAGACACCAAACCCCAGCACTAATGCATATAATAAGCCGGCTATCTTGTCTCATATAACATGGTCATTTCTGATGAAAACTATTTCATTAACTCATGGTATCCCGCAGAATAAATTCCTATGGCTAGCCATACTATCCAAAGTACTGGAATTGCCCACTGAACACTAAGGGCAACAAGGTTTTTTCTGTATTTCAACCTTTGCAAAACATACATAATCATATCTTCTCTACATTTAAATAATCACCAAACCTTTATGCATATGTGTGAAGTATCATTTATTTTACATGTGTCATATATTTCATAATCATTTATTAGTTTCATTTATAGTTATGACTCCTCTATTTCACAATAATACCACTTATTCTCATAGGCAACGTAATGTTCTACCTTGCCATTTTACAACTTAACTTATTATCAATTATGAATTATGCACTAGTCATCTTGGTTCAGTTATGTACAAAGATTCATAGTCACACCTATGCACTCATTATGGCTTTTGAGTACGTAGTCCCATCTAGTTCATGCAATCGTTGTCAAGAGATCATTTTAAGCAGAGTATACATATTTATTTCTATAAATACTATATAAAATAAATTATCTTATTATGATTACCATTCCACAAGAGATCACATGAAATGACAAAAGAATAAGAAGCCAGCAAGAAGTACATTTATAAAAATTAAAACATTTCTATTATGCTAAACTTTTCAACCCAAACTAAGAGAGTAATATAAGCTAGTTAGTTAGTCAACAGTTCGTCGAAATGAAATTGAACAAATCTGTTCCTTAAAATTTAGATTCATGCTTAACCAATCGCTAAGCATATACAATCAATTTTCCAATTTCATTTTTAATGAAGTAAACCATGATTAGTGTATAACCTTTGCCCATTAGTTCAACACAAGTTAAGTTAATGTATCACCCTAAAATGAAAGCACATTTCTAATCGGCTACCAAATTCATGTATCAAGTTTCCTTAAATCTAACCATTTATATAAATGTATTCCTGGTTCTATAACCTGATTAGCTATTTACTTTGTTCAAAATGTATCAATCCTCTTAGTTGTCCAACTAATATATACAGGTAAGACTTAAGTCTTTGGTATGATGCACTAACATCACAAGAAAGAAATTCACTAATTGGAAATCTAAACATTTATTACCAATCAATATTTCAAAGGGTATATGCATTATAATCTTATATGCATATTCATGGTGACTCATTTACTGACCAAACCTAAATTATAACATCACTTTATGTTCATTCCAAACTAAAATTATGATTGGATTCCTAAATTTAAATATGGACCTATTTACTCTTATTAAGAAAAGTCACAAATTATGCATGAAACTAACCATAATTTTACCAAGAATCCAATTATATACCTCATGAATTTTTGGAATCAAAATTTTGCTAAATGTCGAAGTTCTTAAGCCATAACAAGCAAAGCTAAAAGCAATAAAATGTAAATTTTGGAATGCAAATACATTTTAAATTGCTTAATTAGGCAAAAGAATTCAGTTCTAATACTAGTACAACCAATTTAACGTAAACTATCTCCTTTAATATCTTACAACATTTCATAATTTCTTATTTATAACTAATCAATTTAATTAATTAATAGCCACTAATTACCTAATATTGTAGCCATAAAGCTCACACCCAACTTTACTTTAACAAATTTAAGGGACTCAACTATGCAAATCTATTTAACAAAATCATCGCACGTTTCCTAATATGTCTCAGACATCGCATTTTCATAACTTCCTTTCTAATTAACTAAAACAAACAATAACATCAACAGTGCCACCATCATCCCATTTCCACATCCAACAAAATCTAAAAATATTCACAGCCATCCCAATTCAATGTTTAAAGAAAAATTAAAACATCTTCATGGTCGACAATTATAGTACACACAGTAAAACATGCCAAAAATCGATTATTTGTTTCAAAATATATAAAAAAAAACTCCAACAAATTCAAAATTAAATTTAAAAAAAAAATAAGTGGAAGTAGATTTGGTGGTCAAATACCAATTCCTTGCGATTTTCTGCATTTTCGTCAAGCATTTTGTTGATCGAAAGCTCATAGGAGGCTTGTTGGAGCTTCGCCAAAGCAGATCTAACACCACCACCTTGGAGATCGGGATCCCAAGATTCTATTTTTGGTGTTCACGCGCCTAATCACCATGCCGTTGATCGAGAATCAAGCTGGAATCATCGGTGGGTCCCTTCTTCGATCTACATGCTGCAGACTAGAGAGGACAAGCAGAACACGCTGGTATGATTGCCTTGCTCTTTGAACTTGTCAAGGTAGGTTATGCCGCCGTTTGCTGACATGAGTCACCGAAGGGAGAGAGAGGCATCGGTAAGGTGAGGGAAAATAGGAGAGGGGGAAAGGAGAAGAGGAGACGGGTGATGCCACTTATGACGGAGAGACGGTGATGCTACAGTGGCCGACGATGGCTACAACGGCATTGTTAGAGAGTATGCCCTAGAGCCCATGTAATAGAGATGTATTTCATATGTATGAATTCCTATTCTTAATAAGAGGTATCATTTATTTATTAATGCTATGTTTAAATACATGAGTTTGTAAATCTTAAATTAATAAATGAAGTCCTAGAAATTATAAACACAATTCAAAGGCAATCATGAAAGTGTTCATGATATGAGATGTCTATTGCATGCAAATGTGTTAATATCTAAATATCCCTAGTCATAGAATTAATAAGATAGGACATTGTTAATTCGGACAGACTAGTACATGTTATGCTTCTTGAATGGTTCAAGCAGTGATTTTCATAACTGTGATTATGGAAGATAATCAAAGCTAACATGTGGATGCTTGTTAGAAGAACGAGTTCATTGAAGACCTGCAAAGAGAATCCTCACATGGATATTAAATCTATGTCAGTTAGGAATCTCTTAATAGCGGTTGTACAAGTATCCTTAGAATTGAGATCACCAAAGTTATCTTAAGTAGCAAGTGGTATATTTTGACTCCATAACTGATTACTTCCAATTGGGATTGAACATAGTTAAAAGATTGGATATATTATGACCTACTTGAAGATAATTGAGTTATTAACAAAGGATTCACCATTCCAGATTTAATAAGGGAAGTTATCTCGTATGATTCTATAATTGCCTTATTTAGAGAATCTCTAGCCAGAGTAATATGCCAAGATGGATAGAGATCCATGAAGGGCATTTTGGAAATAATGGTTAAATTAATAGAACATAAATAATTAGATTTATATGAGTTGACAAAAATCCATACTCAGAATCTAATTGAGATAAGAGTGGCGGAAGGAGTAATTGCACGGTAACTGTTTCTATGGAAGGGTATAGTCAAACCACTTGACTTTCCTAAAATTTGGGTAGTCATGATGCCTAGCTAGAGGCTAATCATGATTTGTATAATAGTGTATCAAGAATATCAATAAGGATTGATAAAATGATTTAAAGAAGTTTAAATCATGTGAGTTTTGAATAGAACTCCCAATTACATATTATACTGCCAATATGGACAGGAACCCAATAGGTCACACACATATAGAGAAAAATGATAAAATGGTAAAATGACAAGGATAATAATATTTGATATTATTATGGGGATAGAGAAGTGAATAAGATAATAATTAATTAAAGAGTTTAATTAATTATGATCAAGTAAAATTGTTCACAGAACTTTTTTGAAATGTTCTGTAAAATTAGACCTAATTGGAATAATATATTTCATAATTGATTATTATTAAACTATAAGTGTTATAGGACTGATATAATAATTAATAGGTCCATTGGAGGAATTATAAAGGCCCAAAGAAGTAAAGTTGGCACAGAAGCCCTCCAGAAGAAGGACCATACGCCAACTCCAAAACAGAAGACCTTAGAGGCCTAATTTTTGGACCAAAATAAATTAAATATGTTAAATAAGTGTTTTGGAGCCTACATATTTAATTTGGTTGGATTTGGAATTCATTTGGGTAATTAAATCCAAGTATATGTACAAAGGACCTAGTTTGTGGGTTTTGTGCATAGTCTTTTGTGAAAGGACTTAAATTGGATTTAATTGAACCTAAATAATTATAAAAAATTCCAGAAGCCCAATTAATAATTTTCCATCAATTTTAAAGAGCCCAATCCCATTATGAAGTTGGATTTTTTAACCTAACTACAAAAATCCAAGAGATGTGGGATTAGGGTTAAGTGTGAACAATTAAGAAAATACTCTCTCTCTTTTCTCTCAACCCTAGCCGCCACCTTCCCTAGCTAGCATCTAGGGATTTCAGCCAGCTCTTGTTCCTCCCAATTTTTGGTTCTTTCAATCCTTCTCTAGTGTGGATTACTCATTGGAGGTGTTCGATTTTGGACATTGTAGTTTGCAACAACCCGGTGAAAAGTAAAATCAACTGTTCAACAAAAATCAAAGGTAATTTTTCTTATTCTCATTAATATGTATATTGTAAATTCATGGCAAGATCAGATATATTGGTTAAAAATTTTAAATTCCGCTTATGTATGAGATGCATGTAACCGATAATTCCCAATATGGTATCAGAGCCAGGTTTTGCCATGAATATACAATTCTACATTTTTCTACGAAATAAGTTTTATTTTTGAGTTATTTATTTCATGAACTTTAAAATATCAGATTTGATTGTTCATGAATGAGAAATATTTATTTATGAATATATGTGTGATCAAATAAATAAAACGAAAACAAAAACGATTCTTTTGAGAAAGGGATCATGGTTTTGGAGTGAATGGCTTTTAATTTTAGGGGCTGTTCTAAATTAATTTTTTATAGATCCACTTTTGAGATCATTTTGATGATAATTTATGTGTTTAATATGTGATATTAAGCCATAGGATCAAACAAAATTAAAATCGAACAAGTTTTGCATGAAAACTAGTTTAGTCGAAAAGTTCGATAAATTGGTGTTCTTGGTGTGTTCTTGATGTGTTCTTATTTAGAATGATTTTTAATCTTCTAAATCTTATATATCTGATATATTAAAGTGTTTTTAATTAATTGGATTAATTAAAATGGGCCTTAAATTAATTGAATTAATTTTAATTCATTAAAACCACTTAACGGGCTTAATTATGTTTATGGACTTGGTTTAAATTAGTGAATGACTTGGTGGGCCCAAGGAGCTAATTTAAATTAAATATTATAAACTATAATTAAGTTTATTAATGGGTTATAAGGGCTGGAGTGGGCTTGGCTCATTCCAAAAGGCCCAAATGGTCCAATAGATACAAAACTAGTTTGTGTGCGAACACACTTTAGGATTTTGTTGTGTGGGTTTTGGCCTACCATTGTTTTAAGCCCAAAATTAATTTTTTAATTTTTTAATATGATTAATTAATTAAATAATCAATTTATAATTAATTAATAATCAATTAGATTGATAATTAAGGCAAGGACACATACATGCAAAAAGGTTTCCTAAAATAAAAGTTTTCAAAATGGAAAAAGTTTCCTAATTTGATCACATTATTAAAATAACTCAAAAGTTTGTTTCAAGAGTTAAAACAAAGTTAGTAATCCATTATATGTTTTACTTTATGCATTAGAAATTCATATAAGGGTGTACGATTGGCATGATGGATAGTTATGGACAAGGCTTAATGTGATTGAGCATTATGCAGGTTTTGGTAGGTTTTCAATATGATATATCTAGTTCAAATGCTATTACAAGGAGATTGAGAGTTAAAAATGGGCTAATTCTTCCTAAATTGGTCTATAAAATCCACGTTAAATTGGGTTTAGGTATCAACGACATGGTTTTTAGAATTATATACAATAGTCCAATGTATAACCGAGGATCATTATGTTAGACGTCAGTAGATTTGATAGACGACAATGACATAGATACAATATGTGATAATTTAAGGAGATATAAAGATTATAATTTGTGGAATTAATTATTGTAGTTGCTGAAAGGGGTGTAGGAGCAAATCGACCTATATATGCACCTAAATATCAATTTACAAATGAAGCATTGCAAATTGAAAACATCACGGCAGGTGAACAACAATGTGTAAATGACATTAGCCCTAGTTAACCAAGGCAATTTATTAGTCGACAAGATATTGACACTGGTGGAGATGCATTACAACATTTAGATAAAAGTCAACAAAGAAGATCATATGGCCACTGAGGAGATGCTAGTTAGAACAGAGGCTATTGTCAATTAAATACAAAGTCGTTTATGCCAATTAGTTAGCCAGATGCATGGTGGTTATATGTGTCAACCTAGGCAGTCAATCATTCAAAGGGTTGGTAATCTTCTTACTAAATCGATATTTTGAATCAGATCGGAAAGTCATTCTAATGACATGAATTTTGTTAATGGAATAGGTATAGAGTGAAGTCAGAGTACCGAACATAACAATTAGTGATGTTCTATTTCCCATATACCAGATGTCAATTAATGATATTCTATTTTTCATTTACCAAATTTTAGTTAAAGATGTTCTGTTTCCCATATCGTAGATGTCAGTCAATGGCATTCTATTTCACAAATGCCAAATGCAACCCCTAATCAGCTTTGGCAGTCTATGTGTAGAAAAGATGGTGATTTACTTATTGATAGCATTTGTGGCCATATTCTAAATATGAATGTAAAGGAGGGACATTTTTTAGATCCCCCAACTGTAGATTATAAAAATGAATCGTCAATTAATTTGGGAGATGGGGAAGATTTCGAAGACATGTCATTGAATAATAATTATTTGTCACCTAATGACAATACAAAGGCTGAAATTGCAAAAAGTGATGGCTTTGAATTTGGTGATGCTGACGAGTTTGATCGTACACACTACATAGTCCATTAGCATCCATTCATCCAATTGGGGAGATAGGCAAGGCCAACTTCATGTTTCCATAAGAGCACTACACGAAAATTAACTTCAATGTATCCCAAGTTGATTTATTAGAAGGTATTCACTTTAAGACTTGGGATGGTATCTGTAAGTTATCAATTGGGCTGGTTTTCAACAATAAGGATAAAGTAAAATCTTGTGTGAAAAGTACTCAGTCATAAGAAATATTGACTTCAAAGTTGTTGAATCCAAGCCAAAATACTGGGTTTTGAGGTGCATAAAAGCTGATGATGACTGCAAGTAGAGGTCAAGAGCAATGAGAAAAGGTATAAGTCCATTTTGGACTATCACAAGGTTTAAGAGACCATATTCATGCCTTGTCGGTAATGTTTCAATGGATCACAGACTATTAAGCTTTTAAATTCTTTATAATTGTATAATGGGTATGGCAAGTAAAAAACTTCCCTACCTATTAATGTTATTATTGCTGCTATTAAGCGGCAATTTTATTTTAAAGTATCATACCTTAAGGCTTGGTATGCGAAGATAGAAGCCATGGAATCTATATTGGGAAATTATTTTGAATCATTTAAGAGGTTCCCAGGTTTTTCATTTGCTTTGTAAACTTACAATCCTGGTATTGTTTATGAGTTTGTGGTATAAGCAACCTAAGACCCAATTGCAAAGCAACTTCAAAAGGTTTTTTAGAGTTTTAAATCCATCATTGATGGGTTTGCTCACTGTAAGTTGATTATATTGATTGACGGTACCTTTTTAACCGGAAAATTCCAACAAAAATGCTTCTTTTAGCAAGCTCAGTTAATGCTAAGACCATTTTGTTCCCACTTGCATTTGTTTTCGTTGAATTTGAGAATAAATCCAGTTAGGCTTGATTTATAACGATGATTAGGAAGCACATCACTCAACATGTGGGCATTCCAGTTATATCAGACCGACATGTTGGTATAATTATAGTGTTCAGAGACAAAAAAAGTGGGTGGAAGGAACTTATATCCTTTCACTTGTTCTATTTATGCCATTTTATCAGTAACTACAATACGCAACATAAGAATTTAACAATAAAAGATTTGCTTTACTAGGCTAGTAAGCAAATAAATCTTTAATTTTATTTATTGAAATCAATTACATTATAATATAATATTAATCCATACTAATGTAGGTGTGCAATTTCAAAGGGGTAAGTTCAAGAAACAAATGAATGAAATTAAAGACCTTGACCAAGATTTCTACAACTGGGTGATAAGTATATTGTTAGATTGTTGGATACTATCCGAGAGTGGTGGGTATTGATATGGCCACCTCACAATAAATATTGTTGAAAGTGTCAACTTTGCTTTTAAAGGTTTTCACATAATGCTAATTATTGCAAGCGTTAAACATGTTTTTGCTCAATTGATTAAATTTTACAATGAATGAAGGGGTTTGTACACGATAAAATGGCTGAAGGATTGTGTTTACACCTAAATGAGTCGAGAAAATGATAAAGCATGCTAACAAGGCTCGATAACACATGGTGGTTGACTATGCTATCGACACAAATTATTCTAAGTAATACCTTACAGAGCACTAGAAAGGGCATTGAGCCCAACACTTATATATTGAGTCTCGATAAATGCAAATGTGAGCATTGTAAGTTTCAAGGAACAAAAATGCCTTGTTCACACGCCATTTTAGTTTAGATATACAGACATCTTGATATGTTCCAATTTATTGATAAATGTTATTTCATTACAAAGGCACTAGAATGCTATGATATGGAATTTCGACCTATGGAATATAAAACATATTAGCCTGATTATTATGGTCCAAAATTGCTACTCGATATAGAATTAATGAAGAAGCAAGGTCGATTAAAAACAACTCACATTCGTAATGAGATAGATAGGAGTGAATGGGGCAATGTAATTTATTGTAACAAGTGTGGGAATGTTGTTCACAACAACAAAAAAACATGCAGAAGAGTTGTAGGAACATCTACTCAATATTTCAGAGGTTGACATATTTCAATAATATAAATGTTGTACATTTAAGTTATTTAATAATATGTTATGTTATGCATTAATAATCTTAAAGAAAATATTGTGCAATATTTTTATTATATTTAATTAAGGAAACAATAATTAAAAAATAATTTAGATTAAAATCGGTGTTCCTTTAAATTTAAAATATACATAAATAAAACATAATTAAAATCTCTTATTACGATATGAGGTGCTTTGTCTATCTATTTGACTATCCATTTCGTATTGGTTTGGATCTTAGGATAATGTCATTACATCGTTGTCCCTCTACTCTATAGTGGTTGATCAACTAAACTCTGAGTACTAACAACATTTGGACCTCTAAAATGGTCATTGAAGAAATCATCATATTGCATTATGTGGCCTGTTTGCCCATATATGCCATACTCTATTTGATCTCCCAAAGATATGATGACATTCAAATCAACATTCAATTTAGATGGCCCTGCTTCAAAGTCATTACATCTAGATGTACTAGCTATAATTTTAAATGATTGTTGCTGAGCAACTAAAGCCAAACTAAATAAACTGAAAGTATCTTCAGTAAGATATTACTACTATAAAGATTAAGGAACTTGGTGCACTCCATATAGAATAGGAATAGATGCAATTGTCAATCGTCTTTCTTCCATTCCTTTCTTGCTACATCTAAATCGACGAAAATCATCATAAAGAATTATTAGCAGTGGAATCTTTACAAGATTAAGAACAAGCTAGCAGGGATAATTAGTTAATCATCTATTAATTGCACAAACAACACCTAAAATACTTTCTGATGTCAAACGGATACTAAAGCCTTCATTGGATTATAAAGCAATTTTAGTGTGTAATATTCATTTGGCATCGTTAGCCTACATGCAAATAAATAAAATGTATTATTAATTAAGAATAATATGTGTATAAATAAATAATAATATTAAATCATATTGGTGCCCTGAGAAAAGCTCCAATCGTGGCTATCCACTGCCTAATATATGATATATACCATTGCATATATTGTGACCTCAAATGTAATGGTGCACTAAGAAGAAGACCTGTAACAACACAATTATATCAATTCACTCACTCATAAATGAAACTTGTAAATTTTACTTCCCAATTTTGATCAATGTGCTCCTCAAGTAGTCGAGTGCACCGAATCATTACATTATGTGGCGGATGGAATTAGTTGGTTCATTCCAAATTGTTTTAGGGATCGATCATGTTGGTACGACTTGATAATAAGAAAATATATGAGTGGCATAACCAATGTCTAAATGGAATGTCCATTTGTACAAAAATATGGCAATAAGTGAATCACGTTCTTATACTACTCCCATTGTATCTATAAAAAAAATGCTGCAGTTGTCATACTGTAAGAAAATTCTTTCTAATTAATGAGATTCAATAATTTATAATAAACAACAAATTAAATGTGAATTTGGTCATCACACTACAAGCCTAAATCCATACGGTACTTAAAAATATCTTTGCTATTATTTTTGATTAAATTCAATGGGGATTGTTGCCTAATACAGAACAGTTAAATGACATGTCAGTATATTGTATGAACAATTGAAAATTAAAATATACCTAAATGATATACAATAAATAAAATTTACATGTAACCATAAGGCATGGTTGATTGAGAACAAATGTGTGGATAAAAGGAGGTCAAATTTGAGTTAGTCTTTCTCATGCCTACATTTGTATCATTTAATGATAACCCCCAAGTGATGTTGCACTCGATTAGGTTGCATGACATAGCTCTTTATACAACTATGTGAGGCATGTTGATCCCCTATAATAGCCTAATATCTCTCAGGAGTATTTTGGCATGCTACACTTACTATAAATCATATCAATTTAACTAATATAAGTGTCACTGTATAAAAAAAATCAATCAATCTTAGTACCAACTACATATCATTAAACTAAAACCTTTATAACAAATACAACATTTTGATTGCATAGACAAATCTCGCTCAATCTTAGTTAGATATACAATTAAGTATATTATAGAGTATAATACTTTCTATGATCTCTACTATATGCTCGAAAAATTCTTCATAGTGATGGAATATGACATGGTATGATAATCATGATAGCACAGCGGAAAAACAAAAATTTTTATCATGCATACCATACATATCCAAAACTAGGAACGAAAACATGCAATTTTAGGGTTTTGAAACTTACAATAGATGATGCCTTTTTATTCTTTGATTTTGTGATGTCCAGCAACCAAGATGCCTTTATCCACCTTAGATCTCGATCACCAATGCCAAGGAATAGCCTTTTTCGCCAATCCCTCTATTTTCACACACACAATTTGCACCGTCGGCTTAAAATCAAGATTGCTAGCTCTCTATTTTCTGTATTGAGTAATGGCTATGGATTGAAGCTACAAAATCTGATTTTGTACTTCTTTTAGGTTGCTATTACTACCCAATAACACAAGAGAATGAGGAACTATCCTTTCTCCTTGTGAGAAATTGGGCAAAAAGAATTGAGAGAGAGAGAGATGAAGGTCACGCAATTTTCACAGAAAAACCCTAGGTTTTTGCGCCAACTCTTCTGTATCTCTCCTAGGGTTTTATTTCTTTTATATCATTATCTCTTAGGCAAGTCTTTTGATCTGAATTTCCTACCTTAAGATAAGCAATTCAAACTCTATCACTTCCTAAAGATAAGTAATACATTTTGAATTAAAATCCTTTGAATTTAAAATTCAAATTTGAAATAAAACATAAGACATTTAATTAAATAAAATCACTTAATATAACTTAATTGCATGTGCCGAAATTCCTTGAATTCCATCTTGGAATTTCGGCCACTTCATTATATATTCAAGTGATTTGATTTAATTTAAATTCCTTTAGGCTTTAACACTCAATTAACTTAATTAACACAAGATAATTAATTAATTGAAATTAAACCTTGTGGGCTGAATTTCTCTCTCTCATGGACCAAAGCCCAATAGCAATTTTATAACCCATTACACACACTAATTTGACTTTAATTAAAAGCTCAAATTAATGTCCAATACTTAATTTAAATATTTTAAGCCCAATGCTTTGTGTGCGATCCTATAGGTCCATTTAATGTTGGCAATGAATTACTGAATTAATTCAAGGGCTATATATATTCTCTAGCAAGATATTATAGCAATCCAAATTAAATGAAAATGCATATGGCATTTAGTGACCTAATGCAATTTTGCATAGTCCCTTACCCATACATATCAGAATTAATATAAGGCATGGAACTAGTCATCCTTATATATATTAATTCCTTTCTTGATATTCCAGTGACATTGAACTTTCAGATAAATAATGATTACTCATTATTTCATCTCGGTATGGCCATACACTTCTTAGTTCACTGATCAAGTGGCCGATGATATTTTCTCTCTTATTGAGAGGGGTAATCCCTTCACTTCTCTCATGCTCTCTAACATGAATCAATGCATACCCGTACTTGTCACTCTGTTACGAGCACGTTAGGTGTATGTCAAAGTACACAGTAATTCATAAAGAGTTTCATAGAGATTTCAGGTCTAAGAACTCTGATACAAAACTTGCATATGAGAAACACTTATGACTTGTACCATATAGTGTTCTCATGAGCGGATCGAATCCAGATACCATGTTCTTTAACATGTATCTATGATCTCTGATTGACACTCTTGTCCTAATGATCCGTAAGATAGAACTCATAAGATCAGAGAGAGCATACTAGTCTTAATTCATTTGTTATTCCCATAACAATGACTGACTAGGGATATTTAGAATGATGTCTCATTTGTTTCAAGGTCTTACAATCCATGTGCCTCACACATGATAACTTAAACCGAAACAACACTCTTGGATAGTTTTATCAATTGATATGCACAGGAATACAAAGGATAAAACAAATGCCTCATTTTATTAATTTCAAGTGTTTCGTTACAATGCATTGGGGCTAGGGCTTACACTAACAATCTCCCACTAGCACTAGTCCCAATTGAGCATAGCCCTAAGACCGAACGCTCTCAAATGAGCTTCGTGCAGATTTGGACGTAACTGTTCCATCAAAGGATCTGCTACATTGTCTTCACTTGCTATCTTGCTAACCTTGACGTCCCCACGATCAATGATTTCTCTGATCAGGTGGTACCTCCTGAGTATGTGTTTGGATTTCTGGTGTGACCGGGGCTCCTTTGCCTGTGCGATGGCCCCGTTATTGTCACAGAAAATTTCTAATGGATCTAGGATGCTTGGGACCACTCCTAATCCGGAAATAAAATTTTTAATCCAAACATCCTCTTTTGCAGCCTCACTTGCTGCAATATACTCAGATTCTGTAGTTGAGTCGGCAACGATCTCTTGCTTTGAGCTTCTCCAGCTGACAGCACCACCATTTAAAACAAAAACAAATCCAGATTGCGATCTAGAATCCTGAGTGCTGGTCTGAAAAGCAGCATCGGCATAACCTTGTATGACGAGCTCTTCTTGACCACCATACACCAAGAAGTGATCCTTAGTCCTTCGCAGGTACTTAAGGATCCCTTTTACAGCAGACCAGTACTTCTCACCAGGGTCTTGCTGAAACCTACTACTCAGTGCATGAGCAACATCCAACCTAGTACATAACATAGCGTTCATGATAGATCCAATAGCAGATGCATATGGGATTCTACTCATGTTGTCCCTTTCCTCTTTGGTTTTAGGGCACTGTTCTTTAGTCAAAGGAACTCCCAAAGCCAAAGGTATGTACCCTTTCTTTGAGTCTCCCATACTAAAACGCTTTAGTACTTTGTCTATGTACTTTTCTTGACTTAGTCCCAAAAGCCGATTCGATCTATCTCTATAGATTCTAATACCAAGTATTGTCTCGGCTTCACCTAAGTCTTTCATTGAGAAACATTTTTCCAACCATTGCTTAACCTTTTGCAATGTTGGAATGTCATTCCCAATGAGAAGGATGTCCTCCACATATAGGACCAGAAACACTACTATGCTCCCACTAACCTTCTTGTACACACAAGGCTCATCTTCGTTTTTGATGAAGTCAAAATCTTTGACTGCTTCATCAAAATGAAGATTCCAACTTCGGGATGCTTGCTTTAATCCATAAATGGATTTTTGAAGCTTGCAAACCTTCTTAGGATGCTTGGGATTGACAAAACCTTCAGGCTGTGTCATATACACATCCTCAAGTAAATTTCCGTTGAGGAAAGCAGTTTTGACATCCATTTGCCATATCTCATAATCATGATATGCAGCTATGGCAAGCACGATCCTAATGGACTTCAGCATGACTACAGGCGAAAAGGTCTCGTCATAGTCTATACCATGAGTTTGTCGAAAACCTTTTGCTACTAGTCTACCTTTGTAGGTCTTATCAGCTTTTAGTTTGAATAACCACTTGCATTCAATTACCTTAGCACCTTCCGGTGGATCAACCAAGGTCCAAACCTGGTTATCGTACATTGATTGCATCTCAAATTTCATGGCTTCAAGCTAATTTTCTGAGTCTGGGCTTTCAATAGCTTTTCGGTAGGTAGTAGGATCCTCACGATCTACTAACTCAATAGTGTCATTGTCAGTGATTAGAAATCCATATCTCTCAATCTCCTAACGTACCCTACCAGACCTTCTAGGTACTTGTGTAATGGGTTCTTGTTCCACAACTGGTTGTGAACTTGATCCCATTTCCAACTCATCCTCTATAGGAGCTTGTGGCACTTGAATTTCTCCAAGTTCTACTTTACTCCCACTGTCTTTCTTGAGAAGGAACTCCTTTTCCAAGAAAATAGCCTTGCGAGCAACAAATACTTTGTTCTCGGCTTGTGAGTAAAAGTAGTATCCCTTTGTTTCTTTGGGATAACCCACAAACAAGCAGACAGTCAATTTGGACTCTAGTTTGTCAGATGTTAATTTCTTAACATGTGCTTCACAGCCCCAAATCTTGAGAAAAGACATATTGGGTTCTTTCCCAGTCCATACCTCGTATGGTGTCTTCTCAACTGCTTTAGTTGGAGTACGGTTCAATAGAAACGCAGCAGTTTCTAATGCATAACCCCAAAAAGAGATAGAAAGATTAGCTTGACTCATCATAGATCGAACCATGTCCAACAGAGTTCGATTTCTCCTTTCGGACATACCATTCCATTGAGGTGTTCCAGAAGGAGTGAGATGTGAAATAATACCACACTCCTTTAGATGACTGTCAAACTCTTGGCTTAAGTATTCGCCACCTCGATCTGATCGAATGGCTTTTATACTTTTGCCAAGTTGGTTTTCTACTTCGTTCTTAAACTCTTTGAATTTCTCAAAAGTTTCAGACTTGTACTTCATTAGATAGACATAGCCATATCTACTGAAGTCATCTGTGAATGTCACGAAGTAGCTAAAACCACCTCTAGCATGTATACTTAAAGGTCCACATACATCGGTATGTATTAGTTCCAATAAGCCATTAGTCCTTTCACCTTTTTTATTAAAAGGACTCTTTGTCATTTTTCCATGCAAACATGGCTCGCATGTGTCATAAGACTCTAAGTCGAATGACCCAAGCACTCCAGTTTTATGGAGTCTTGAAATGCGTTTTTCGTTTGCATGTCCTAAACGACAATGCCAAAAGTAAGTAGGGTTCAATTCGTTTGATTTAACCCTCTTTGTATTAATGTTGTATATTGACTCTTTGTTTTGTAAATCAAGGATATAAAGGACATTTTGCAACATGGCATTGCCATAAGAAATTCCTTGGCGACGAATATGAGCATTGCCATTTTTAATAACAAAATCAAATTCATCATTATCCAAACATGAAACTGAAATAATGTTTCTGCTCATAGCAGGCACATAATAACAATTATTCAAAACAATACAAAGTCCGGAAGGTAAAGTGAGGTGATAGTCGCCTATCTCCATGGCAGCAACTCGTGCTCCATTCCCCACACGGAGGTCCACTTCATTCTTCCCAAGTAACCGCCTATTTCTTAGCCCCTGCACATTTGAACAAATGTGAGAACCACAACCAGTATCCAATACCCAAGTGGTAGAAATAGAAAGGTTAATTTCAACAACAAAAATACCAGAACTGGACGCCTTGGCTCCATTCTTCTTTTGTTCTTCCTTGAAGAGAGCGCAATTCTTCCTCCAATGCCCTATCTTGTTGCAATGGAAGCAAGTGCTCTCACTCTCTTTGAGTTTTGGCGCCTTGGGCTTGGATTGGGCCTGAGGTGCACTCCCACTTGACTTGGGTTTTGCCTTTCCCTTTCCCTTTCCCTTAGCAGGTCCCTTCTTAATTCCCTTTTGAACCATTAGAACGGGATTGGTCTTTCGAATGTTCTCTTTAGCATTCTTAAGCATCCCATGAAGCTCAGTGACTGACTTGTTCATTGCATGCATGTTATAATTCATCACAAATGGATCATAAGCAGCAGGCAATGATCCTAAGATCAAGTCAGTGGCCAATTCCTTTGGCACTAGTACCTCAAGCTTCTCAAGAGTATCAAGATACCCTTTCATCTTGAGTACATGGGTACTAACAGGAGTACCCTCAGCCATCTTGCAAGAAATTAAGGCCTTTGTTGTCACGAACCTCTCGTGACGAGCTTGCTCTTGGAACATCTCCTTGAGGTGCACCATGATCGCATAAGCCTCTTGGTCCATAAATTGCTTTTACAAGTCAGGCACCATAGTGGCCAGCATCAGACAGGTCACATCATTGGAGTCGCTCTTCTTGGTCTCAAACGTTTCCTTTTGAACCACAGAGGCGTTCCTTCCTGGTTCTTCAGGCAAGGGTGCATCCAAAACATACGACTTTTTATCTTGCTTAAGAACTATTCTTAAGTTTCGAGACCAGTCTATGAAATTGGTGCCATTTAATTTGTCCTTTTCAAGGACCGATCGCAATGAGAAATTGTTATTTGAAGATGCCATTTTCAATCTACAATAAAATTTAGCAAGATTAAATGAGGTCTTATTTATGATCCCACAAACCGAATTAATATCCCTTTAAATAATTCGCGTTAGTGATTTAATGTGGGCCAAGATCCACTTTTCACAACAACTTATTAGTCAAGTTGAGCTTGTACACCTAACAAGTTAAGTTACTTAGGTAGGAAAACTCCAATCATGTCTCGTACATGACTCTTGGATCAAATGGGCTAACATCTTTAAGATGTTATAGCACAACCCATTTATTAGTTGCCTAGGTCCGGGCATCCCTTTCCATGTTAAGTCCAACCTACATTCACAACCCATGCCTCACAAAGATAATCGGGCGCATCTAGGACTCCTAGTTTACGTGACCGATGATCGATGCCTTGACATGTTTCGAATTAGGAAGGCAACTTTGTGACTTACTATTTTTAGGGATTCATTTTATTACGGCTTACATGGCATACGCTTTGTCATCCATACATAGCATGCATATATATAATTGCATAAAATAAAGCGTGACAAACATGAGCCCAAAAACCTACAACTAAGATTCTATACTATTACATAAGAATCTTCGAGTTGGGCTTCTCCACTCCGGTGGGCTTCGTCTTGATTTACAAAGTCTTCAAATAAATTCTATTCTAAGAAATAAATGAAACTTTTACAATAAAATATAATGGCATGCAGGCCATATTTAATTACAAAAACCCAGGGCCCATGAATGCACCATGCATATCCATTCATCACACCAAACAAGTAAATAAATATACATAGCATTCATGGATCAAAAAAAGTCCAATTTTAATTAATTTAGCCAAGCCCATTAATGGAAATTGTGTACTTGAACCTTTAAGAGAAGACCCCGTGATGGGCCTGGGCCGAAGCCCAATGGACTAAATCCTCTTATTGAATAAGTTCTCTTAAAAGCCCAAAACACAAACTAGTTAAATTTGTGCCATAAATCAACTCTAGTATAATTTCCAATTTTGCCATTTTTAATTTTATGTCATACAGCACAAAAACATTAAAAATACATATAATATGTGCTAACATGAATTAAAAATAAAATCATGAAGAACACATATAATAATACACGGCATTCATGCAAAAACAAACAAACAACAAAACTAGTTGTTTAATGCTTATGTAATGCCATGAAATGCACAAACATTTAAATCAATTTTATGAGTCATTTAATAATCTATATAAGTCCATAAATATTGATTTAATATTCTGTACCATTTTAATCTAAATGTGTTTTTACCATTTTAATCAAAACAAAACAAACTATGTTGATTAAACATGTAACAAACACAAACTAGACATAGTTTTAAGTGATTTTAAAATTAATTAATTAAATTGTCATGGACCAGAATTATAACCAAATTTAAAATATGTCCAGACCTGATATTTAATCTTTAAAAATCACTTACAAACATGCCAAAATCAATTTTACATTTAATTTTGAAAACTAGTTGTTTAACTAGCAATTTACATGCCAACTAGCACCTAGTTTCATAATTAACATGTACCATAAGGTATAAATAATTAAATCCGACCATTACCAGACCTAATAACATCTTAGGACAGTATATTAACATGTCATATTAATTATAATACCTATCTAATCAATTAAAATCATTTTTACACCAAAACAATGCAAAAAACTCAAAACAGAAAATTTCAGATTTGCATGTTTTCAAAATAACGATTTTTAATTAATTTTTTCATGCATCTAAAGCACTAAAATAAGCATGTCTAGTCTCTGATACCACTGATGGAATATGACATGGTATGATAATCATGATAACACAGCGGAAAAACAAAAATTTTTATCATGCATACCATACATATCCAAAACTAGGAACGAAAACATGCAATTTTAGGGTTTCGAAACTTACAATAGATGATGCCTTTTTATTCTTTGATTTTGTGATGTCCAGCAACCAAGATGCCTTTATCCACCTTAGATCTCAATCACCAATGCCAAGGAATAGCCTTTTTCGCCAATTCCTCTATTTTCACACACACAATTTGCACCGTCGGCTTAAAATCGAGATTGCTAGCTCTCTATTTTCTGTATTGAGTAATGGCTATGGATTGAAGCTACAAAATCTGATTTTGTACTTCTTTTAGGTTGCTATTACTACCCAATAACACAAGAGAATGAGGAACTATCCTTTCTCCTTGTGAGAAATTGGGCCAAAAGAATTGAGAGAGAGAGAGATGAAGGTCACGCAATTTTCACAGAAAAACCCTAGGTTTTTACGCCAACTCTTCTGTATCTCTCCTAGGGTTTTATTTCTTTTATATCATTATCTCTTAGGCAAGTCTTTTGATCTGAATTTCCTACCTTAAGATAAGCAATTCAAACTCTATCACTTCCTAAAGATAAGTAATACATTTTGAATTAAAATCCTTTGAATTTAAAATTCAAATTTGAAATAAAACATAAGACATTTAATTAAATAAAATCACTTAATATAACTTAATTGCATGTGCCGAAATTCCTTGAATTCCATCTTGGAATTTCAGCCACTTCATTATATATTCAAGTGATTTGATTTAATTTAAATTCCTTTAGGCTTTAACACTCAATTAACTTAATTAACACAAGATAATTAATTAATTGAAATTAAACCTTGTGGGCTGAATTTCTCTCTCTCATGGACCAAAGCCCAATAGCAATTTTATAACCCATTACACACACTAATTTGACTTTAATTAAAAGCTCAAATTAATGTCCAATACTTAATTTAAATATTTTAAGCCCAATACTTTGTGTGCGATCCTATAGGTCCATTTAATGTTGGCAATGAATTACTGAATTAATTCAAAGGCTATATATATTCTCTAGCAAGATATTATAGCAATCCAAATTAAATGAAAATGCATATGGCATTTAGTGACCTAATGCAATTTTGCATAGTCCCTTACCCATAAATATCAGAATTAATATAAGGCATGGAACTAGTCATCCTTATATATATTAATTCCTTTCTTGATATTCCAGTGACACTGAACTTTCAGATAAATAATGATTACTCATTATTTCATCTCGGTATGGCCATACACTTCTCAGTTCACTGATCAAGTGGCCGATGATATTTTCTCTCTTATTGAGAGGGGTAATCCCTTCACTTCTCTTATGCTCTCTAACATGAATTAATGCATACCCGTACTTGTCACTCTGTTACGAGCACGTTAGGTGTATGTCAAAGTAGACAGTAATTCATAAAGAGTTTCATAGAGATTTCAGGTCTAAGAACTCCGATACAAAACTTGCATATGAGAAACACTTATGACTTGTACCATGTAGTGTTCTCATGAGCGGATCGAATCCAAATACCATGTTCTTTAACATGTATCTATGATCTCTGATTGACACTCTTGCCCTAATGATCCGTAAGACAGAACTCATAAGATCAGAGAGAGCATACTAGTCTTAATTCATTTGTTATTCCCATAACAATGACTGACTAGGGATATTTAGAATGATGTCTCATTTGTTTCAAGGTCTTACAATCCATGTGCCTCACACATGATAACTTAAACCGAAACAACACTCTTGAATAGTTTTATCAATTGATATGTACAGGAATACAAAGGATAAAATAAATGCCTCATTTTATTAATTTCAAGTGTTTCGTTACAATGCATTGGGGCTAGGGCTTACACTAACACATAGTTGCCATAATCCTAGCCTCCAGAACATCTTTAACTCGAAACCTACTCAAACTACATATAACTAAGTCATCTATTATAATAGTTTGCTAAGTATAACTAAAAACATGCCTAATTCATTCATAACTTGAGTATTGTTTCTATTATGTACACTATTAAAGCTTAACTAGCATTAACCTTCATTATCTAAAATGATTCTAAGATGCACAGATAACTCAACTATCCACTCCTGCTTAACTATCTTCACTAGTCACTTAATTCCACTTTATTCAAAGTAAGATCACTTTTAATTTTCCTATTCAGTTATTGCTCTAAGAATGCTACTAACTCTTAAAACTCATTTATAAGTCACTTCTCTAATTGGTCACTAATCACAAAGATACTTAACAGTAAATCAATATTTGGTTCGAACTCGGAATTAGTATCCCAAGCTTCCTACGTGTCCTGAAATTCAGAATCAGAACCACGTAGTTCTAATATATGTAAACCATGCACTTCATATCTTAATAACTACATGTAAATCTTGCATGATCAGCACTATATACTTAATTGTCATATATTCGTCAAACATAGTAATATACAATAAACATTTTTCATAGCATAACCTTAACATAATCGTGAACAATTAGGAACACTAGATACCAAGTTCGCATCACTAGACACTAATACAGTGTCAATAATAGATACCAGAAAGCATCAAATCACCAGACACCGTTAAGATGTCAAACTAACACTAGATACCAAAAAGGTACCAATTCACTATTTTATATAAGTCCACGACTATGTCTAAATCAAACATACACTGAGGCTTCACTCACATTTACACCATTCAATTACATTTGTGCTCAACTAGTGAAAAATGCTTCACTATAACTATATAACAATAGCATATTCATAATCATGCATTAACTTTATATTTCGTACACTAGTGCTACAATAATCATCATATTTCACTATGATTCATACATAAATTCATGGTAGTTGACCGGTATTTAACAAGTGTACTAGATCGGCTAGTAATATAAAAAAATATAATTAAGATCCCAAATATTCCAAGGAAATTGTGTAAAAGTTGTGTATTTCAGATTTTAGAATAAGTGTTATGTGCAAAGAATTTCCAAGTTTTAGAATGATAACAAGCTAACTAAAGCAAAAACAGGAACTTAAACAGCTAAGGTAATGAACCAAAACAATAAATTATAGACTTAAGAAACTAAACTTAAACTTAAACAAAGCAAGATATGAAAGGTGGTAAAATTCAATAATAAAAGGCACTTCAACTAAGGAAGTATCCACCTTAACTTCTATTGCAACGACTCAATTAAAGATAATACAGGTGTTTATGGAAATAGGTGTAAATTTAGATATCTTATTTAGAACATCATTCTAAGCATTAAATCCTCTTATTAGGAACAATCTAATACTTAGCATAAAAATCTGGTTTATTAACTCTTAAACATTCATTAAACCCTTTCTCAAGAGATCTAACTTCAGTCTATTCTTAATTCAACTTTCTTAGCTTTAATTTCACTCTTTACCAACACAGAATTATATCAATTTTCAAAACATAATCATACATCAATACAAGTGAATTAATTAAGAACATGTAAATCATAAGTCATACTTGAAAGTTATTATTAACCATTTATTTAATATATTAACAATCAACTTAATCATAACTCAAGATAATAATTTGTTTAGGAATTAAGAAATAATATACTTGCATTGAATTAAAGCTCAAATTACAATAATTACAAATAGAAGTATGAGGGTTCAAGTTCCCTTAGCAAAAGTTAAAAAAACCACTCACCTATTATCTTAAAGACAAAAGAAAAATAGAAATAAAGATACTAACACATAGAGCTAAAAAGCTTCTCTTGATCTCTTCTCAGAACACCAAGCTTCTGCCTCCAACCCTCTGTTTTTGTGTCTTCAAAAACTAGGTTAAAACTACATAAAATTTAAAACTAAAAACTAGCTAAAAAGAAAAACCCCTTTTCTCTCTCCTCTTTGACCTTTAAATATTAGTGTCTTTTAATGTTTGAAACTCCCAGACTAGAAGAAAACCTAATGTAATTAATCTTTTAAAACCAAAAGAAAGTAGGAGATTTGTCGTAATTAGAAGACCATGCCTCAGTAGAGGGAAAAATTCCTACATCGAGGTCAATCTCAAATTGGTGACTTTTGGGCTGCCTCGACAGAGGAAGAATTCCCTCCACCAAGGTAGCCTCCTCTACTCAAAACCCAAACTTCCCTCGGTAAAGGGAAATTATTCCTCCACTGAGGTAGCCTCTCCTGGACTTCACAATGTTTTTCCTCTCTTCAAAACATAAATTTCTGATTTCATCATTTAGCCAAGAAACTTTTCTATTTCTTCAGTTTAGTACCTAAAAATACCAAAAATTACAATTAAGCCCACAAACATACAAACCGAGAAATTAAATATAAAATTAAATAAATTAACTCTAAAATAACACATTAAACACACTAAAACTATACTAATAACATAGTGTTAATTCACAATTACTAGTAGTATAAGCTAATTCACATATAATAAGTCTCATTACACCCCTTTAGACAAGTTCACAAAGTCCTATTAGTGTTTGAAAAGGTTTAGAAGACATTCGGCAACCTTCAAGTGATGTTCGACATAGTTTGGGGACAAAACACAAGTGACCTAGTTGATGCAAAAACCTAGAAATCAACAGACAGATTTCTCAGGTTCAACTTGTACTACAATTTTAACTTAGCAAACGTGATTTTCTAGCAAAATGTCCTTTTAAAAACTTGTTCCATTATGTATCTAGTTCCAACATAATCAAAATTCATGCAATTTGGACAACTATATAAGGAGATATATATAACTATAAAGATTGTTCTAATTGATAGGGTAGCAACCAATACACAATTTCAAGCTACTTTACAAGGATCTTAGAGGAATAATTAGATTTCTATTCTTTCTGCAAACTTTTAGATATATGTCTTAAATTTTATTTTTAACTAGAATAACTTCAATTGGTATCCTAGAACTCATGTTATGCTTAAAATAGTTTTGACAAGTCTAGTGATTCCTGTAATAGAATTTTAACCTAACACCATTTTTGCATTCTTTCAACTTGTTTGCATGTCTAGACTTCTCAAACACACTCTCACATATTTAAATACATTACACAACACTAATATTCCATTAACTCTTATTAAACACATACACAAGGAATTTAGGGTGCTCATACCTCGTTGAAGCTTATTTTTCTCTTTTTTCTTGTTTTACACCTTTTCTTAGCCTTCATTTCAATGAAAACCTTAACACAAACAATTACTAACAAATTTAGCAAATAAACATACGAAGAGGTTTTAGATGGAGAAAATATGAGAAAAGAGCAAATCTCACTACAAAGGCAGAAATCAACCTACCTTGATTAGTTAAATTGCACTAGATTCTTGCTAGTTCCCTTGTTATTCTTTAGATAGCCAATATCACATAAAAACTACAAGAGAACTAAGAGAGAGAAGCTAATTTTTTCTTCTAGCCAAAGTAGCTGGCCTCCACCTCTCTTCGTTTATCTCATTCCTATCTTTCAAACTTTTTAGAATCACTAATGTCAACTCTCCATTGGTCAAGCTTTTTTTTAATCTTTAGTTTTTAGAATTCAACCACTAAAATTTCTTTAATCACTTACTAGCATGTAAATCTTATGTCATTTACATATTAACCCATGTATTATACCCATTATACATTTACATCTTAACTTAAACAAATTACCAAATTACCCTTCAAAATTTTCATTAATACCGATCACCAACTTATAATTCACTTTATATATATCCATAAACACATCATATTCCTTCCAAGGTATTGTTTGGGGCCTTACATCTCTAGTTGTACTCACTAGCAACATGTAAATGCTCCAACAGTAGGAGCCACATCAAATATATGTAGTTATTCGATTGTCTTGTACATAAGAGTCCACCAATACAATGCAAAATCCATGCTCGAGTAAAGCATTGTATATGGTAATCAATTGTATCGGGCAACAACAAATTAAAATTTCTTGATAACCAAGTCATTTTTACATTTTGTCCTCTGATTAAGTCTTCTAAGGGAACTTGCCCCAAAAGATGGCCACAGAGATCTGCCCAATCATTCTGTAATGTCCTGTCATAGGACATCCTTCAATGGGTAAGCCGGTAAGTATCCCAACATCTTGTAGAGTTATAGATGTTTCACCAACAGGAAGGTGAATGTCTCTAGTCACCACCTCTTTACAAGTGCAGTTATTAAGTCAGCATCAACATTCATTAGACCAATTTGCGACACTATGTAGAGTCTTGCTAATCTCAAGTACGGTATTATTCACTTATCGATGTTTCTGTAATGACTGTCAATGCTTGCTCTGCGTGTAACCAATACTTTATGTTCAACCTAAAAATAAAGAAACTATCAGTTTTGTATACATAACTAAATTATATATATAATTTATTTATAGAGGGAAAATATAATTACAGTTTCACTCCAAATAGCATCCTTTCAGTGTTTCCCTCACAGCGTTAAAAGATCATCTACATAAGGTCCCGAACTAATATATTCTTGATTTCTAAATGGATCCATTTTGTAATAACCTAAATGTAAATATAATAAGAAGTGTTACATTTGCATTACAAAAATATTTGTCATAATTAACTAAATATATGTGTACATTAAAATTATTCCGTATAATAAAATAATATTAATGACATAAAATAAAAATAAAATAAAAATATCATACATTTATCTAGACAAAATTGATTATAAATTTTAATCCAAACTACTATTATTTTCCATATTTAATATTTAATTATAAGTTTTTTTAATTTGTTGTTACGTTAAATTTTTTAAACCACCATTAAAAACTTTCCACCATGACCATCAAAATTAATAATTAATTTTAACAATATAATAAAAAATTGACAATCAATTTTCTACCATAATCGAAGTGCATGCCTCTTATAAATTAAACAAATAAATAAATGATCGATCCAACACATATTTCATTAATAAAAAAAAGTCTATATTGCTTCATAAAATCAATTTAATTTTAACAAATTAATACAAGTAAAAGTGTATATCCATTGATAATAAAATTATAAATCAATTGATAATATTAATTTAATTTAAAAATAATCTACATATCACAATTAAACAATAAGTCTACATTTCTATAATAAATTAATATTTTTTTTACTTTAACATCAATATATCAATTACAATAACATGTAGAAATAAAAAAAAAACATATATTCTATATTTACATAACAATTTTTAATAAATTAATTTTAATATTCTAAAATAATGCAGATTGGACTTTTTTTCCTTATGCGTCACAATATTAATTAACAAAATAGACCTAAAAATTAAATCTCAACATAGTTAAATATTTTATTAAATTAATATTTTTAATCACTTTTCCAAAAAACAAAATTATCATAACTAATGCAATTAATTTTTTTTTAACTTTAATGAATATGAACATATAAATCAATGATTAATCAAACCCATTTTTTTTAATTTAATGAAAATGTTCAAGTAAATAAATTATTCAGATATATGTTCTAATTTTAGTACCAAATATATGAAAAAAATTGTCAAATAAAATTTTCATAAAAAATACACATATCAATAATAGACGAAAATTTTATACTCTACGTTAAATATGACAGCTTGTAAAATGATATAGATGATAGTTATATCAGATTTTAATTAACATTTTAATTAAAAAAATTCTTATTTAAATATATTATTCTAACATTTAAAATTATAAGATATTATATTTCAAGTTTAAAATGTAAGTAATAACTTATTTTTTCCGCAAATCACCAAATTAACAAATATACAACACCTAAAAATTACAAATAACACAGGTAAGAATATTTTTAACTTTTTTATACAACTAATTGTTAAAATTATAATTAATTTACTTACCTTTAATTTCTGCAGCAACAGAAAAACTTACTACAAAAGCTAATTTACACACTAGATTATAAAACAAAAAAAGCTAACTGCAAATAAAAAAAAAATAGCACAATTTATAAACTGAATGAAGAATAAGAAAGAGCAGATGAAGAAGAGGCATGAGGAGGAAGAAGCAACAGTAGGAGAAGAAGAATTTTTGGGGACTTTAAATAATGTATATTTATTATTAAAAAATTTTTGGGGACTTTTCAATATTTCCTTCAACCGCACGAGAACCAAAAGAGTAATTATCTATAGCAGTTTTAAATGCAAACAATATCTTCATTGGTTGCATCACTAAAAATACTGCTGAAGTTTGTAATGATTTTGATCAAAATATCTTAAATTCGTAAATAATTTTCAATGTACTATATTTTAATAATTTTTAAAAAATACATTATTTAAAAAGTTGTCCCTAAGTGAAAAGAAGAAAATATTAAATGTTAAGAAATTGTTAAAAATAATTTTACAATTGAGAACAAAATAACGTGTAAACAAGCTATTTATTCATTTTTTTATTTATAAAATTATTCTACTACATTTGGTCTCATTGTATCAACTAGGATTATAAACGAAAAGAAGTTCTATAAATGGGAGCAAACTGAAATTATTACTAAACTGAAGTACAAAAAAAAAAAATTGTATTAAACGCTAGGGGCCAAAGTGACAATACGAATTTCTAACATCCTGCCGAATCCGTAAAATGACTAAATTATTGTAGGAGTTCGAGCAACGGCTACCACGTAAAACGGTAACCTCAACGGTCGAAAATTTTCAAATTTCAGTCTCTAAATCACAACCTTTCTTCGTATTCTCTCTTCATCTTCTTCTCTAATCCCTTTCTATCTCAGTCTACCTTCTCCCTCTTCTGCAACTTTCTTTTTTCTTTGTTTCTACATACAAGAAGAGGGAAAGGTTCTGTCTTTAATTTTTAAAAATGCTTCAAGATATGTGGAATGTTCCTCCTGGTTTCAGACCCACAAAATCTGCTCCCACTTCTCCAGCTAAGCCTATTGGGGTCTCAAGAACTCGCTCTGAGTCTTTTCATGCCATCCATAAAGTTCCTGTGGGTGATTCTCCTTATGTCAGAGCCAAAAATGTTCAAGTAGGCTTCTGGGTTAGCTTCAATTTTATTTGAATTTCTGTTTTTTTTTATGATTTTTGTTAATAGATTCTCTTTGTTTTGTTGTTTTGTTTGATTAGTTGGTAGATAAGGATCCAGAGAAGGCAATTCCTCTGTTTTGGGCAGCCATTAATGCAGGAGACAGAGTGGATAGTGCTTTGAAAGATATGGCTATCGTAATGAAGCAACAGAACAGGGCTGAAGAAGCCATTGAAGCTATTAAGTCATTGCGGAAGCGGTGTTCAGATCAAGCTCAAGAGTCCCTTGACAATATTCTTTTGGATCTTTACAAGGTATTTTGAGTAATTCCCATTAAAAAGTTGCAATCTTTTTAAATATTTTTGTGATTTTAACTTGTGAAATATTTCGATAGAGATGTGGGAGATTAGATGACCAAATAGCATTGTTGAAGCACAAGCTTTATCTAATCCAACAAGGGCTTGCTTTTAATGGGAAACGGACAAAGACTGCCCGGTCTCAGGGGAAGAAATTTCAGGTCTCAGTGGAACAAGAAGCAACTCGATTACTGGTAGGCAAGCTTAAAACTATTCAATTTCTGAAATGTTTTCTTCGTATTCTCAAATTAGAGTTTGATTTGCTCTGTTTCAGGGGAACCTGGGATGGGCACTGATGCAGCAGAACAACTATGTTAAAGCAGAAGATGCCTATCGATGGGCACTATCTATTTCGCCTGATAACAACAAGATGTGTAATCTTGGTATATGCTTGATGAAGCAAGGGAGAATCACCGAGGCTAAAGAGACATTGCGGCGAGTGAAACCAGCAGTTGCAGATGGGCCAAGAGGTGTAGATTCTCATCTGAAAGCCTATGAGAGAGCACAGCAGATGCTTAAGGATCTCGAATCGGAGATGCTGAACAAGGGAGGAGATAGAATAGAACAGAGCAGGCTGTTTGATGCCTTTCTTGGTTCTTCATCTATATGGCAGCCTCAGCCTTGCAAGGACCACAGCATCATACCAACAACAAATGCAACCAAATTTCATGATGATTTTCCGGATGAGAACATGGATTCGAATATACTAGTTCAGCGGAAAAGCATCAAACAATTTGCTCCTTTTGTGAACTCACTGAATGTGGATGCACCCCCTTTCTATGCTTCGAAAATGGTTAAGGAGCTGCCAATTGGGAATCAATTTCATGAAACCCTCAAGAGAACCAGATCAGGAAATGCTGCTAATTCAAAAAGACCGAATGAAATGGGGGTGTTAACCAATGTGACATTAGCAGAGCCTGATAGACCCGAAACCAAGTCAAGAAGGCTATCTGATGAATTAGAGAACGGATTGTCTGAGTTGTTGCCAGATAACAAGGACTTTGAGGAGGCCATTCTTGCAGCAGTGTTGGGTCCAGCAAATGATACAGAAAAGCCAGTTGTAACTAGCAATGACAGCAACATCACTCAAACAAAGATAGAAAAGAGGCTCAAGGTTTTTCAAGACATCACTCTGTCTCTCAGCCCAAGAGCCTGATTCAAATTACTACCCCTATTTAATTCTTTAAGTCATAAATTTCTAGGATGGAGATAAACTTGTTCTCCTTAATTAACACTAATTCCTGTAGAAGGGAAGTAAGCAGGTAGTACCCAGTGGAAGCACTAGTATGCTAAATGTCTTTTTGGGAATTTCCCAATACAAGCAGCATATTGTTTCTATCTGATTTATGTAAAACTCTTAATTAATAAGTCATTCTTTAACTTGGAAATAACCCAATGTCACATTTCAGCACTTTGATTCAATGTTATGAAAAGAAATTTGCTACGATTTGGCTGCTTACACAAAGAGGATATTTACTGAAAGCTTTTGGTGTCTAGTTTTATTATTAGGATAAATTAAAACACATGCAGAATTTTGTAATTTCAAATTATGGCCTCTCTTGCTTCAGTGATAAGCTCACTTGATTCTTTTGTTAAGTTCATAGTAGTAACTTAGGATGACCACTCCTGCTGCTACAGCAATTGCCACGGCACTTTGTGCAAGTATTGTAATGAACTTTGTAGTTCCACTGAAACCAAGTTCTGATAATTTCTTGTGCGAGGATGCATAATCTGCAAAAAACGCATCCTCGTCCTGCCATAACAATAACAGATTCTGCAATTAATTATGTAAATCGGAAGCATTGATAGTCATAAACACAAACAACTCCGCTTACTTCAACTGCTACAACCCCAGCAAGCTAATTCTCCAACCAAGAAAGGAAAAGCAATTGACAGTGGTGAGATCAAAGCATATATAACGAACTTTTAGGGCGCATAATTTGCTTAGATGACAAACTTAAACCTTCTCAATAAGCATTAGACCCCTAACAAGATTATAGCAAAATACAGCAAAACATAGCAATTCTCAACTTTAGCAGACAAATTAATTCACACATGGCATTTCATCGTTGTTTTAGTTCATTAAAAAAATTCATATATGAGGTCCAGATAAGAATTTTCCTATAATCACCTGATAGAGGTCAGCATAGGTAATTTTGGGCAGTTTGGCCTTGATGTCCTCTGAAATGGAAAAATTTAACCATAATAAGCTACATATTTCACATCAAAATAAGGAATTAGCAAAATTAATTGGAAAAAAAAAAATAAGGCTGACCTAACATATCAATAGCGATTTTGAGACCATTGTTAGCTTCATGTTTGTACTCTATTTCATTCCTAATGGAGCCATTAGGGCCTCCTGTTTTCGTTTTCGCATTGTAGGTTCCCGCATCATGCCATCTACATATACATTTCATGAATTTTCAATAATAAAAAAAAGACGCAATCAATTAATTTAATTCTGCAACATAACATATTTGATATTTCAGAGAAAAAGAGAAAACAGAGGAGTTTTCAGATACGCCAAACGAAGCATGAGAGGAGCACAGTTCTTGCTGGAAATAAGAGCACGAAGATCCCGATGAGCCTTCTCTATCTCCTTCAAATACTCTGAATCCACTAACGGTGATGTTGCCATTTTTGAAACTGAAAAAAAAAAGATTCAAAACCAGAAGTAGAGCCTTCTTTGATTGAAGAAGAAGAAGAAGACGAAGAAGAAGAGACTCGAAAGAGTAGTAGATGAATTATATGTGTAATTGAAGATTATATATGAAATTAGCAGAAGAGAATAGAATCTAAGTAGTAGAGGAAGGCGTTGATCGAAAAAGTAAGCAAAGGATCGTGTTTTTCCGTTTAGAGAGGGAAGGTAAGCTTTTCGAGGGACGTTACTGTTACTTGTATTGTATGGTTTAAAAATGATTATCTGTTCATGCACCCGCGTTAGATAGCGCGTGCCTACACGTGATCACAATTTTTTTTTCCTCTAGACTTTACAAAATTTGTAGAAATTTGATTTTCGCAAATGAATAGCTAATGTATAATATATATTGCTGACAGTTTATAGCAAATTCATGATTAATGTTAAGTGCTTAATAAATTTAGTAGATTTGTTGCTAATAAATTATATAATTATTAATATGTATATTATTTTTAAATGTAATGATATTTTTTATGTATCATATTAAAAGTAATAATATAGTATAAAAATTCATAAGAGCCCAAATGCACAATTCAGTATTAATTAATAAATATATTTTTTATAAGGGCATTTAATATAAATCTGTTACATATATAATCTACTTTAGTGGTTAATTAGTCCAATCGTACATGGATGTATACTTTAATTTTTGAAATTATAGTTAGTATACTTGGACTAAACTTAAGGTTATATTTGATACTATGTAATGTAGTGTAATATAATGAGAAATGCAATGAAGTAAGAAATGCAATGTAATTATAATTATATTATTATATTTGGTTGTATAATAATGTAATGTAAATATTAATATATTTCTATATTTGGTTGAATTATATAAATGTATTGGGATGTAATTATCAACTAATTTTTTTACATTAAAATCACAAATTTAATATTTCAGCAGTTTATATTGATGTAATTTGCAAAATCTTCATAATGTTTATAATTGATATATTCTTGTAATCCTAACATTAGATTAATATTCATGAACAGAATATTGTAATTACATTAATATGAGAAAAGAATATATAAACTGCTGAAATATATATTACATTACTGATGAAATATGATTATATTAATGTAATCCTAACATGAATTTATATTAATGTAATTTGTACATATACATGCTATGATACTAACTTGACATTCACAAATGTGAAGATGAATTACTCATAAACTGTAAGTTACGGCTTAATTTTAGATTTAATTTAATATTTTAAGATTCTGGATTTTAATTTGAAAATTAGCGTTTAATTTAATTTGAGAGAGTTGATTTGACAGTAAAAGTTTAATTTGGAGATTTTAATTTGAAACTAGGGTTTAATTGAAAGAAATTAATTGAAAAGAATCCATGGTTTAATTTGGAAAAAAGAGGAAGAAATTGAAAAAAAAAATATTTAATTTCGAAAAAAACAATAAGTAACGTAATGGAAAAAACTATAGTATTCCGTAGATTAAGAAATACATTAACAAATATATTGATAAATATATACATATTTGTGATTACAATACAATATATAAAATTTACGTTGCCAAAAAAAGGAATTATTACATTTCACATTACATTACTGGTAAATTTTGAAATTTTATAAGAAAGTGAGCCATGTACGGTGAGTAAAGTGAAACCATAGTAGGGAGGTAGTGAGTTGAAGGTAAGATCCGGTCAGGCTTGATGCGAGAGAGATCTTGCAAAAAAGATACTTGTTCGGTCAGACCGAATGTGAACACTCCTATTATTAAATCAATTTTAGACTTTTAGAGAGATAAAGAGTGTTATGCACGATCTATATATTTATCATAATATGTTATATTTTGGGAATGAACATAGTATCTATAGAAGTGAGAAAAAATCACTTGAGAGGCCTATCTTAATATAAGAGTAGGTAGCTAGTGATGTGATATTTGACAAGCGATAAATAAGACACTAGCATGTGTCAAGAGTTTCTGACTGCATCATGCCGCCTAGATCAATTGGATTGTTTCATCGTGTGGACTTTTGGCAGTGTGTGTGGAGCTATGAGGTGCTGGGTCTAGGGTTGTTCACGGATTGAGTTGGGTCAAATATTAAAAAAATCTAACCCAAACCAATATACATGGTTTGAGGCAATTTGAAACGGTTTTTTATTGTAATTTATAATGGTTTGTGGTGGTTTTAAAATAATTTAAAGTAAATTAAACTTATAAAATAAAATAATAATTAGATTAAATTATAAATTGCATAAAATTTAAAATACTATATACTAAATTTAAAACTAATAAATATTAAAATGTATATACAAGCATTGTCCTAAAATATAATATTATCAGTGCAAATGTCTAAAAAAAATAATTACAATATATAATGGAATATATTTAGCAAAAAAAATGCTAACAGATGCTAATGTCCATGAATTTCGATCACTCTCGAATTAAAAGTACACACAAATATATATATATATATATATATATATATTATGGCATCAGAAATTAAGTGAAGGAAGCATTCACTCCTGTGATTTCCAGCATTTATATAATTTAAAGAAATCAATAATTTATTTAGTAGCAGTGACATTATAAAGAAACTGTCTAACAATGGCGATGGCTTTGAAGCATCTATTGTTTAGAAATAAAATTCCTGCTATGCTATTTTACTATCCTATATTCATCTTCTAGCTAGAGGGAGTTCAATGATGTTTACTTCTCATCAAGAGAATTTTTAATTTGTAGGTCAAATCTCTCCTCTACTGTCAGCATTTTTTGAGTTTGACACAACAAAAATGGCTTGGACGAAAAAGCAAAAGGCTACAATCAATCATAAGAATTCAAATGCTTTTAATTTCCTACAACAAATAACAATCTAAAGCAGAGTTTCATCATTTCGAACAACTAAATAAACATAAAAATAACCTGAAGATTCAAAGCAGAGTGTCGATCTAGATCTGTCCTATATCCAATCACTGCAGAGTAGCAGAGATGGAAGAGGGAGATGGCAGAGTAGCATATAGAAGAAGAAGAAAAAGAAGAAGATGCGGCAGAGTAGAAGGCAATTGAGGACAGTTTCCAGGGCACAATGGAGAGAGAGAGAGAGATGGAGAGCTGTCGGTTTAGATAATAATATTTATAATTAATTATTTGAGTTTATTTATCCTTAGTATTTATAAAAAGAGTTTATTTAAGAGTTAAACTGTGAAAAGTTTTTAGAAAAAAAAATATTATTTGTTTTTTTAAGATTATTAATAAATTTATTTTCAAAATTTTACTTATATAAATAATTGTTGTATAGAATTATTCTTCCGTAAATTACTAGCAAAGAGATCGTTTGGATAGATGTTCTATTCTGAAATCTTATATATATATATATATATATATATATAAGTTAATATTAAATTTATTTATTTTTCAAATCATTTATATTAAATTCAATTTAATTGAGATTGATGGAATTGAAATACGCCCTTTATTAATTTCACATAAGGTTAACTTAAAATAATAATTGGATGCTTTAAATGATCAAATATTTTTTTAACTTTTTATATTTTGATGGGTCTTATAATTATTTTAAATTGATCTAACATGAAATTAACAAATTTTATATTTTAATTTTGTCAATTTTATCTAAATTTGACCTAATATAATTAATTTAAAAAGTACAAATATCTAATTTTAACTTTTAAAAATATAAATATTTAATGTAAAAAAAAATATTAAAGTTCAGAGATCTCATAATATATATTTTTTAATTTCCAATCAAACATTTAAGAGCAACTTATTATTAAAGAAGAAGAGGAAGAAGAAGCAGCTAACAGCTATCTCAAAAGACTAATATAGAAACCTCTGATTTATTAGTTCATGTCAAAATTTATTTTTAATGTCAACTGATTCATGAAAATGTTATTATAAAAAGGGCATAACAAAATAAAATAATGGTTAATTTTATAAAAAAAATATGAAATTTTATTATTAATTTAATCTCTATAAAAAATTTATGTATTTGATTTAGTCAAAATTCATTTTAAAATTAATTCAAATCATTTATACTTTTTCGACATATCTAATTAGCTTTAACTTAATTTTTTTTTTATGTAAAATTTATCATTTTAAATCTTCTTTTCACTTCATGATTTTTTTTTCATTGATTTGTAGAGATGGCAAAATTTATCAAAATCCAAAATTTTACTTAAATTGGTTTTAAAAAAATTTAAATTCAATTCAATCCAAACAAATATCCATTTGATCAATCCAAAATTGACTATTTTATTCTTTAACCCAATCTCATATCTACTATATCAATCCAAAACTAACTTATTTTATTTTTCAATCCATCAAGTCTATACTCATGCTACAAAAAAAATCGATTTTACCGACGGATTCAAATTCCATAGATAAAAGTAAGATATTACCGATGGATTACCGACCAAATTGATAATGCGTAAGTAAAAAAATGAATTTGATAAACGACTACATTTTTAGCGACTGAATTAATAATTCATCGGTATATTTGGCGATAAATATTGGCGCCAATTGTTAGCAACCGATTTACTGACGGTTACATACGTTGGTAATCAAATTTATCCTTAAACTTATATAGGGATGGAATTGCCGTTGATACACTAAAAAAATTGATTTTACCGACATATTCAAAAAAATCGCTAAAATGAAGATATTACTGATGGAAATATACAAGCGTAGGTAAAAGAAATAGTAGTCAAAGAATGCTGATGTTTTTAGCGATGAATAAAAATTCTGTTGGTAAAATTGGTGGGAGTTTGTGGCACCATATTTTAGCGACGAAATCATTCAACGATAAAAAAATTTATCATTTTAGTTATATAGTGATGGTAATTCCGCTGGTAATATGAGTTGCAATTTTATGTTTAAAGTTTTAGCGATGGAATTGCAACGTTATTGTTAATCCATTGGTAAATAATGTGGCAGAGTCTTGTTAACCATTTAGCAACAGATTTGGGGACCATATTGCGACACATATTTTCCGTCGCTAAATCTATAACCAAGATTTATAGAAAATAAATATTTAAACTTAATTTTTTCTTTTTTAATAAAATAATTTACAAAACGTAGATCCCATCATTTTTTTCAAATAAATTCTATAAGTTACATTTTTTATTATCTAAATTCAACTCTATTGGTATATAATTAATCTCATATTACCCAAAAAATTATTATTATTATTAAAATTTAGTTTTTCATTTAATAGTAAAAATACTTTAGAAGATGCAGATAGCCAATCTTTTATTTTGTGGAAGTAAACCTTAGCCAATTTTTGTCTCTCACCCATCCCGCTCTTGTCCTCGCCACATTAATGGCGACCTTACCATCACCGGTGATTCATCCCTATAATCTTCCACCACCACTACCAAACTAACTCTATCGATCTCCCTTTCCCTTCAACCTCACTATCCCTTACCTCGATATGTCTCTCTGTTTCTCTCGCCCTCACTTGATCTATCTCTCTCTCTCTTTTGCCGTCATCTAATCTATCTCTCTCTTGCCCTCACTCGATTTGTCTCTCTCTCTCACACTCCAAGCTCACCAAAGGTATGTATTTCTACCTAATTCATCTTTGTTTTGGATAATTTCTCACTCGATCTATCTCTTTGTGTCTCTCTCTCTTTGTTTTGTAAATATATTAAATGCAAACGCTGAAACAAACTAGAGAGAATTTTCTCCAAACATTGAAACAAATAGTTTTTACTTTCTTCTATTCAATAATTTTCTCTCACCTATTTGGGACATAGGATTTTCGACCTGCAATAAAATTAGTCGCACACTTTTCACTAATCTAAGGTAAGTTTTGCAAATTTTGAACCATAATTTTTTTCTTTTTATTCCATTGTATTATGTTGTATGGCCTTTTATATTTAACCTATGTCCTTTTATATTTAATCTATGTTTCTTTCTTCAATTTCACATTTTCACACTAGTAAATTGTTGCAAAGAATTAGAGTTTTCGATTCTCTCTCTCTCTTTTCTTTTCTTTTAATTTTTTGTGTGACTTTTCTTGGGAATTATGTAAATAAAAGTGTGATTTTTGTTATTGGCTGGGGTGAATTGTTTCCAATGGATTAATTGAGAATTTAAAGGAATGGAGTGTGAAGCATGCTACAATTAGTTGTTTGCCATTTCTAGGTTTGCGTTTAGAACTTTATATATATATATATTGTAACATCATAATACCCGTTTCAAGAAATGGGCCGGATACAGAGTGCAACACTGCTTATAAAAAAAATCCAAGGCAAAAACTTATTTACTATCTCCCAAATCACTTATAATTTCCGACTCCAAAATTTTTTTCTAGAAAACGAACAGAGTTTCCTCTATACGGGTCTCTATTCCCCCTGTTATCAAAGAGTAATTATCTCCTTGGCTCCAACTTTAACATTCATATCACATAATCCATTACTTAATTAATCTCAGGTCGATACTCATGACGAGATCTCAACTAACCAAATTAATAAAATATACAAGGAAACCCAAGAACAACACATTTATGCTAAAAACCGATTACAAACCAAGATATCAATACACAGGCAAAATATACAAATCTATCAGATACAATGTTCAAATAAACCATAATGATTAAGCTTCCATAACTCCACCCTGGGTTGACTAAACCAGCAGCAGCAAATCATCCTTACCAAGAAATCCAAACCTGAAACCTACACGAATAAACACCCGTGCTAAACTATAAAGCTTAGTAGGGAACAACAAAATATTCTATAGAAGAAATTTCCTATAAGGATCAATAATTACTGCCTAAGCACTAAGATATACAACAAATACGTATAGTAGTTGCAATAAATGATATTCTTATATATATTGTGCTTATAGTATGCCAATTTCGGATAACTCACATAACCTTACTAGTTACCTTGTTAAAAACCATTTCTTCTTTATCTGCATAGCTATTATCAATACATATGTTAGTTTCACTTTTGCTTACTTATAATTCAATGTTGAATATTTCAATCACACATATGAGTGAAATATCACATGTCAATTTCTCAAAGCCAAGCGAGACCTATAATCATACTTGAAGGCATTGCCATGCACAATTTGTAGTGTAGATCTTATAAACCCAAGTATAACAAATCTTCCAAAAACATATCAGTGTCCATATACATATATAAATGCAGTAATTAAACCACCATCTCTGCATGGTACACTATATGTCATGGCCTAATATGTTGCCCCTTATACCAGACATTAATTCATAACATGATAACATAAGAATCAAATTGAATATATAACATGTTTACATTTTTTAAGTCTAAAATAACTATCTTTCATGAGCCAAGCACCAAAAACCGTGAGCATAAAACTGAAGAAAGAGATGGTAAAGGTTTTTATATTACAGAAATAGACTTCACTGTAGCTTGAAATAGCTGAAAAAGCATCATTTGTAGAAAAAGGAAAGAAATAGGGAGATGCACAAACATTAACAAAAAGTAACCCATCCAGAGATGCACCATATTCAAGAAAAACATCAGAAAGCAAGCAAGCAATAACTTGAAATACTAAATAAAGGTTAATTTATCACATGGCATCCATTTACCAAAAAGGAAAAACGCTAAGAAACATCTTTAAAAAGTTAAAACTTACGTGCAATTTCATATGCATACCTTTGTAGATTCCAAATACAAATGAGATACAGGATATGCACTGGTAGTTTAGATTACTTATACTTTTACACCATATTGTAATTAGCCTGCCTAAGTTCCAAAAGTGGATAACAGGATCATAAGATATTCGAAGATATCAAACAGAGGATATCCGAAGATATCAAAATAGAAGATATCCAAAGATATCAAGCTAGAAGATATCCGAAGATATCAAAACAGAAGATCCCCACGGGATCAAACAATGGTCAGTAAGGACAATCAGAAGTCCACGAAGGACAAAGACCCAAACGGAGTCAAAAGAAGCAGCTGCAATATCCCTATAGGCGCCTATTCAATCCACGACTGAATTATGACTGTAGTCTAATAGATACATAACTTCCTTTCCAAAAGCCTTAAATATCATTTAGGTATAACATGGCCTGATAGCCAATATCAGTGTATATGTATACACATAATAAAATCAAATCTCCAGAACCATTTCTATAAATAAACATAGGTCACTATAATTATGTACTTTAATACACTAACCGGTGGCATATGTGTATAACCATGCTATTTCAATTTAGAAACAATACATACTCATTTATACTTTAACATATGACATGCTTCATTTTCCATGCTTTACAATAGTCTCATCACTTAAACATCAAGTTATATCACGTTTCTTCGTTCTGTAATACTCCACATTATTATTACCCTTGTAGCCATACATTTGATATTTAACACATAGATATGATATATAATTGTTTTCATGCTAACTCAATTAATACATTATTAAGTCAATGAAAATCATGATACTATAAGTAATAATGTCATTTCATAATACTAGATATTCACTAGATAAGCATCTAGACATAATTCACCAACATATATACATATATAGACAATTTTTACGATCTTTTATCCTTTTTAGGGTAGGTTAATAATTATGGCATATTGTTAATTATTTATACCTATACGATTACAAGCATAAGTTAATGCCCATAATCACTTAGGCTATCTTAGCAACCAATGAGTTCAAGTGATTCTAAGTCCTATAATCACTATACTTTATGTTACTATTGCTTGTTCTTTATCTTTACAAGCTAATGCATAACACTCTTTGTTTTTGACATAAACATTTCATATATTCAATTTAACGTCTCATTTCTTACGAAAACAATTTTACAATATTATCTTAATCCTAATAACTTGTTGTTCAGTAAGCTATGGGATAACATTACCTTAAATCTCTTTAGTTCTTTGTTATAGTCTATTAGATTTTAATGAGATCTAATTATGAGTTTTCTTGTAATAATATTATAGTTGAATTCCTTCATGGTTTTACTATATATGTGTGTTTGAAAATTTGCCAAAGTCATACTCTATGTTGTTTTTATGCCTTAAATAAAATTATCATATAATAAGAATTTCAATTTTATTAGGTAAGAACCTTGCTTTGAATAATTAATTTGAAGTTATTATAAAGACAAGGCCTCAAAGTGAACCTTACTACAGTAAGTAGTTCAATTAACCAATATTAGAACTAAAACCTCAAGAGACTGTTCATCAATTCAGGAAGGGCCATTAGTCAAATAAAATGCTATAAAATTTCCCCTTTTTCATCGGAACCATATCTCCATCCTAAAATTTACCACTATCGCCCTTACCACAATTATTATAAGGATTATCTTTATCACATGCATTTCCTCAAAATACCATTATTTGACATAAACTCACAAGACATACATTTATACATTAATAAGGCTAAACTATGCATCATGCGTAAAATTAGATAGCACTTCTTGAAAAAAATTAGTTCCCATACCGAAGAGTCGAAGCCTAGAATGCCCTCTCCAATTTGCCTCGCCAGAGCCTCATCGAAGACTTGCTGGAGCTCCACTGGAGCTGCCCACCTGCTACCAGAGCTGCTAGTAACCTTTCGATGGCCTTCATGTGCCCCAAAGCACCATAGATCGGCCGAAAAATCACCTGGAACCACTGGTTGCCATCCACTCCGACCTGCTCCTCACCGGCAAGTGAGGAAGATCGGAAGGCATTGGAAGATCTGCCTCGCTGTTGGGAGTTCTTCGGTGGTGATTGTGATTACAAGCATTACCGCCAATCACCAAAAAGAGGAAAAGATCAATCCGGTCAAAGAGAAGAAAAAATAATGCGGATCAAGAGCCGTTGCCGCTGCCGGAGGAAGGAATCGATGAGGAGACGATGGTCGGTGCTGAGGCGGTGGTAGCCGCACCAATCGTCGGCCAGAGCACCGCTGATCGGCGGCAACGCCTCCCCTTCGCCCACTTCTTCTTTTCCTCCCCTCTTCTTCTCTTTTCTTTCTTTTTTTTTTATTTCAAAAGGCAACTTTGGGTCTTATGTCAAAAATAATCCCACTAGCCCTTTAAAGACATATATTACATTTGGCCTCCACTAACTCCATTTTTAACAAAAAATTCCCCAAATCTTTACCTTGACCAAATTATTAAGTCCCTAATTAACTCAATTAAATTCATATGACACACATTTCTATTAGGGTCACTATTGGGGCCTTATATATATATATATATATATATATATATATATATATATATATATATATATATATCACATGATTTTGGATCTTGCGAGGATAATTTAGTTGTATTATGTGTTTAGGTGAGTTTAAAAGGTGAATTTTCTCAGTACATATGTTAATTAAGTTGAAAATCATGTTGCTATATGTGCATATCTCCATTTGTCTGGGCATGAAACATTGAGCATTTTATTGCTTATTGTTTTAGTTGAGTTCTAGCTTGAATTGTTTAGTGAATTGGTGACAACCATAAATTAATTTTCTTTAAAGAAATATTTGCTTTATGTCATCATGTGGTTTGGAAAATCCTTTATGTTCTAAAAACTAGAAAAGTTGGATAAAAGGTAAAAATAATTATTTATGACTTTGGAAGGCTGAGCAGCTATTAAACTGAACAGCTGCCATAAGTTACAACATTATCATTTTTTGGATTTAAGTTAATTCTTCTCCAAGGATGGTAAAAGAATTGCTAATGTTAACTAGAGAAAGAATTAGTGTGAAAGGTGATCTAATAAACTACAAAATGTTTTTATAATTATGCTTATGCTATGATTTGGATTAGTAGAAACTGGGAGCATAAGTTAATCTTCTTCATTTTTGGACTTTACTAAACTTTGTTAAACTTGTTTTAGAATGTGGGTTTGATATTTACAATTGGGTTTTTATGGCATTTGTTACTAGTACTACTATTGTTCAAGCATGTCTAAGATAGTGCGGGATTTAAGCTTTTTAAATTTCGATTTGTTTTTCTATTTTTTCCTCCCTTTTTTGAGAAAATAATGAGGCAAAGTTAATTTTTCCTCTCTTTATTGAGAAATTGGTATTTTGTGTTGTCAGTTATTTTACCTACATCAACTTGAAAAACTTACTAGAACTTTGGAGGAGAAAAAGAACGTTGGTAATTTTCAACCCTTTTTTTTCCTATTCATGTCCATCTCATGTTGTTTGTTTCATTAAACATTTTTTATTCATATAGCTATTGTTGCTAGATGATGATAATAAGAATTTAAATAGAGATGATGTTAGCCATTCAAGTGCCAGATCAGTTTGGTCTTAGCTACAGAATTGGATTTCTTTTTTTGTCATAATCAATAATAATGCTTTAGGTACTTCTAAATTGAAAAATAAAAAAGAAAAAAGTTAAGTCTACAACCAGATTTCTTGAATGTTGTGTTGTGTTGCCCTTTTTTTAATTAATCTACTTTTAGAAGTAGCTCTCATTTATAGTGGTCTCTGATTTGTATCATATACATTGTAAAAATGGATAATGCAGGAGAATGCATCCGCTTTTGCATTTTTTTCTTGTGCAGTAAGTGATAAGTGTGAATTATACTATATTTTTAGTGTATTTTATATGTTTAATTGATAATTTAGTCTTTATTTAGTTGATTTTAGGTATAATTAGTTAATTTGTGTGTTTTTAGGTCTAATTGTTAGTTTTGGTATTTTTCAGGGTCAAATTGAAGAGAAAAGGGGTTAAAATGCAAAAAAGAGAAATTCAAGAGCAAAATTGTAATAATGGAGAAAGCTGGATTTTAACTCATAAGGGATAGCCAAGAAGCACTCGACAGAGTGATTTCATCACTCGGCTGAGTGATTTAACACTCTCCTGAGTAATTTTGGCACTCACCCAAGGCAACTTCATGTGTCCTGCAGGGTTAAGCACTCTCTCGAGTGAGGAAGTCACTCTCCTAAGCATTTAAGCACTCTCTCGAGTGACCAAAGCCACTCTTCTGAGTGTGTGTCCTATTTAGTCGACAAAAGACTTCCTATTTCACTAAAACACAAATTCCGTCAGTTTAGAAAGTCACAAGGGGCGTAAAACTCTTTCTTTGAAGGCTATAAAGAGGGCTGAAGACACCAGGACTAGAGAGCCATTTTAGATTACAAATTTTCATTAGTTAAGTTTTACATTAGCTTTAGTTTAATATTTGAAGATACAAAAGTTTGGAGTTAGGAAGCTTTGCTTGATTTTTTACAGAATCGTTAAAGGAGTTTCTTGATTCAATGAGTTTGTATCATCTTTATTTACCTTGTTTGGTTTTTAATATAAAGTGTGAGTAGTTTTCTTAACTTTTGCTAAAAGATACTTGAATCCTTATACTTTTATTGTAATTACTTAATTGGAGCTTAATGATAACTCTAATTCCGTATCTGTTTTTAGTTCCTTTTCAGTTTAGTTTTCAATGTCTTTTTACTGTCTTTTACTTTGTTTTTGCTTTAGTTTAATAATTTCTTTCTAAATTCAGTTAATCTTAGTTTTTATGAGTTTTGAAGAGATTTTGATGGAATTTTGTGCTTAATTGTAATTTTTGCAGGTACCTCATGGTCAGCAGGTTTTACCTGTTGACCATGACTTATGCTTTCTGTCAAAACGCACCATTTTAAGGAGTGTCACGATCAATAGTGCCTTTTTTCTTATAGGGGTGCTTACTGTGACCTAGAAAACCCCTCAGTACAAAACCAGGAAAAAGAAGGACCTCACAGTTAATAGATTTTTGGTGTTGACTGTGAGGTAGTTAATTTTTCAGTCCAGAATGTAAAGTAGAGCTATGTCATAGTCAATAGAGTTTTGGTGTTAACCATGACCCCTGTCTAGAAGTTAGTTGAGGATTACCTCATGGTCAACAGATTTTTGGTGTTGACCATGACCCATAGCAATTTTTTAAGGAGATTTTAATAGGTCATAGTTAGCATAAATTTCCTATTGACTGTGACCCTTTTTGGCCTATATATAGCAGATTTTTCTGCAGAATCGATCAGAATCGAGAGTTCTTTTTCCTCTTTAGATCTAGGTTTTTCTTTATTCGTTCTTTCATTCTTTACTTCATTTTTATACATAGATACATAGATCTACTTAAAAATAGGTAGATTTACAACAAAATACTTAGAATAAAAACACCATTCTTAGCTTAGATTTCCATTCTTTCACATCTGCGAGCTCATTTATATTGAATATTTGGAGAAGAAGGTTGAAGAAGCTTGGGATTCAACTGTATTTTCTTCCTCCATGAAATTTTTGGGTTTATTCTTTCCTTCTCTCTTATTATTTTGTAATGGGTAGTGAGTAGTCTCTAGTTGTTTGGGGGATCTTTGAATCCCCTATCTAAATGTGAATCTTGAATATATCTTGAATGTTTATATAGATGAATGGTTTATTTTACTGTTGCTTCATTTATTATTTCATTAGTTTTCATTATCTTGAACTAATTTCCAGCTTTTGATGAATGGGCTTGTCATATATCATTGTTAGATGTTATGTTTGGATAGTTAAATGCTATGAATGTATATTTCTCTTTTATTTTATCATGAATGTTGTGGATTTTAGATTCCTTCAGAATGGGACTCTTAATATGTATGGTCTTGTGATTTTAGGACTAGAGTGTGGAGTGGAATAAATGAGTTTTGGGTTATTTGGCTCCGAAATGGGAAAGCAAACCGAACTTAAGATTTTAGACCCATGCTTAGGATAATTGTAGGGCTTGCTTCGAAATGGGATGCCTTACAATTATAGTAGCTTGCTCCGAAATGGGACACTTGGGTTAAGAGGGTTATCCCGAATTCGTGTGTGTGTGTGTGTGTGTGTGTACATCTTTAGGTTAATTTAATTCACATTGGATATGGGGAGGATGAGTGAACCCATACAATGCTTTTATCTTATTGAATTTTATATTTGTTCATTATATACTTGATTATTTCATTAAAAAATTACTGCAAGTTTAATTTCATTGTTATCCTTTCTGCATACCATTTAGTTGATAGCTTATACAGACATACAAATTTGGGAATTCTTTAGCATACAATTGATTTTCACTGCTTGTATCCTCAATCCATTGGGTACGATATTCGAGGGTCCTAATTATACCCTACTTTATTGCTTGATAATTCAGTGCACTTGCTGAACACGCATCAAGTTTTGGCACTGTTGTTGGGGATTGGTGTGTTTGTGAGTTTTGATTATTATCTGTATGTGTTTCCTTTTTCTTAATTTATTCTTTTGATTCTTTTCAAGTGTTTCGTAGTGTATGTATAAACCAAGATAAGAACAACTTATACCTGATGACCTTGAAATCAAGAGGACTCTACACTAAAGAAAGAGAGCCAATAGATAAAATGACATGAATCCAAATCCTCCTATTGGTGAAGTTCCTCTCAATGATGAAGAAATGCCAAGGGCATAAGATGAAATTCCTGGTAGACAAAGAGAAGGGATGCCTAAGCAAAAGACAATAAGAGATTATGTAGTTTCTAGATGGAATGAAGATCAGAGGACAATTGTGTTGCCTAAAGGAGTACAATTTGAACTTAAACCAGCAACCATCACTATGGTACAAAAGAACCAATTCTCAGGATTAGACCTAAAAGATCCTTTTCAACATCTTGACATATTCTTGGAAGTTAGTGACATAGTGCAAATCCCAAGTGTTTCAACAGATGCAATTCAGTTGAAGTTATTTCCATTCACATTGATTGGAAAAGCAAGGGATTGGCTTTAGATGTTGCTAAGGCAATCTATTTAGACATGAGAGCAGTTACAAGAGAAATTTTTTATGAGATTATTTCCTCCGACAAAAACAACCAGTATTCGTAACAACATAATGAGCTTTCGTCAAATGAATGAAGAGTCTTTTCATGAGGCTTAGGAAAGTTTTAAGAGGTTATTGAGGAGTTGTCTGCATTATGAAGTGGCTGTTTATCAGTTAATGACCATATTTTATGCAGGAGTGAACCGCCCACACGATCTCTCTTAAATGCAGTATTTGATGGTTCATTCATGAATAAATTGCCAGAAGAAGCCTTTCATTTATTGGATGAGATGGCAACGAATGATTCACAATGGGCTACCCTAAGAGCAGTCCTGAAAAGGCAGGGTGTGCATGATGTTGATGAAGTTATGATGCTAAAGGCACAATTAAAGCTGATGAGGAAGGAATTAAACGAATTAAAAACACAAAATGTGGCTACTGTTTCTCAAGACTGTGTGGCTTATGAGAGTAGATTGTGTGGACAAGATAATGGAGTTGTAGGAGATGCTAATATAGTGGGAGATTAAAGAAGAAATGACCTCTACAACAATACATACAATCCAAGTTGGAGAAACCATCCGTATTTTGCTTGGAGAGAGGAACATCAAAATACTTCATCATCTCAACCCCAAGTAATAACTCCCTTCAACCAAAATGTCAACCATAATCACAACCAATCTTATCATCCATAAGTGACCACCCATCCCACCACCACCAAAACCAAGGGCTAAATCAAAATCAACACCAAAGTCATAACCAAAATCCAAATCTCAACCAAGCCTACCATCCACCGGGTTTCTAATTAAGGCCACTTATTTAGGAGAATAAGCTAAATTTGAAGGATATGTTTGCTAGTTTTATGAATAGCCAGCAACAATGATTGTGACCCTTTTCAATATATATATATATATATCTTAGAATTGAAACTCTGCTATTTTTCCCTTTCTCTTAGTCTCCCATTTTCTTAAGGTTTATTTCTTCTTTCTTTCTTTTCAATTATTTTTCCTTTCATTTTCTCTCTCTTTCTCTTTCTCTCTTTCTCTTCTTTGGCTGCCGCTCTCCATTGCCCTCCATAAGTACTTCTTTTTCTTCTTTTTCTTCTTCACCATTCTTCTCTTTCTTCTTGCTTTACTTTTATTAATTGTTTGTTTTATTTTTAGTTAGTTTTGTTAAGTGTTTTTTCTCATTCTTCTATGATTTCCTCTTCTCTTCTAACTTTTTCTTTCCTTGTTTTTGTTTATTTGTTTTCCTTTTCTTTTCCATTTTTTTTAGTTAATTGCAAGTCCTCAACAAGTACCGTACTTTTATTTTTTCTTTTTGTTTTCTCCATTTTGATTATATTTCTTTTTCGTTTGAAATTTTGATAGTTAGATCTCATTTTAGTCTTTTGGTTTGATTTTGTTTTCTGTTGCTAAGAGTCTTTTTCCTTAGCAAGTTTTTGTTAGATTTCTTTTTAGTTTCATTATTTGCTTTTGATTCCATTTTTATTACATGTTCTATTGTTAGTTTTGTGTTAGATTTGAGTTAACTTGTTGTCTTACTTTTAAATAGATTTTATTTGGTCTTTCTCTTCTATTATTCTTCTTTTGATTTTTTTTTTATTTTCATCATCGTTTTACATGTCAGGTTGAATCTCACTCTTACAAAAACTTTCACCAATTCAATGCCAAGTAATTTTTTTTTATATACCACTTATTTCTCTTGTGTGTTTTTCTCTTGTTCTCGATCTTTCAAATGTTAGTTTTTTATGTTTTTATGGTTTGAATTAGTGCAATGGAGAGCTTGACAAGTTAGTGAGTGCACAACTCCTTTAATTTCATTGTTTTGTTCTTCTTTGTTTTGTTCACAATATTGGGGTAATATTAAAAATATTTTTTTTACTTGTTGACTTTTATTGGCTTGCATTTTGTGTTGTTTAATTAAATTGTTTAAGTCTTACCTCTTTTCTCTCTTCTTTTATTCATAGTCTTCCTAACAAATACCTTCTTTACCATTGTTTTTTTTTGCATAAAATTGAACATTCATGAGGAACTAAGTTGACTAATAATGTTCAATTGATTTTGTTGAGTTGATGCATGGTTAAATGAATGAAAAACATGCCTTGAAGTAGAATTCTTTGCAAATTATGATTGTTGGGCATGTGAGCTTTGGAAAATGTCAATCTTGAGTATGCATTGTTGAAATTGTTGAATTTTAATTCCTTTCATGTTTCACTCTCGTTGGTTTTCACTTTGAGGCAATTTTTAACTGCTGATTTTTCATTGTCCTTAGTTTTTATCATAAGTGATTGTTAAAAGACAAGACACTTGTTAAAACTATTAGCTTTTAAGGAACCCCTCTTTAAATGCTTGCCTATCTCAGTCGAAGAAATCCTGATCTAATTATTGTTGCTTGATTTGGGAATTATTGCAAGTAAGTAGAACTAGGTTTTTGATTAATTTTTTTAAGACTGTTGTGTGTGCAAATACTTATGTTGAACCAATTTTCCTTTGTTAAGCTACTCAATATAGGTTTATGTACATCCTTGCTAGCCCTTTTACTTAGTTAGGAATCTGCTTATATGGCATTCATCATGTTCTTTAATTCTGTGTGTCATTATTCACTGGCAGCATATGTAATTTGATGTCATGAGTTGAATGCAAATTGGAACTTATTAAAAACCATGATTCTTGAGTTATACCTTGTTACAACCAGTTAAGTTGAGCTTATTATGCCTTATTTAGCATTAGGACTCTAATGCTTATTCTTGCCTTTGTCTGGGCATGCTAACACTTTTTAAACCTTTACTGTTGCCTTTATGCTCTGATTGAATTGAGATGCACACTTGTGTTAGGTTCACTTGAATTTTCATGCTTGCTTGCACCTTTTCCATTCTTTTTAGAGTATTTGCTAAATTGTTCATAGGTGCTTCAGGGTCACATTGCCATGCTATTGACCTTATACTTGCTTAATGAGTAAATGCATGTTGATCCATCCTAAATATACATGCTCACAATGGTTTTCAACTTCCATTTTGAGTTTTGCCTTGATTGCTCTCATTGTGTTGCATGATTCTCTCTCTTCTTGTTGAGAAATCTATTAATAGTTGCTCATTATATGCACAAGAGCACCCAGCCACACTTGAAATAGTCTTGTTGATACCTTGCTACCAGAATTTGGATCAATTGAGAATGCATTACATCATATTCTTTTGTCAATTGCTTGTGCTCATTAAGCTTTCTTGCAATCATTCTTTTCTCAATTGTTCTTTGAGCTTGAAGGGATAGGTTAACCTCATTTGTTTTACCATAGGTTAATCACCTTATGTTACCAACTTAAATTGGGATGACATGAATTTGACAACTCTTTGTTATGCTTTCATTGAGATTTTAAGGAAATTTATCTTTAGCTGTGTTGATTGATGGTAGTGTCTTTAGATGTTGCACCAAATACCTTGTGTTTTGATGTTTCAATTTTAGCCATGCATGATTTTGTTTCATCTTTGCTAGTAAACTTTGTCAAGATAATGTTTATGTATAGATCAAAATCTTTATGCATTATCATTGTCATGTATCAAGGTATATAGGCTGAAACGATTCGACCTGCAGGCTATTGGTTTCTATCTTACTTTTGTGCTATGCATCCACATTTACATCCATATTTTTGCATGTTTATTGTCTTATAGCAAGGTATATAGGTTGAAACGATTCGACCTGCGAGCTACTAGCTTTCAAAGTATAACTCGGTAATCATGGTTGAGTGCCACGTACCTTAATGCAACTTACTTGTCTAATAATAATAGGAATGCCCATATCACACCCTTCACGGAACAGTCTTTTCCGAAGCAAAGATAGCAATAAATGGTAAATTTTTTTTCTATTCACTATTGATCAATTTCGATACACTTTAATACCTTTACTTCAAAATTTTCTTTTCATTCGATACACTTTAATACCTTTACTTTAAAATTTTCTTTTCATTCGATAAAATTTTAAACAATTAAACATACACTAATAAAATTCATGCAAACACTTTCACCGACACTCACCCATTAATAATCATAATAACAATAATCAAAATACAGTTTAATCTTTTACCTTAATTGTCTATGTATATACATGTCATAATACAACTCAATTTAGCACTATTTCTTCCTTTCCAATCTTGCTCCACTGTTTATTATGCTTCCGCATCACTTCATAACATGCACACAGTAAACACTACGTGTTGAGCATTAGACATGCTCAGTGGTGACTACTAATCCTAAAATTTCCCAATTAAAGCATAATTATGTAAATTATGCAGCTTTTATCCTTATTCCATCAGAAATTTGTTTTTAATTCCGTTAACACTAATTTCATTATCCACCTACATTTTGGTAATCTGTTTGCTTTGTTTTTAAACCTTTTAATTTGTTTTTCGTTACTTTCATGTGTAAATCGATTTCAGATTAACCTTTACTTTTACATTTCTTCTTTACTTTAGTTTTTACCTTTACTTAACTTTGGTTTTACATCATTAGTCACATCGATTTAATTATCATTCCATTTAACAATTTATATTGGTACCCGTATCTTTAATGGTACCAAAACTTTTCACTATTTTATTTCTCGATTGATTTTTCAGTTATCCAATGTGTGATATCATTATAATTTTTTGCTATTTATTCTTTATTTTACTTTAACTTTTTAACTAATTAACACATTACTATTTTAAAAGGCTTTTAAGCTTTAATGCAAAGTGATACAATTATTTTGGAACACTTTGCATATAATCTTTATTCCTTCCTTTTTATTTTACATTTAAACATGTTCGAAAACTTATTTAGGACTTTGTACCTTTTTCTTTTTCCTAATTGAATAATATTGTGCCTTTTTATCGCTTTACTTTTGATTTAACTTTTCTTTCGGGAATTCATTACTTAGGCATAAATTTTCACTTAAGGACAGTGTTTTTACTTTTTTGACTTTAAATAGGAAATTATTATTATTTTTAAAATTTGTTATTTTTCAAAATAATAATTGGTACATAAAATATCAACTAATTTTAATTTATCTTTTTCATATAAAAATTCATTTTAAACCTTTATTTTTTTTACAAAAGCTTAATTTAATCTTCATTTAACATTTTATTCTTATAAAATATTTCTTTTTCATTTTTGTTTATTAATCATAATTTTTGAGAAATATTACAGTTTTATCCTAACTTTTTGTTTTCTTTCAAACAAATTATTTTTCATTCAATTCATTTAAATCATACTGATTTATTCATTACGATACGCCCTTAGTGTAATATGACAGGACTCTAAAAAAAGATATATGGGACATGGATCCAAAGGTCCCACTGAGAGAGAAATTATCCCTCAAGGGACCATTTCTCGAAAAACATTTCACTTTCACTTTCAATTAAAACACTGGAGCTATGGAGATCAAAGATCCTACCCATAGCAAAGCAAATTGCCATGATTTGCATCGCGGTATAGGGTGTCCCTATGGCTAGTCAACTATATCCTAACCAAGAATATCATCACCTGACTATTGCTAAGGGCAAAACAATCAATTATATTTGAAATAATTTTTTAACATTTAAAAATCTTTAGTTTCTTTCATTTATTTCTTGATACAATACATTTTTGTTAATTGCACTCTTTTTTAGTGTTTTTGACTATTCAGTAGCTTTTTTTTCTTTCTTTCACTTTATCTTTTAAAATCACTTTTGTGAATTATTCTTCAATCATTCACTTTGACACTTAAAACTTTTCAGTGTTTTATTCACTTTATGAATTATAGCCTTATAATTCACAATTTTTTTTATTCTTTTTGTGTAATCATCTGTGAATTATCTTTTAAAAATTCAGTAATTAACTTTTTGATGATTTTTCTTTTTTTGTCCAAAATTTTAGTCATTCGGGTATACCAATTTTTATTCAGTTGGCGAATTATTTTCTAATAATTCACTCTTCTAATACTTTTTATTGACTAATTTATTTTGATAAATTAGTCAAATATTTATTTTATAACCTTTTGAACAATTACAAGATATATTGATAAAATTCATTATTTTATTTTTCGCAAATGCAACAATTGGCTTTTTCACTCCCTTTTTATACAGAAATAATTTTTTTATATAATTTACCATCTTGTACTTATTTATCGAATTATTTCTCAATAATTCAATATTTTTAATTAGACAAATTCAATATTAAATCTCAAAAATATTCTAATATTTCATATAATTTCTACAAAAATTTATATACACATTATTTTATAATTTTCATCATTTTCACTTATTTCATGAATTATTTCACAATAATTCATTATTCTTATTAGTTTTATAATTCAATAATTATTCTAAAAATATTCTCATAATTCATATAAATTTCACAAAAAATTATTTATGCTTTATTTCACTACTATTATCATTTTTCACTTATTACATGAATTAATTCACATTAATTCATCATATACACTTTATACATATACTAATATTCAACTTAAAAATTCTCTAATAATTTTCATAAATTTCCTAAAAATTTATGGATATTTTATTTTATGCTTATTATCATTTTATGACACAATTAATAAGAATTCTCTATTTTCATCAATTATGTCATTCAATAAATATTCCAAAAATATTCAAATAATTTCTAAAATTTCCATAAAAATTTATGGATATAATATTTCATGTTTTCCATCTATTTAAGGCTTGATTTCATTAAAATATTTAGTATACAAATCATTTCTCCTTGGAGCAAAATTCGGCCACCAATAGAAAAATTCTTTACAAATTTCTTTAGTTCAAATTAAGCATTCTAATATGTTTAACTAAGGTCTAATTACATTTTTATATCATTAATTTCAAATTAAATCAATTATACTAAATTTTCCTTAATAAACCTAAAGGAAAATCATGTAATTCAAAGGAAAATAATAAGATGTGGTAGTCACTAACCTTTTTTCTAGCACTTAACCTTCCATAAACTTCATTTTTCCTCACTTGACACAAAGCAAAACTTTGTTCTTCAACACCACCACTCTTGGCCGGATTCTTCCTTCAATAAAACACCATGATTTCATTTTATTTTGATCAAAATAACATCAAATCCAAACTCTATGCACCTAAAACTATGAGAAAACACTTAAAATTCAATTTAAATCAATTAAATTTTCAAACTTTACCTTGATATCTTTACTTTCCAACCTTGATTTTTCTTGCTTTCCTTGCTTTAATGAAAGGTTGGAGGCTATAAATATGATCTAGAGAGATGAAATTACCATTCTCATGTTGGAATTACATGAAGATTTTAAGTAGGGAATTGAAGAAATGAGAGAAATGAGGTGGAGTTAGTGGTTCGGCCACCATAAAGAAGGGAAGAAAAAGCTGGAAAATTCTAGGATAATCTCAAATATTTCAGCCTTTTATATCCCTCTAAATGGGCCAAGGGTTGGGCCTAAAGAATGGGCTTAACCCATTTTAATTAAAAGGCCTATTTAGGTCCATTTAAAGTCCAATTTATGCAAAATCAAATCTCATTCCTTATCAGGGAAATTGACTCGCTGCCTTTTTCATATTTTTGAATTTTTGAGGTCTATTTGACCTCGATTTTACTTCAAATTTTAACCCTGGACTCACCATGACCAATACTTTTCGATGGTCCAATAACATATTTTTGACTTTCGGGTATCCTTTCGGGTCCGAAATGATGGAATATAACATGGCTTTTATATGATGATCATGCAGCAAAAAATTAATAAAATCGATCATACATGCCACTCAATCCATAAAAAAGAATAAAAAAACATGCAATTTTAGGGTTTTAAAACTTACAACGTTAAATGCACTTCAAGATTTGATTTTGATGATGACCAGCAACCAAGAAGGATTTATTTGCCTTAGATCTTTACCACCAATGCCAAAGGAACAACCTTTACGCCACTCCTCTTTATGTTCACACACACAATTGCAATGATGGCTTAAAATCGAGATTGCTAGCTCTCTAAATAAATATTGTGTAATGGCAATGGATTGAAGCTACAAGATTTGATCTTGCACTTCTTTTAGTTGCTATTGCTGCCCAAGAACACAAGAGAATAAGGAACAATCCTTTTCTCCTTGTGAATTCGACCAACAAAAATTGTGTGTGTGTGAGAGAGAGAGTTTCATGCCTAGGGTTTCTTAAAATCACCAAAAATATATATGTAATCTATTATTAAGAGTTAATTCCGAAATTAACTATCTAAGAGATATTTAATTCATCCTTCATCATCTCCTAAAATCAAGTGACATATATTAAATCAAATTCTTTTAAATTTTAAATTCAAATTAATTTGAAATAATCATAAGACATTTAATCAAACAATATCACTTAATAAGTAATATACATGTGCCGAAATTCCCTTTGATATTTATCTTGGAATTTTGGTCACTTCATCTTTTATTTAAGTGATTTAATTTGATTTAAATTCTTTTAGACTTTAATACTCAATTAACTTAATTAATATAATATAATTAATTAATTAAAATTAAATCTTGTGGGGTGAGTTTCTCTCTTTCATGAGCCAAGGTCCAATAGCAATTTTAATACCCATTACATACATTAATTTGACTTTAATTAAAAGCCAAATTAATGTCCAATACTTTATTTAAATATTTTAAGCCCAATGCTTTGTGTGCGATCCTATAGGTCCATTTAATATTGGCAATGAATTAATGAATTAATTCAAAGGCTATATATATTCTCTAGCAAGATATTATAGCATTCCAAATTAAATGAAAATGAAAAATGGCATTTAGTGACCTAATGCAATTTTGCATAGTCCCTTACCCATAAATATCAGAATTAATATAAGGAATGGAACTAGTCATCCTTATATATATTAATTCCTTTCTTGATATTTCAGTGACACTGAACTCTCAGATAAATAATGATTAATAATTATTTCATCTCGGTATGGCCATACACTTCTCAGTTCACTGATCAAGTGGCCAATGATATTTTCTCTTTTAATGAGAGGGGTAATCCCTTCACTTCTCTCATGCTCTCTAACATGAATCAATGTATATCCAAGCATGCCTATACTTGTCACTCTGTTATGAGCACGTTAGGTGTATGTCAAAGTACACACTAATTCATAAAGAGTTTCATAGAGATTTTAGGCCTAAGAACTATAATACAAAACTTGCACATGAGAAACACTTATGACTTGTACCATGTAATACCTCATGAAAGGATCGAATCCAGATACCATGTTCTAAATATGTATTTATGGTCTCTGATTGACACTCTAGTCCTTATGATCCGTAAAACAGAACTCAACTTATTAGAGAGAGCATACTAATCTTAATTCATTGTTATTCCCATAACAATGACTGACTAGGGATATTTAGAATGAAGTCTCTTTTGTTTTAAGGTCTTATAACCATGTGCCTAACACATGATAACTTAAACTGAAACAATATTCTTGGATAGTTCTATCAATTGATATGTACAGAAATATAATAGATAAAACAAATGCCTCATTTATTAACTAAAGTTTTTTTTATTACAATGTATTAGGGCTAGGGTTTACATTAACAATCTCCCACTAGCACTAGTCCCAATTGGGCATAGCCCTAAGACCGAATGCTCTCAAATGAGCTTCGTGCAGATTTGGAAACAATTGTTTCGTCAAAGGATTGCTACATTGTCTTTACTTGCTATCTTGCTAACCTTGATGTCCCCATGATTAATGATCTCTCTGATCAGGTGGTACCTCCTGAGTATGTATTTAGATTTTTGGTGTGACCGAGGCTCCTTGGCCTGTGCGATGGCCCCGTTGTTGTCACAAAAAGTTTTTAATAGATCTAGGATGCCTGGGACCACTCTTAATCCAGAAATGAAATTTCTAATCCAAACAGCCTCTTTTGCAGCCTCACTCGCTACAATATACTTAGATTCTATAGTTGATTCGGCAACGGTCTCTTGCTTCGAGCTTCTCCATCTGACAATACCACCATTTAAAATAAAAACAAATCCAAATTACAATCTTGAGTCCTGAGTATATTGTAGCATCGGCATAACCTTGTATGATGAGCTCTTCTTGACCACCATACACCAAAAAGTGAGCCTTAGTCCCTTGCCGGTACTTTAGAATCCCCTTTACAGCAGACCAATGCTTCTCACCAGGGTCTTGCTGAAACCTACTGGTTATACTCAGTGCATGAGCAACATCCAACCTAGTACATAACATAGCGTACATGATAGATCCAATAGCAGATGTATATGGGATTCTACTCAAGTTGTTACTTTCTTCTTTGGTTTTAGGGCATTGTTCTTTAGTTAAAGGAACTCCCAAAGCCAAAGGTATATACCCTTTCTTTCAGTCTCCCATACTAAAATGCTTTAGGACTTTGTCTATGTATTTTTCTTGACTTAGTCCCAAAAGCCGATTCGATCTATCTCTATAGATCCGAATACCAAGTATTGTCTCAGCTTCACCTAAGTATTTCATTGAGAAACATTTCCCCAACCATTGCTTAACCTTTTGCAATGTTGGAATGTCATTCCTAATGAGAAGGATGACGTCGACATGTAGGACTAGAAATACTATTATGCTCCCACTAACCTTCTTGTACACACAAGGCTCATCTTCATTCTTGACGAATTCAAATTCTTTGACTGCCTCATCAAAATGAAGATTCTAACTTCGGGATGCCCGCTTTAATCCATAAATGGATTTTTGAAGCTTGCAAACCTTCTTAGGATGCTTGGGATTGACAAAACCCTCAGGCTATGTCATATACACATCCTCAAGTAAATTTTCATTGAGGAAAGCAGTTTTGACATCCATTTGCCATATCTCATAATCATGATATACAGCTATGGCAAGCAAAATCCTAATGGACTTGAGCATGACTACAGGCGAAAAGGTCTCATCATAGTCTAAACCATGAGTTTATCGAAAACCTTTCGCTACTAGTCTACCTTGTTAGGTCTTATCAGCTTTGAGTTTAAATAGCCACTTGCATTCAATTACCTTAGCACCTCCCAGTGGATCAACCAAGGTCCAAACCTGGTTATCGTACATTGATTACATCTCGGATTTCATGGCTTCAAGCTAATTTTTCGAGTTTGGGCTTTCAATAGCTTCTCGGTAGGTAGTAGGATCCTCACGATTTACTAACTCAATAGTGTCACTGTCAGTGATTAGAAATCCATATCTCTCAATCTCTTGATGTACCCTACTGGACCTTCTAGGTTCTTGTGTAATGGGTTCTTGTTCAATAACTGGTTATGAACTTGATCCCATTTCCAACTCATCCTGTATAGGAGTTTGTGGTACTTGAATTTCTCCAAGTTCTACTTTACTCCCACTGTCTTTCTTGAGAAGGAACTCCTTTTCCAAGAAAACAGCTTTGCAAGCAACAAATACTTTATTATCGGCTTGTGAGTAAAAGTAGTATCCCTTTGTTTCTTTGGGATAACCCACAAACAAGCAGAGAATGGATTTGGACTCTAGTTTGTCAAATGTCAATTTCTTAACATGTGCTTCACAACTCCAAATCTTGAGAAATTACATATTAGGTTCTTTCCCAGTCCATACCTCGTATGGTGTCTTCTCAACTGCTTTAGTTGGAGTATGATTTAGTAGAAACACAGTAGTTTTTAATGCATAACCCCAAAAAGAGATAGAAAGATTTGCATGACTCATCATAGATCGAACCATGTCCAACAGAGTTCGATTTCTCCTTTCGGACACACCATTCCATTGTGGCATTCTGGGAGGAGTGAGTTGTGAAATAATACCACACTCCTTTAGATGACTGTCAAACTCTTGGCTTAAGTATTCGCCACCTCGATCTGATCGAATGGCTTTTATACTTTTGCCAAGTTATTTCTCTACTTCGTTCTTAAACTCTTTGAATTTCTCAAAAGTTTTAGACTTGTACGTCATTAGATAGATGTAGCCATATCTACTGAAGTCATCTGTGAACATCACGAAGTAGCTAAAACTACCTCTAACTTGTGTACTTAATGGTCCACATACATCGGTATGTATTAGTTCCAATAAGTCATTAGTCCTCTCACCTTTTTTGTTAAAAGAACTCTTTGTTATTTTTCCATGCAAACATGGCTTGCATGTATCATAAGACTCTAAGTTGAATGACCCAAGCACTCCAGTTTTGTGGAATCTTGAAATGCGTTTTTTGTTTGCATGCCCTAAACGACAATGCCAGAAGTAAATAGGGTTCAATTCGTTTGATTTAACCCTCTTTGTATTAATGTTTTATATGGATTATTTGTTTTGTAGATCAAGGATATAAAGGCCATTTTGTAACATGGCATTGCCATATGAAATGCCTTGGCGACAAATGTGAGCATTGCCATTTTTAATAACAAAATCAAATTCATCCAAATCCAAACAAGAAACTAAAATAATGTTTTTGCTCATAACAGGCACATAATAACAATTTTTTAACACTAAACAAAGTCCGAAAGGTAAAGTGAGTTGATAGTCGCCTATCTCCATGGCAGCAACTCGTGCTCCATTCCCCACATGGAGGTCCACTTCATTCTTTCCAAGTAACCGCCTATTTCTTAGCCCCTGCACATTTGAGCAAATGTGAGAACCATAATTGGTATCCAATACCCAAGTGGTAGAAATATAAAGGTTAATTTCAACAACAAAAATACCAAAATTGGATGCCTTGGCTCTATTCTTCTTTTGTTCTTCCTTGAAGAGAGCACAATTTTTCCTCCAATGCCCTATTTTGTTGCAGTGGAAGCAAGTGCTCTCACTCTCTTTGAGCTTTTGCGCCTTGGGCTTGGATTGGGCCTGAGGTGCACTTCCATTTGACTTAAATCGAGCCAGGTCATTCTTGGGTTTTGCCTTTCTGTTTCCCTTTCCCTTAGCGGCTCCCTTCTTAATGCCCCCTTGAACCATTAGCACGGATTGGTCTTTCGAATGTTTTCTTCAGCATTCTTAAGCATCTCATGAAGCTCAGTGACTGTCTTGTTCATTGCATGCATGTTATAATTCATAATAAATGGATCATAATCATCAGTCAATGAACCTAAGATCAAGTTAGTGGCCAATTTCTTTGGCACTTGTACCTCAAGCTTCTCAAGAGTATCAAGATACCCTTTCATCTTGAGTACATGGGTACTAACAGGAGTACCCACAACCATCTTACAGGAAATTAAAGCCTTTGTTGTCACAAACGTCTCGTGACGAGCTTGCTCTGGGAACATCTCCTTGAGATGCACCATGATTGCATAAGCCTCTTGGTCCATGAATTGCTTTTGCAAGTCAGGCACCATAGTGGCTAGCATCAGACAGGTCACATCATTGGAGTCGCTCTTCTTGGTCTCAAAAGTTTCCTCTTGAACCGCAGAGGTGTTCCTACCAAGTTTTTCAGGCAAGGGTGCATCCAAAACATACGACTTTTTCTCTTGCTTAAGAACTATTCTTATGTTTCGAGACTAGTCTATGAAATTGGTGCCATTTAATTTGTCCTTTTCAAGGTCCGATCGCAATGAGAAATTGTTGTTTGAAGATGCCATTTTCAATCTACAATAATAAAATTTAGCAAGATTAAATGAGGTCTTATCATAATCCCACAAACTGAATTAATATCCCTTTAAATAATTCGCGTTAGTGATTTTAATGTGGGCCAAGATCCACTTTTCACAACAACTTATTAGTCAAGTTGAGCTTGTACACCTAACAAGTTAATTTACTTAGATAGAAAAACTCCAATCATGTCTCGTACATGACTCTTGGATCAAATGGGCTAACATTTTAAGATATTATAGCACAAACCCATTTATTAGTTGCCTAGGTCTAGGCATCCCTTTCCATGTTAAGTCCAACCTACATTCACAACCCATGCCTCACAAAGATAATCGGGCGCATTTAGGACACCTAGTCTACACGATCGATGATCGATGCCTTGACATGTTTCGAATTAGGAAGGCAACTTTGTGACTTACTATTTTAGGGATTCATTTTATTACGACTTACATGGCATACGCTTTTTCATCCATTCATAGCATGCATATATATATAATTGCATAAAGTAAAGCGTGACAAACATGGGCCCAAAAACCTACAACTAAGATTCTATACTATTACATAAGAATCTTCGAGTTGGGCTTCTCCACTCCGGTGGGCTTCTTCTTGATTTACAAAGTCTTTAAATAAATACATAATGGCTCGTAGGCCATATTTAATTACAAAAACCCAGGGCCCATGAATGCACCATGCATATCCATTCATCACACAAAACAAGTAAATAAATATACATAACATTCATGGATTAAACAAAGTCCAATTTTAATTAATTTAGCCAAGCCCATTAATGGAAATTGTGTACTTGAACCTTTAAAAGAAGACCCTATGATGGGCCTGGGCCAAAGCTCAATGGACTAAATCCTCTTATTGAATAAGTTCTCTTAAAAGCCTAAAACACAAACTAGTTAGATTTGTGCCATAAATCAACTTTAGTATAATTTCCAATTTTGCCATTTTTAATTTTATGTCATACAGCCCATAAACATTAAAAATACACATAAGATGTACCAACATGAATTAAAACATAAAATCATGAAGAACATATATATCATACATGGCATTTATACCAAACAAACAAACAACAACGAAACTAGTTGTTTAATGCTCATATAATGCCACAAAAATGCACAAACGCTTAAAACAATTTTATGAGTCATTTGATAAATTAAACAAGGTCATAAATATTGATTTAATATTCTGTACCAATCTGATCTAAATGTATTTTTGCCATTTTAATCAAAATAACACAAACAATGTTGATTAACATGCAACAAACACAAACTAGTTATAGTTTTAAGTGATTTTAAAATTAATCAATTAAATTGTTATGGATCAGAATTAAAACCAAATTTAAAATATGTCCAGACCTGATATTTAATCTTTAGAAATCACTTATAAACATGCTAAAATCATTTTTACATTTAATTTTGAAAACTAGTTGTTAAATACACACTTAACATGCCAACTAGCACCTAGTTTCAAGATTAACATGTACCATCAGGTATTAACAATTAAATCCAACCATTAACAGCTCTATGAACATCTTAGGACATTATATTATACATTATATTAACATGTCATATTAATTATAATACCTATCTAATTATTTAAAATCATTTTTACACCAAAACAATGCAAAAAACTCAAAACAGAAAATTTCAGCATTGCATGTTTTTACAATAACGATTTTTGAATAATTATTTCATGAATCTAAAGCACTAAAATAAGCATTTTTAGGCTCTGATACCACTGAAGGAATATGAAATGGCATTTATATGATGATCATGCAGCGGAAAATTAATAAAATTGATCATACATGCCACTCAATCCATAAACAAGAATCGAAAACATGCAATTTTAGGGTTTTAAAACTTACAACTTTAGATGCACTTCAAGATTTAATTTTGATGATGACCAGCAACCAAGAAGGATTTATTTGCCTTAGATCTTCACCACCAATGCCAAAGGAACAACCTTTACGCCACTCCTCTTTATGTTCACACACACAATTGCAATGATGGCTTAAAATCGAGATTGCTAGCTCTCTAAATAAATATTGTGTAATGGCAATGGATTGAAGCTACAAGATTTGATCTTGCACTTCTTTTAGTTGCTATTGCTGGCCAAGAACACAAGAGAACAAGGAAAATTCCTTTTCTCCTTGTGAATTCAGCCAAGAAAAATTGTGTGTGTGAGAGAGAGAGTTTCACGCCTAGGGTTTCTTAAAATCACCAAAAATATATATGTCATCTATTATTAAGAGTTAATTCCGAGATTAACTATCTAATAGATAGTTAATTCATCCTCCATCACCTCCTAAAATCAAGTGACATATATTAAATCAAATTCTTTTAAATTTTAAATTCAAATTAATTTGAAATAATCATAAGACATTTAATCAAATAATATCACTTAATAAGTAATATACATGTGCCGAAATTCCCTTGATATTTATCTTGGAATTTCGGTCACTTCATCTTTTATTTAAATGATTTAATTTGATTTAAATTCTTTTAGGCTTTAATACTCAATTAACTTAATTAATACAATATAATTAATTAATTAAAATTAAACCTTGTGGGCTGAATTTCTCTCTCTCATGGACCAAGGTCCAATAGCAATTTTAATAGCCATTAAATACATTAATTTGACTTTAATTAAAAGTCCAAATTAATGCCCAATACTTTATTTAAATATTTTAAGCCCAATGCTTTGTGTGCGATCCTATAGGTCCATTTAATATTGGCAATGAATTAATGAATTAATTCAAAGGATAAATATATTCTCTAGCAAGATATTATAGCATTTCAAATTAAATGAAAATGCAAATGGCATTTAGTGACCTAATGCAATTTTGCATAGTTCCTTATCCATAAATATCAGAATTAATATAAGGCATGGAACTAGTCATCCTTATATATATTAATTCCTTTCTTGATATTCCAGTGACACTGAACTCTCAGATAAATAATGATTACTCATTATTTCATCTCGGTATGGCCATACACTTCTCAGTTCACTGATCAAGTGGCCGATGATATTTTCTCTCTTATTGAGAGGGGTAATCCCTTCACTTCTCTCATGCTCTGTAACATGAATCAATGTATACCCAAGCATACCCATTTTTGTCACTCTATTACAAGCACGTTAGGTGTATGTCAAAGTACACACTAATTCATAAAGAGTTTCATAGAGATTTTAGGTCTAAGAACTCCGATGCAAAACTTGCACATGAGAAACACTTATGACTTGTACCATGTAGTGTTCTCATAAACGGATCGAATCCAGATACCATGTTCTAAACATGTATCTATGGTCTTTAATTGACACTCTAGTCTTTATGATCCGTAAGACAGAACTCAACTTATCAGAGAGAGCATACTAGTCTTAATTCATTATTATTCCCATAACAATGACTGACTAGGGATATTTAGAATGAAGTCTCTTTTGTTTCAAGGTCTTACAACCATATGCCTCACATATGATAACTTAAATTGAAACAACATTCTTGGATAGTTCTATCAATTGATATGCACAGGAATACAATAGATAAAACAAATGCCTCATTTATTAACTAAAGTGTTTTTTGTTACAATGTATTGTTGCTAGGGCTTACACTAACACGAAAAGCACTATTTACCATCAAAAATTACTATTCACGACTGACCCGGTGTTGAGGCCATTATAGCCCATGTTTTGCTGCTATCAACCATTGCTCATTTCTGTTTCTTATTGTTCATTAAAGCATGTTTGTCTGACAAATAAGTCATATGCAAGTTAGAACTTAATTGAACCCATGGTTATTGTTAGCTTGTGTTTCATAACTATTGGATGCACTATGATCCCTTGATTGCACACTGTTGTTGCTATTTATTCTCACTTTACTATGCCCTAAATACACTAAAACTCCTATGGAAGACATTTTCCTTTGTTGATCTTGGTACTCAGAAGACACTTGCAGTTCTTAAGGATTTAATTGCACATGAGCATCTATTCTTTTATTCATTTGTTTTATATGTTATGGTGTTTTCACCAATCATAAACTGAGCATGAGAATTGGAACTGTTTAACCATTTAAATCATTTTGTGATAGCTTGATGAAGCTTTGCCCATGGTTTCCATTTTTGCTCTTGCCAAACCTTATGAGCTTTCAATACTGCCTAATGAGAACTGTAAGAGTTGAAAGGCATGCTTGTCCTTGGATCATTTGGTTTATGGGCTTGTTTGCTTGTAGTTGTATTTTTCTTAGGGTTATCATGCTTAAATTCCATTATTGTTTGAGTCATGATGGTGAATTACCCCATATTTTGAGCTCAAACTTAGTTTTTAGTTGGGAGTATTGGTGATAGGGTATGAATTTTGCAATTAAGCTTTAAACTTATTCTCTGGCTATAAACTTGAACATAGGTGACATTTTTGTTTAAGTGTTATGATTTGTTTGAGCTATTTATATTTCCATTGTTAGCTTCATGAGACAACATTGTGGGAATATTTAAAACTTCATGATTCTCTCTTTCAACCATATTTCTGAGTTGCAATTTTGTTCATAGAGCAAACACTTCTCTTGATTATTACATGCACAATGCACATATTGGTCTGATATAGGGATTCTTGTTCTTTAATTTACAATTTTATTTAGATCCCTCATTTTAAATGTTATAGTGATGCCTTCATTTCATTTTAAGTATTTGCTTGACTATCAATCCATATGTTGTTGCTTAGCTTCACATCAGTTTGAGATACATACTCATGTTACAACTATAATTGCATCACTTGGTTGTTGTCTATCATTTTCATTCTCTGTTTAACTTCAATTGTGCTAAACATTGTTGTTTCTTAAATTTTTTTGGTTATGCTTCTTGTGTTTTCTTTTGATACATTGTGTAGGTTTAACTTTGTTTTATTTTTGTTATTGTCAGTGGCACCAAAACAATCTTGTACTCAGGGTTCTTCATCATCACAGGCTCAAGCCATTCAGCCTCTTTCTAGTCAACCTCTACCACCTAGTGGTCAGGCAGAACCTAGCCAACCACCTCCACCAGCACCGATCCAGAGGCAAAAGAAAAAGAGATCAAGGGAGCCTAAAGTGCCAAGTTGGATACTTGAGAATTCCCATACTACCTATAAAACTTTGTCTAACTATGAATACTTGCCTTTAGCCTACTTAGATTCAAGCCTGCTAGAGAAGTTGGGGATTAAAGAAGAGGTAGATAGACATATTACAGTAATTGGCTGGGAGAAGTTTTTTAAATTCATAGAGCTAGTTTATCCTAAGTTGACTAGAGATTTTTTGGCTACTGTCAAGTGCCGTTTTGGATATGAAGAGTTTCTTGACATGGTCTTCTTTAGGTTAGAGGGAAAATACTATGAGAGGACCTTTGCAGAATTTTTTAAAGCTTTGGGATTCCTTAGTGGTGCTCCCTATCCATACTCTAATTATGACAAAAACAACGTATGGGTGGAGACCCTCAAGTTGAAGGCCCCTACATTTCAAGGACAACCAAATCCCACTACCTGAGGGATCATACCTTTAGGATCATGCATAGATTTTTTTCATTATCTCCTATGTCTCATGTGCAGTCTGCAGGGCAAGTGAACTTACCAGAGGTGCTCTTTTTAGCCTGTATAGCCAGAAACTTTCCTATCAATGGTGCACACCATTGGTGGAACAAACTAAAAGAAATACAATAGCAGCCCACCAAATTGAAGAAAATTTCATTGGGAGGTTGGGTGACCATAGTTGCTAGGGCTTTTGAGCATCCACTGAATGAAGATGATGTCTTACCTACAGTAGCTTATATTGATCAAAAGCTACTCAAGAATATGAAAGTACTTGTTAAAGATCCAACTATAGAGCATGGCATCAGACTTATAGATAGAGAAGAATATATAAGGAAAATGGCAAAGAGTTTGAGCAATCCTCCACCTGGCCCAGATCAAGGAGCTGTCACACTCCCTTTTGCCCAATACACTGCCTTGATAAATAGAATGGACACTCTAGCTGCAAATCAAGTTGAGTTCAAGCAACAACGAGGGCAGATTATCACAACCCTGGATTTAACTTTACTTGAAAGAGGATTTAATAAATATCTAGGAGTATAAAACTCAATTTGTATGCTAAGTATTGAGTTATTCCTAGCAAGAAGGTTAATGCTTAGAATGATATTCTTGACTAAGATATTTGGCTTTCTTTATCTAGTTTTTCCATAATCACTTGTGTTCTTTTGAAATTAAGTCATTACAATATTAGTTAAGGTGGATAGTCCTTTAGTAGAAGTTATCTTTATTATTGATTTTTACCAACTTTTATCATTTTCTTTGTTCAAGATTAGTGTTAATTGTTTAAGTTTCATTTCTTAGTGTAATTCTCTTATCATCATTACAAAACTTGGGATTTCTTTTATTCTTTGCACACAGTGTGTAAGGACTAATCTAATACTTTCCTGGCTTCTGTTAATTGGAGCATCATCTTTCATATAACAATGCATATTATGTTTCATTTGTTAACATATCATATAATTATCTATTATTCTTAATCAATTTCATGCATAAGTATAGACTATACATATATATAGGGTAAGTTTCCATACACATCATAGTTATAATAATGTTTTCCCTTTTACATTGTGCCTTTACAATACCTTTCTTTTTAGCAAAACTTACATATAAAATTTACAATAACAAAACATAGTCCAAAAACGTTATCATCTTTATACTTTGCTTCCCTATGCTGTTGTTAACTTTACTATTATTGGCTTTGTCCCTGTTAGAAAGGCATATATTGGGTACCTATATGGATAAATACTCGTGCTAAGCTATAGAGCTTAGTAGAGAACAATAAATATGAGAACAACCACTCACAGTGGTCATCCCCATGCACACGCAACATATAATAATAATAATAATAATAATAATAATAATAATAATAATAATAATAATAATAATAATAATAATAATAATAATAATAATAATAATAATAATAATAATAATAATAATAATAATAAGATTCATGTATGTCATTTAACAATATGTCAAAAATTGATTATAGAATATCACTATATATTTGATTTGTAGTACAAAGCCAGTTACACATACACACATATGTATAACATGTTATTATTCAATATCAAATATTTATTATTTATCGTGCCCTATGAATGCCCACCTAAGTTTTATACGAGTAGATAAAAAGTGTTGTGGATACCCGTAGGTATTAAACATGTGGACCCATAGAGGGTCACAATTGTGGCAACTATATTTATAACCCTATAGGCATGTGACCGGATTCTAGCAAGTGTACTAGATCGGCTAGTAATATAGGAAAATAAGATTATGACCCAAAATATCGAATCCAAGGGAGACTTGTACTTGTATGTGCTATTGTAATTTTAAAGCCAATTTTCATGTGCAAAAGAGAGAAGAGAAATCCCAAATTTATGATGAGTGAAGAACTAAAACTAAAAATAATAATTTAAAACTAAATTAAAACAATTGAAAAAGCTAAAGTAAAGGAGAAATCTATTGAAGCAAGTAAATTGAATGAGTTAAAAATCAATATTAAAGACAACTTTCACTAAAGGACTACCCACCTTAACAAGTATTGCTATGACTTAAATAAAAGAAAACATACAAGTGATTACGGAGAATTCAGTTTAATAAAATCAGAAAACTTTATTCAAGATTACCATTCCAAGCATCAAATTTTCTTATTCAAATAAACTTAACACTTAGCATAAATAACTGAATTAAGTTTCCTAGATGTCTATTAAAGCCTTTCTCAAGAGATTTAACTTTCACATATTCTTGGTTACTCTTTTCTTAATCTTAACTTACTCAAATCAACACACAATTATAGCTTATTCAGATTATAATCATGCATTAATCCAACTAAATTAACCTAAGAGCATGCAAGTCATTATTCAACTTAAACCAATTAATTAACCAATGCTTAATCAAGTTAATAATCAACTTAAAATTGAGAAAAGACAAGATTATGTTTAAGAACCAAGAAATAATCAACTTGTATTTAAATTGAAGAACAACTTAAGTCATAACAATACAAGTTTAAGGATTCAAGTATCCTTTAGCAAAAGTTAAAAAAAAACTACTCACAAATCATTATTAAAATTAAAACAACGTTTTGAAGAAAACAGTAAACAAAGAACGTAAAAAAAAAACAACTAAGAAAACAAAGCTTAATTCTAAGGATTGATTCCCTTCTTCTGTGTTTTGGACTGCTATTTATAGGCAAAATTGTAGTAGACTCCTTGTTAAACTCCAGTCACAGAATATGAATCAAATTCTGCTAAAACAAGAAGCTCGAAAATCCTTCGTGATGTGGGAAAACTGGATCATGTGGTCACACCCCTCAATATGCCTTCTCTACACGTGACCACGGCTCCATTTGTTCTTCCTCCACAGGTGGCCATGTGTGGTCTTTCACTAGAATCCACGTGATCACGTGGTCTTCACTTTGTTTCTTCAATTCTCATCATATGGCCACGGTTCCTCACAAAAACTTCTTCACGTGGCCACATGTCTTATGCTTCAATGTTTTCACGTGGTCACGTCTCAAGGCACTGGACTGGAAACTCATTTTCTCGCCTAAATTCTTCATATTTGCACTTTTGGCCCTAAACTTTGCACTTTTTACACTTTAAGCCCTTTTATATCAAATTTACCCTGAAAATCACACAAAACACAGAATTAACCTCAAAAACATAAATATTAACAAATTAACTCTAATTTAACCTAAATAAAACCAAAATAACTAAATAACACAACTAAAAACATATCAAAAACTATATATAATTCACACTTATCAAATACCCCACACTTAAACTTTGTTTGCCCTCAAGCAAATTAGAACAATCCCACCTTCAAAACCATCAAACTTGTACAAAGATATGCAATTTCAAAACCAAACTTAGCATTTTAACAAAAGCACTTAATATAACCTCTAAATAGATCAACTTCAAACAAGAGAATATAAGCTAGTTTCCTGAGTGTGTGTAAGACCAAATCATTTTAAGCAATTTTGAAAATCAAAATATCAACATAACTAGGTAATGAAGTATAAAATTATGAATGCATAAGCATACAATCGGTTTCGTGCTTGAAACTCTAAAAACACAATAGGCCTCTCCTTTAGCACCAAAACCCAAAGGTTATCTCCGCTAAACAACTCAAAACAAGCTTAAAATCACATAAGTCTTTCAAAGGTTGCAATGGGGCTAAATGTATGTTTATCAAATAATGGATAAAAGATAATCAAAATGAATATAGCCACTCTAAGACAAAATAGATTACAAAAACCCCCAATAACTTAAACAATACAAATTCTGCTCATCCTTGCCTTGATTCCAAACTTTCTTTTAAAAAATAATATATCCTTTCACCAAGAAGTCATTATTTTTTCATTTTTCCTTATACTACCCCACACTTATATTTTTTCATATTTGCTAGTTCTCTTTTTCTTTCTTTTTTCTTTTTCTCAAACTTCAAACGTTCTTTTTTGTTTAATGAACTAGCATTCACAAGCTATCCTCAAGGTAATACAAGGTATATTTTCAATTGACTTCATCAATAACTTTGCTAAGACTTTCTTACTACACCCAATAAAACTTTACTCTTTTCATGCATCCATTTAATCCTAAAGTGGCCAATTCTATAGGGTGAGATAAAAGCTTTTTAGGTTATATGGTTAAAACATTAGGTGTAACAAGAAAATATTAATGGTACGCATTAAACATACCCTTATAGGCTCAAAATGGCTTAACAAAGAATAATTTCATCAAGGTAGGACACAAGTTTTTAAGAAAGTTTATCAAGAAAACTATCGCCTAGATCATTTTCTAAGTTGCTTGAGTTGTTCATATGCTTTGAAGGGTGATGAGGAAGGTTCTAGTACTCTAAATTTCCTTACTTCACTACTTCATTGTATTAATTTTTTCTCTAAGTTAAAAACTAGTCTAAGGGCTTTTAAGAATTTGAAAACTAACAAATATTTATCAAGTTGAAAATTAACCCATCCAAAGGCATATTAAACAACATAAATGTTCTCTTGCTAAGCAAAGGTCCAAAACATGCATATTCCATATCCAAGCTCAAAGTGTTCCAAGTTTTGAAGTTAACTAAGGCAAACTAAGTTCTCATGCAAACTAGATGAAAAGATGAACTACATAAGTCTTTAATACGTTTTACAAACTTTAGAAAACAAACAAAACATAAACACAATAAAAGAAAATAAAATAAAACACAAAACACAAAATAACAAAGTTTGATTCATGAAAAAGAAAAGAAAAGTTGAAAACAAACTCCCTGAAAGGAGGCTACCCCCTCCTCAAAATTTTGCTGTCCACAACAAATGATGATCTATTTCAGTAGAGGTGGTGGTGGAGGAAAACGCTGCCAAAAGTGATGGATAAAATGCTCAACTCTCCTATTTCCTTCCATGACCGTATCACGAAGCATATCCAATCTTCCTTGCATTTGATCGAGTCTAATTTTTTAAGCATCCATCCGGCCACTTAATTGATTAAATGGTGCTTCCCATTTCAGTGTTGTAGGCTCATTGATGGGGGAAGGTACAGCTGTGGCAACATACTCCTCATCTGCCTCCTCTTGCTGCTCCTCTTCAAATCGAATATTGTTCTCTTTTAAGTACTCCTCCCAAGTTGCCCAATGACCATGAGGCCTAGGAATCAGAATTTTCATCCTTTTCAGCATCCTATTATCAATGCAAGGCAAATCTCCTTTAAGTGGTTCTCCATAAACCGGATGCTCAACTGCAGAAGCTAAAACAGTAGCTATCCATCCTATGAAAATATTATCAATGTGTCCTGGCATTTTCTGCAAGTCCTTAATTCGAATAGCTATAATGCCCGCTCCATTTATTGCTATTCCATCCATCATGCATCGAAGAACCATTGCTTGAGATACACTAATAGTGTTTGCATTCTTCAAATTGTTGTACATACTCTTTGCAAGAAAATGATGAATGATTCTTAATGCATGAGTCCTTAAAGCATGTACCTTGCATTGTCCTCCCACCCAAGGCTCATCTAATTCAAGATCCTTGATTCGTTCCCAATTCTCCAAAGGCGAAGCATATTCCAATTCAGTAGGGGCATTTGGCACAAATCCAAGAATTTTAGAGAACTGACAAAAAGTTAAGGAATATCCTTTCTTACCCAACTTAAAACCGACTGTGCTATCCTCCGCATCTCTCTTAAAGTAGCATCCAAAAGAATACAAGAAATCTCGTGCCATATCTGGATATACTTTTGGTTTCTTTTCAATGAACTTCCCCCAGCCAATATTTTGGATCAATGGTTCTATCTCATGATCCCACAAATTTTCAGCCGGTATATTGAGGAATAAATGACTTAAATAAGCGGGATGGACATAGGTACACTTGCTGAAATAGTCAAATTTATTGATCTTGGCCCTGTCCACATATGACGGAATTCGTACATCGGATGAACTTGCTACATTAGGGTATTTAGTCCTTCGAGGTGCCACTACAAAGAAAGAAAAACACATTGTAAGTGTTGACTTGTAATCCAAAACATACTAAGGTGTAAGCACAAGAAGCATGGATTAAATGTATTGAAGCACACATGGATGGAATGCAAAATTGATAGCATAAATGTCCCATATAAATGTAGAGAACAAAATAAGAGGTATAAAATGCATCAATAGGTGGGGCACAACGAATATGTTCAAACAATGCCTACCATGTATGAATAAACCTATGAACTAAACTTGCCGGATGTGAATTACATCATAATTTATTAATGCAAATCCTAAACATGCCAACCAAAGAATGAAAGTTAACAGTTTTTTAAAGAAAACTCACTGAGGCATTTCATCGAACACGTTGTGGGCACAAGTTTGAGCATTAATTGAAAGAGCATAACAAGAATTGTTCACTACACAATTGCATACCAAGCATATATAACATGCTTATAATACTCATAATCATCCCAAGAAGAAAGAAGAATGTTTATGCAAACAAAATGTTCATTGCAACATAACCTAAAAACTTAGACATTCATGAACAATAATAGCACAAATCACAATAATAGATGATAATAAACAATAATTACAGAGTCAGGGGAGAGAATACTTACTTGGAAGTGCGAATAACACTAAAATTGCAGCACAAAGTAGAGATGGTGTGTGTGAGATGTGTAAAACCCAAAATAATGAAGAAAGTGTGGAGAAGGAAGAGATTATGGGTAGGAGAGAGAGAAAAATAAAGAGAAAGCAAATAGAGATGGTGATGATCGGTGATGAGTGAAAATTCCATGGTCACGGGTTGATCTTTGTGTTGGTGAGGCGTGGGCACGGGTTAGAGGAAATAAAATGAAGATGAAGAAGAGAAGAAGTCGTGGAAGCTTTTATAAAAGGCAGAGGATTGGGGCGTGGCCACGTGAGGTTCATAAGGAGAACTACACGTGGTCACGTGTTGAGGAAAATAGGAGAGCAGTAGTTTTAGCCGTGGCCACGTGATTTTTCCTTTGTAAAACACGTGGTCACGTGTTATATAGGAACTCGGTCAGTAAACAAAGACGTGGCCACGTGATGGCCAAGGGAAAGCCACACGTGGTCATATGTTCATGTATTTTTCTGCCTTTCTTGCCTCGTTTTTTGAAACATATGCACACAAAACTCTTCCTTAAATGCAATTTTTCCATTTTAAGCTTTGAAAACACGAACTTTTTCCATTAAAAACAAGTCTTCTTTAAAAAAACTTGATTTACTCTCTCTTTTCATGAATCAAAACACACAAACACACAAAGATTCAAAAACACAAAAACTTAACTAAAACTTAACTATAAAAAGAAAAGAGAGAAAAGAGAGAAAGATTAAAAGTTCTAAGTTTTTAAAGTCTCCAGCTAGACTTTCCAAACCATTTTTAAGTATCTTGAAGAACTATGGTTGCTTCAGCAACCTCTTGTTGTCTGATTTGGTATGGTTTAAGTCGATGACCATTGACTGTAAATTCACGTCCATCTTTTAAGCTTTTGATTGTCACTACACCAAAATTACTGCTTGATATCACTTGATATGGTCGAAGCCACTTTGATTTCAGCTTTCCTGGAAACAAACGAAGACGACTATTATAAAGAAGCACTAACATTCCCGGAACAAAATCTTTTACTCTTAGATGCTTGTCATGCCATCGTTTGGTCTTTTCTTTATAAAGTGCAGCATTGTTATATGACCATTGTCGAATTTCATTGAGTTCATTGAGCTGCAATTTTCTCCTTTCTCCTGCATTTCTCAAATCAAAGTTAAGAAATTTGGTAGCCCAATATGCTTTATGTTCTAATTCGACTGGAAGGTGATATGTTTTTCCAAAAACAATTCTAAAGGGAGACATACCTATAGGAGTTTTGAATGTAGTTCGATAAGCCCATAAAGCCTCATCTAACCTAAGAGACCAATCTTTTCTAGAGTTTTTTACTGTTTTTTCTAAGATTGATTTCAACTCCCTATTAGATACTTGCACTTGTCCATTGGCTTGAGGGTGGTATGGGCTTGTGATTTTATGCTTAACACCAAATTTCATAAGTAAGGTCTTAAATTGATGGTTGAAAAATGTTTGCCGCCATCACTTATAATAGCTCTAGGTGCTACGAATCTAGTGAAAATATTTTTCCTAATGAATTCCAGCACAATTTTTGCATCACACGTCCTAGTAGCTATTGCCTCTACCCATTTACTCACATAATCCACCGCTACCAAAATATACTCAAACCCAAATGAATTTGGAAAAGGTCTCATGAAATCAATGCCCCAGACATCAAAGATTTCCACTTCTAGCACATTGTTCATAGGCATCTCATCTCTTTTGGATATATTCCCTACTCATTGGCATCTATCACAAGTAGCTATCAAAGATCTTACATCCTCGAATAAAGTAGGCCAGAAAAAATCTGATTGGAGTATCTTTTGAATTGTCCTATTTTGGTCCATGATGACCTCCAACTTCACCTCCATGACATTGGTTCATGATAGCTTCTTGCTCCGATTCCGGTACACATCTTCTTAGTATTTGATCCGAGCATATCTTGATAAGGTATGAATCGTCCCAAAGGTAATGCTTGGCATCCGCTATGAGTTTTTTCTTTTGTTGCCAAGTAAATTCCTTAGGAAGATAGCCACCTGCAAGAAAATTAGCTATATTAGCATACCATGGAACTGAATTCTCATAAGTATAACAAGCACAAATATGTTTATCGAGAAATAAGTAGTAACATCAAATTTAGATAGATGGTCAGCTACAAAATTTTCTGCGCCTTTCTTATCTTTGATTTCAACATCAAATTCTTGAAGTAGTAACACCCATCGGATAAGTCTTGGTTTAGAATCCTTCTTTGCAAAAAGATGTCTCAATGCGGCATGGTCCGACCATACCGTAACTTTGGATCCTAAAAGGTAAGACCTGAATTTCTCAAATGAAAAGACTATTGCCAAGAGTTCCTTCTCCGTAGTGGTGTAATTTACTTGGGCTTCGGTGAGTGTATGGCTTGCATAATAGATGGTGTAGAAAATATTCTCCTTCCGTTGTCCTAAGACTGCTCCAACTGCATAATCACTTGCATCACACATAATTTCAAATGGTAAGCTCCAATCGGGTGATGCAATAACCGGTGCACTAACTAATTTTTGCTTCAATAGGTTAAAAGCCTACAAACACTCAGCATTAAAATTAAATGCAGCATCTTTAAGCAATAAATTAGAAAAGTGGTTTGGCAATTTTAGAAAAATCCTTAATAAACCGACGATAAAACCCGGCATGACCAAGGAAACTCCTAATGCCCTTTACACTAGTTGGTGGAGGTAATTTCTCTATCACATCAACTTTTTCTTTGTCAACCTCAATGCCTTTTTCAGAAATTTTATGCCCTAAAACGATGCCTTCTCTAACCATGAAATGACATTTTTCTCAATTTAGCACAAGATTTGTTTCTTGGCACCTTTTCAAAACCAATGTTAGATTATGCAAACAAGATTCAAAATCATTACCATAAATAGTGAAATCATCCATGAAAACTTCCATAAATTTTTCAATAAAGTCATGAAATATGGCCATCATGCATCGTTGAAATATGGTAGGTGCATTACAAAGACCAAAAGGCATTCTCCTATATGCAAATGTTTCATATGGACATGTGAATGTGGTATTTTCTTGGTCTTCCGAGGCTATAGGTATTTGCATATACCCTTAATAGCCATCTAAGAAACAATAAAATTTATTTTCTGCTAATCTTTCTAACATTTGGTTAATAAAAGGCAATGGAAAATGGTCTTTTCTAGTGGCATTATTTAACCTTCTATAGTCAATACATACCCTCCATCCCGTTACCGTGCGTGTAGAAATTAATTCATTATTTTCTTTTATTACTACAGTCATTCCCCCTTTTTAGGCACACATTTAACAGGACTTACCCAATTACTATCAGAGATAGGATAGATAATACCTGCATCAAGTAGTTTCAATACCTCCTTTTTCACTACCTCTTGCATAATTGGGTTGAGCCTTCATTGAGGTTGCACCACCGGTTTAAAGTTGTCCTCCATGGGTATACGATGTGTACAATAGCTTGTGCTAATCCCTTTTAAGTCGGATGTTGCCCAACCAATTGCTCCTTTATGCTTTTTGAGGACTCTAATGAACATTTCTTCTTCCAAATCTGTCAACAAAGATGAAATAATTACTGGATTAGCATTATCACTTAAAAATACATATTTCAAATGAGATGGAAGTGTTTTAAGTTCAGAATCTCCCTTAGGAGGGGATGGTTCATCCTCCATTTCATTATCTTCACTATGCTCTTGTTCCAGAATTTGTATCAACTTTTTCTCCTTTGTATCCAACTCTTCCATTTTCCTTGGATGCATCAAGCAACTTTGAAGCTCGTCTTTGAGAATGATTTCCTCTTGCTTTGTGTTGGCACATTCTTGAACCTCAACAACAAAGTAAATGGATTCTTCAAAATCATACGAGGGGTGTTTTAGAATTTTATTAACATTAAAAACCATTTCCTCCTCGTTAAATCTTAAAGTAACCGTTTGTTCATGAACATCGATTAATGCTCTTGCTGTGTTCAAGAATGGCCTCCCCATAATTAATGGCACTTTTCTATCTTCTTCCATGTCCATCACCACGAAATCAACCGAAAATATGAAATTTCTTACTTTTACCAATAGGTCCTCGATGATTCCTTTTGGCTTCTTCTGATGGAATATGACATGGTATGATAATCATGATAGCACAGCGAAAAAACAAAAATTTTATCATACATACCATACATATCCAAAGATAGAATCGAAACATGCAATTTTAGGGTTATCGAACTTACAACTTTTGATGCCTTTTAAAACTTTTATTCCGATGATGACGAGCAACTAAGATGGCTTTGTCCGCCTTAGATCTCGATCACCAATGCCAAGGAATAGCCTTTTGCGCCACTTGCTCTATTCTCACACACACAATTACACCGTCGGCTTAAAAACGAGATTGCTAGATCTCTTTTCGGTATTGTGTAAGGGTTATAGTTTGAAGCTACAAAACTTGATTTTGTACTTCTTTAGATTGCTATTACTGCTCAATAACACAAGAGAATGAGGAACAATCCTTTCTCCTTGTGAAAAATTGAACAAAAGAATTAAGAGAGAGAGAGTCACTATTCACGAGTTACTATTCACGAGTTACTATTCATGCCACCAAAAAAATTAGGTTTAGGGTTTTATTTCTTTTAATATATATGCTTATCCCTTGGCAAGTCTTTGATCTGAATTCAACCATCCTAAGATGATTAATTCAAACTCTATCACTTCCTAAAGATAAGTAATATATTTTAAATTAAACTCCTTTGAATTTAAATTCAAATTTGAAAAAAACATAAGACATTTAATTAAATAAAATCACTTAATATAACTTAATTGCATGTGCCGAAATTCCTTGAATTCCATCTTGGAATTTCGGCCACTTCATTATATATATTTAAGTGATTTGATTTAATTTAAATTCCTTTAGGCTTTAATACTCAATTAACTTAATTAATGTAACATAATTAATTAATTGAAATTAAACCTTGTGGGCTGAATTTCTCTCTCATGGACCAAAGCCCAATAGCAATATTATAACCCATTACATACATTAATTTGACTTTAATTAAAAGCCCAAATTAATGCTCAATACTTAATTTAAACATTTTAAGCCCAATGCTTTATGTGCGATCCTATAGGTCCATTTAATGTTGGCAATGAATTAATGAATTAATTCAAAGGCTATATATATTCTCTAGCAAGATATTATAGCATTTCAAATTAAATGAAAATGCAAATGGCATTTAGTGACCTAATGCAATTTTGCATAGTTCCTTATCCATAAATATCAGAATTAATATAAGGCATGGAACTAGTCATCCTTATATATATTAATTCCTTTCTTGATATTCCAGTGACACTGAACTCTCAGATAAATAATGATTACTCATTATTTCATCTCGGTATGGCCATACACTTCTCAGTTCACTGATCAAGTGGCCGGTGATATTTTTCTCTCTTATCGAGAGGGGTAATCCCTTCACTTCTCTCATGCTCTCTAACATGAATCAGTGCATACCCAATCATACCCGTACTTGTCACTCTGTTACGAGCACGTTAGGTGTATGTCAAAGTACACAGTAATTCATAAAGAGTTTCATAGAGATTTCAGGTCTAAGAACTCTGATACAAAACTTGCATATGAGAAACACTTATGACTTGTACCATGTAGTATTCTCATGAGCGGATCGAATCCAGATACCATGTTCTTTAACATGTATCTATGATCTCTGATTGACACTCTTGTCCTAATGATCCGTAAGACATAACTCATAAGATCAGAGAGAGCATACTAGTCTTAATTCATTTGTTATTCCCATAACAATGACTGACTAGGGATATTTAGAATGATGTCTCATTTGTTTCAAGGTCTTACAATCCATGTGCCTCACACATGATAACTTAAACCGAAACGACATTCTTGGATAGTTTTATCAATTGATATGCACAGGAATACAAAGGATAAAACAAATGCCTCATTTTATTAATTTCAAGTGTTTCGTTACAATGTATTGGGGCTAGGGCTTACACTAACAATCTCCCACTAGCACTAGTCCCAATTGGGCATAGCCCTAAGACCGAACGCTCTCAAATGAGCCTCGTGCAGATTTGGACGTAACTGTTTCGTCAAAGGATCTGCTACATTGTCTTCACTTGTTATCTTGCTAACCTTGACGTCCCCACGATCAATGATTTCTCTGATCAGGTGGTACCTTCTGAGTATGTGTTTGGATTTCTGGTATGACCGGGGCTCCTTTGCCTGTGCGATGGCCCCGTTATTGTCACAAAAAATTTCTAATGGATCTAGGATGCTTGGGACCACTCCTAATCCATTAATGAAATTTTTAATCCAAACAGCCTCTTTTGCAGCCTCACTTGCTGCAATATACTCAGATTCTGTAGTTGAGTCGGCAATGGTTTCTTGCTTTGAGCTTCTCCAGCTGATAGCACCACCGTTCAAAACAAAAACAAACCCAGATTGCGATCTAGAATCCTGAGTGCTGGTCTGAAAAGCAGCATCGGCATAACCTTGTATGACGAGCTCTTCTTGACCACCATACACCAAGAAGTGATCCTTAGTCCTTCGCAGGTACTTAAGGATCCCTTTTACAGCAGACCAGTGCTTCTCACCAGGGTCTTGCTGAAACCTACTGGTTATACTCAGTGCATGAGCAACATCTAACCTAGTACATAACATAGCGTACATGATAGATCCAATAGCAGATGCATATGGGATTCTACTCATGTTGTCCCTTTCCTCCTTAGTTTTAGGGCACTGTTCTTTAGTCAAAGGAACTCCCAAAGCCAAAGGTATGTACCCTTTCTTTGAGTTTCCCATACTAAAACGCTTTAGTACTTTGTCTATGTACTTTTCTTGACTTAGTCCCAAAAGCCGATTCGATCTATCTCTATAGATTCGAATACCAAGTATTGTCTCGGCTTCACCTAAGTCTTTCATTGAGAAACATTTTCCCAACCATTGCTTAACCTTTTGCAATGTTGTAATGTCATTCCCAATGAGAAGGATGTCGTCCACATATAGGACCAGAAACACTACTATGTTCCCACTAACCTTCTTGTACACATAAGGCTCATCTTCGTTCTTGATGAAGTCAAATTCTTTGACTGCCTCATCAAAGCGAAGATTCCAACTTCGGGATGCTTGCTTTAATCCATAAATGGATTTTTGAAGCTTGCATACCTTCTTAGGATGCTTGGGGTTGACAAAACCTTCAGGTTGTGTCATATACACATCCTCAAGTAAATTTCCGTTAAGGAAAGCAGTTTTGACATCCATTTGCCATATCTCATAATCATGATATGCAGCTATGGCAAGCAAGATCCTAATGGACTTGAGCATGACTACAGGCGAAAAGGTCTCGTCATAGTCTATACCATGAGTTTGTCGAAAACCTTTTGCTACTAGTCTACCTTTGTAGGTCTTATCAGCTTTTAGTTTGAATAACCACTTGCATTCAATTACCTTAGCACCTTCTGGTGGATCAACCAAGGTCCAAACCTGGTTATCGTACATTGATTGCATCTCGGATTTCATGGCTTCAAGCCAATTATCCGAGTCTGGGCTTTCAATAGCTTCTCGGTAGGTAGTAGGATCCTCACGATCTACTAACTCAATAATGTCACTGTCAGTGATTAGAAATCCATATCTCTCAATCTCCTGACGTACCCTACCAGACCTTCTAGGTACTTGTGTAATGGGTTCTTGTTCCACAACTGGTTGTGAACTTGATCCCATTTCCAAACCATCCTCTATAGGAGCTTGTGGCACTTGAATTTCTCCAAGTTCTACTTTACTCCCACTGTCTTTCTTGAGAAGGAACTCCTTTTCCAAGAAAACAGCCTTGCGAGCAACAAATACTTTGTTCTCGGCTTGTGAGTAAAAGTAGTATCCCTTTGTTTCTTTGGGATAGCCCACAAACAAGCAGACAGTCGATTTGGACTCTAGTTTGTCAGATGTTAATTTCTTAACATGTGCTTCACAGCCCCAAATCTTGAGAAAAGACATATTAGGTTCTTTCCCAGTCCATACCTCGTATGGTGTCTTCTCAACTTCTTTAGTTGGAGTATGGTTCAATAGAAACGCAGCAGTTTCTAATGCATAACCCCAAAAAGAGATAGGAAGATTAGCTTGACTCATCATAGATCGAACCATGTCCAACAGAGTTCGATTTCTCCTTTCGGACACACCATTCCATTGCGGTGTTCCAGGAGGAGTGAGCTGTGAAATAATACCACACTCTTTTAGATGATCATTAAACTCTTGGCTTAAGTATTCGCCACCTCGATCTGATCGAATGGCTTTTATACTTTTTCCAAGTTGGTTTTCTACTTCGTTCTTAAACTCCTTGAATTTCTCAAAAGTTTCAGACTTGTACTTCATTAGATAGACATAGCCATATCTACTGAAGTCATCTGTGAAAGTCACGAAGTAGCTAAAACCACTTCTAGCTTGTGTACTTAATGGTCCACATACATCGGTATGTATTAGTTCCAATAAGCCATTAGTCCTTTCACCTTTCTTGTTAAAAGGACTCTTTGTCATTTTTCCATGCAAACATGGCTCGCATGTGTCATAAGACTCTAAGTCAAATGACCCAAGCACTCCAGTTTTGTGGAGTCTTGAAATGCGTTTTTCGTTTGCATGTCCTAAACGACAATGCCAAAAGTAAGTAGGGTTCAATTCGTTTGATTTAACCCTCTTTGTATTAATGTTGTATATCGACTCTTTGTTTTGTAAATTAAGGATATAAAGGCCATTTTGCAACATGGCATTGCCATAAGAAATGCCTTGGCGACGAATATGAGCATTGCCATTTTTAATAACAAAATCAAATTCATCATTATCCAAACATGAAACTGAAATAATGTTTCTGCTCATAGCAAGCACATAATAACAATTATTCAAAACAATACAAAGTCCGGAAGGTAAAGTGAGGTGATAGTCGCCTATCTCCATGGCAGCAACTCGTGCTCCATTCCCCACACGGAGGTCCACTTCATTCTTCCCAAGTAACCGCCTATTTCTTAGCCCCTGCACATTTGAACAAATGTGAGAACCACAACCGGTATCCAATACCCAAGTGGTAGAAATAGAAAGGTTAATTTCAACAACAAAAATACCAGAACTGGATGCCTTGGCTCCATTCTTCTTTTGTTCTTCCTTGAAGAGAGCACAATTCTTCCTCCAATGCCCTATCTTGTTGCAATGGAAGCAAGTGCTCTCACTCTCTTTGAGTTTTGGCGCCTTGGGCTTGGATTGGGCCTGAGGTGCACTCCCACTTGACTTGGGTTTTGCCTTTCCCTTTCCCTTAGCGGGTCCCTTCTTAATTCCCTTTTGAACCATTAGTACGGGATTGGTCTTTCGAATGTTCTCTTCAGCATTCTTAAGCATCCCATGAAGCTCAGTGACTAACTTGTTCATAGCATGCATGTTATAATTCATCACAAATGGATCATAAGCAGCAGGTAATGATCCTAAGATCAAGTCAGTGGCCAATTCCTTTGGCACTTGTACCTCAAGCTTCTCAAGAGTATCAAGATACCCTTTCATCTTGAGTACATGGGTACTAACAGGAGTACCCTCAGCCATCTTACAAGAAATTAAAGCCTTTGTTGTCACGAACCTCTCATGACGAGCTTGTTCTTGGAACATCTCCTTGAGGTGCACCATGATCGCATAGGCCTCTTGATCCATAAATTGCTTTTGCAATTCAGGCACCATAGTGGCTAGCATCAAACAGGTCACATCATTAGAGTCACTCTTCTTGGTCTCAAAAGTTTCCTTTTGAACCACAGAGGCGTTCCTTCCTGGTTCTTCAGGCAAGGGTGCATCCAAAACATACTACTTCTTCTCTTGCTTAAGAACTATTCTTAAGTTTCGAGACCAGTCTATGAAATTGGTGCCATTCAATTTGTCCTTTTCAAGGACCGATCGCAATGAGAAATTGTTGTTTGAAGATGCCATTTTCAATCTACAATAAAATTTAGCAAGATTAAATGAGGTCTTAATGATCCCACAAACCGAATTAATATCCCCTTAAATAATTCGCGTTAGTGATTTAATGTGGGCCAAGATCCACTTTTCACAATAACTTATTAGTCAAGCTGAGCTTGTACACCTAACAAGTTAAGTTACTTAGGTAGGAAAACTCCAATCATGTCTCGTACATGACTCTTGGATCAAATGGGCTAACATCTTTAAGATGTTATAGCACAACCCATTTATTAGTTGCCTAGGTCTGAGCATCCCATTCCATGTTAAGTCCAACCTACATTCACAACCCATGCCTCACAAAGATAATCGGGCGCATCTAGGACTTCTAGTCTACGTGACCGATGATCGATGCCTTGACATGTTTCGAATTAGGAAGGCAACTTTGTGACTTACTATATTTAGGGATTCATTTTATTACGGCTTACATGGCATACGCTTTGTCATCCATACATAGCATGCATATATATATAATTGCATAAAGTAAAGCGTGACAAACATGGGCCCAAAAACCTACAACTAAGATTCTATACTATTACATAAGAATCTTCGAGTTGGGCTTCTCCAGTGGGCTTCGTCTTGATTTACAAAGTCTTCAAATAAACTCTATTCTAAGAAATAAATGAAACTTTTACAATAAAATATAATGGCACGTAGGCCATATTTAATTACAAAAACCCAGGGCCCATGAATGCACCATGCATATCCATTCATCACACCAAACAAGCAAATAAATATACATAGCATTCATGGATCAAACAAAGTCCAATTTTAATCAATTTAGCCAAGCCCATTAGTGGAAATTGTGTACTTGAACCTTTAAGAGAAGACCCCATAATGGGCCTGGGCCGAAGCCCAATGGACTAAATCCTCTTATTGAATAAGTTCTCTTAAAAGCCCAAAACACAAACTAGTTAGATTTGTGCCATAAATCAACTCTAGTATAATTTCCAATTTTGCCATTTTTAATTTTATGTCATACAGCCCATAAACATTAAAAATACATATAATATGTGCTAACATGAATTAAAAATAAAATCATGAAGAACACATATAATAATACACGGCATTCATGCAAAAACAAACAAACAACAAAACTAGTTGTTTAATTCTTATGTAATGCCATGAAATGCACAAACATTTAAATCAATTTTATGAGTCATTTAATATTCTAAATAAGTCCATAAATATTGATTTAATATTCTGTACAAATCTGATCTAAATGTGTTTTTACCATTTTAATCAAAACAAAACAAACAATCTTGATTAAACATGTAACAAACACAAACTAGTTATAGTTTTAAGTGATTTTAAAATTAATCAATTAAATTGTCATGGACCAGAATTAAAACCAAATTTAAAATATGTCCAGACCTGATAATTAATCTTTAAATATCACTTACAAACATGCCAAAAACGTTTTTACATTTAATTTTGAAAACTAGTTGTTAAACTAGCAATTTTACATGCCAACTAGCACCTAGTTTCATAATTAACATGTACCATCAGGTATAAATAATTAAATCCGATCATTACCAGCCCTAATAACATCTTAGGACAGTATATTAACATGTCATATTAATTATAATACCTATCTAATCAATTAAAATCGTTTTTACACCAAAACAATGCAAAAAACTTAAAACAGAAAATTTCAGATTTGCATGTTTTCAAAATAACGATTTTTAATTAATTTTTTCATGCATCTAAAGCACTAAAATAAGCATGTCTAGGCTCTGATACCACTGATGGAATATGACATGGTATGATAATCATGATAGCACAGCGAAAAAACAAAAATTTTATCATACATACCATACATATCCAAAGATAGAATCGAAACATGCAATTTTAGGGTTATCGAACTTACAACTTTTGATGCCTTTTAAAAATTTTATTCCGATGATGACCAGCAAATAATATGGCTTTGTCCGCCTTAGATCTCGATCACCAATGCCAAGGAATAGCCTTTTGCGCCACTCCCTCTATTCTCACACACACAATTACACCGTCGGCTTAAAAACGAGATTGCTAGATCTCTTTTCGGTATTGTGTAAGGGTTATAGTTTGAAGCTACAAAACTTGATTTTGTACTTCTTTAGATTGCTATTACTGCTCAATAACACAAGAGAATGAGGAACAATCCTTTCTCCTTGTGATAAATTGAACAAAAGAATTAAGAGAGAGAGAGTCACTATTCACAAGTTACTATTCATGCCACCAAAAAAATTAGGTTTAGGGTTTTATTTCTTTTAATATATATGCTTATCCTTTGGCAAGTCTTTGATCTGAATTCAACCATCCTAAAATGATTAATTCAAACTCTATCACTTCCTAAAGATAAGTAATATATTTTGAATTAAACTCCTTTGAATTTAAATTCAAATTTGAAATAAAACATAAGACATTTAATTAAATAAAATCACTTAATATAACTTAATTGCATGTGCCGAAATTCCTTGAATTCCATCTTGAAATTTCGGCCACTTCATTATATATATTTAAGTGATTTGATTTAATTTAAATTCCTTTAGGCTTTAATACTCAATTAACTTAATTAATGTAACATAATTAATTAATTGAAATTAAACCTTGTGGGCTGAATTTCTCTCTCATGGACCAAAGCCCAATAGCAATATTATAACCCATTACATACATTAATTTGACTTTAATTAAAAGCCCAAATTAATGCTCAATACTTAATTTAAACATTTTAAGCCCAATGCTTTGTGTGCGATCCTATAGGTCCATTTAATGTTGGCAATGAATTAATAAATTAATTCAAAGGCTATATATATTCTCTAGCAAGATATTATAGCATTCCAAATTAAATGAAAATGCATATGGCATTTAGTGACCCAATGCAATTTTTTATAGTCCCTTACCCATAATATCAGAATTAATATAAGGCATGGAACTAGTCATCCTTATATATATTAATTCCTTTCTTGATATTCCAGTGACACTGAACTCTCAGATAAATAATGATTACTCATTATTTCATCTCGGTATGGCCATACACTTCTCAGTTCACTGATCAAGTGGCCGGTGATATTTTTCTCTCTTATCGAGAGGGGTAATCCCTTCACTTCTCTCATGCTCTCTAACATGAATCAATGCATACCCAATCATACCCATACTTGTCACTCTGTTACGAGCACGTTAGGTGTATGTCAAAGTACACAGTAATTCATAAAGAGTTTCATAGAGATTTCAGGTCTAAGAACTCTGATACAAAACTTGCATATGAGAAACACTTATGACTTGTACCATGTAGTATTCTCATGAGCGGATCGAATCCAGATACCATGTTCTTTAACATGTATCTATGATCTCTGATTGACACTCTTGTCCTAATGATCCGTAAGACAGAACTCATAAGATCAGAGAGAGCATACTAGTCTTAATTCATTTGTTATTCCCATAACAATGACTGACTAGGGATATTTAGAATGATGTCTCATTTGTTTCAAGGTCTTACAATCCATGTGCCTCACACATGATAACTTAAACCGAAATGACATTCTTGGATAGTTTTATCAATTGATATGCACAGGAATACAAAGGATAAAACAAATGCCTCATTTTATTAATTTCAAGTGTTTCGTTACAATGTATTGGGGCTAGGGCTTACACTAACATCTTCACCGATCTATCTGCCAATTAAAGCATCATTCGGGTTTCCTTTAAATCACCTAGGTTCAATTTTCTGCAAATTGAATAAGGCATTAAATTAATACTAGCACCCAAATCACATAAAGCATTTCCAACAAAATCTCCTCCTAATTCATAAGGTAATGTAAAACTACCTGGATCTTTTAATTTTTCAGGAATTTTATTGGTTAATATGGCACTACAATTACCGGACAATTGAACCGTTCCTATGCCTTCTAGCTTTTTCTTATTAGTGCATAATTCTTTCATAAATTTAGCATATTTAGGCATGTGTAATAAAGCTTCAGCAAATGGTAAGTTTATATGTAGCTTCTTAAACATGTCTAAAAATCTACTCAATTGTTCATTTTATTTCTCTTTTCTAGCTAGAACAGGAAATGGTAATTGAGATTGATCAAGAGTAGTAGAAACAAGTTTGTCCTTACCTTTACAATTCTCGAATGTAGGAGATACTTTTTCAGTATTTTCTGAGTTAGAATTACTTACCTCCGTTGTCGGTTCCACCTTTGAGGAAGAATTCTTACCATGTTCATTATTCTCTAACTCTTTCCCACTCCTTAAAGTGATTGATTTGGCTTCCTCTTTTAGATTTCGGTCTACATTGGATGGAAATATCCCTTGAGCACGGTTTGATAAAGAACTAGCAAGTTGCCCCATTTGGTTTTCTAGGTTCCTAATGGATGCCTCTTGGTTTCTTATCCAAATATCTTGCAATTTCCATCTAGCATCTTGACTAACTAAAATTGAGTTTTGGGAAGCCATGAAATTTGCAATCATTTCTTCAATATTAGATTTCTTTTCTTGAGGAGGGGGAGGTTGAGGTTTTTGAAAACCGGGTGGTTAGTGGTATGCTTGTGATGGGTATTGATTTAGGTAGTGAGGTGGAGCTTGGTTTTGGTATGGAAGTTGACTATTGTGAGGTTGATTATGATTAAATTGGGGTCTAGGATTAGGGTTAGAAGAAGAACCTTGATTACCTTCCCTCTATGAAAAATTTAGATGGCTTCTCCATCCTGCATTGTAAGTGTTGCTATATGGGTTCAAGGCATTGACTTCTTCTACCATATTTTCAGCATTCTTCATTCCCAAAGGTCCTTGAGTTCCTGCATAAGAATCAACTTCATTAGATAACATAGAAACATTTTTAGCTTTAAACTCATTTATTTCTTTTAAGTGCCTTTTTCCATTATTTCTAATTGAGGTTTTAGCATGGCTATTTCATCAATATTATAAACTCCCTGTTTCTTTTGAGTTGCTCTAGAGGTTGCCCATTGAGCATCATTGGTGGCCATCTCATCAAGGAGTAAAAATGCATCCTCGAGAATTTGATTCATGAAACTTCCATTTAAAGCTGCATCTAACAAAGATCTTGTTGATGGATGGGCACCTGCATAGAAAATATGCATTAATTGAAAAATAGGAACTTCATGATGTGGACAACTCTTTAAAAGTCTCCTAAATCTTTCCCATACTTCATGGAATGGTTATTCATAAAATTGCTGGAAGTCACTAATTTGTTTCCTAATGAGGGCAGTCTTAGTAGGTGGGAAGAACTTGCAAAGAAATTTTTCTTGTATTTGTTGCCAAGAATGGATGGATTGATTTGGTAGCATTTGTACCCAATCCCTAGCTTTTCCTATGAGGGTAAATGGAAAGAGTTTCAACCTAATTGCATCAGTCGATACATTAGGAATTTGCACAGTATCACTCACTTCTAAGAACATATCTAAATGTTGTGCAGGATCCTCTATGTCCGAACCCGAAAATTGGTTTCTTTGTACCATAGTGATGGTAGCGAGTTTAATCTCAAAGGGTTGGTGGTGAGGAATCCTAATAGTTCTATGTTTTTCATTCCACCTAGGGATAGCATAATCCCTAATGGTTCTAGGTCTATACCCATTCCCGAGAGCTTGGTGGGGTATGTGTTGCTCTTCAATCCTAGGTGGCGGATCATTCATAGGTTGTTCTATTTCTGGGTCATTCATGTTGCTTCTTAACCTTCTAATCCTATGGAATGTCCTTTCAATTTCAGGGTCTAATGGTAGGATGGGGTTTTCTCTGACCATAAACCACTAGTCACCCAAAAAGAAAATAGATGAAGAAGAGAAGAAAAACACACAAAAATAACTTTAAAATCAAAATAAATAAACAAACGCCAATGCTTCCCCGGCAACGGCGCCAAAAACTTGACCGGATTCTAGCAAGTGTACTAGATCGGCTAGTAATATAGGAAAATAAGATTATGACCCAAAATATCGAACCCAAGGGAGACTTGTGCTTGTATGTGCTATTGTAATTTTAAAGCCAATTTTCGTGTGCAAAAGAGAGAAGAGAAATCCCAAATTTATGATGAGTGAAGAACTAAAACTAAAAATAATAATTTAAAACTAAATTAAAACAATTGAAAAAGCTAAAGTAAAGGAGAAATATATTGAAGCAAGTAAATTGAATGAGTTAAAAATCAATATTAAAGACAACTTTCACTAAAGGACTGTCCACCTTAACAAGTATTGCTATGACTTAAATAAAAGAAAACATACAAGTGATTATGGAGAATTCAGTTTAATAAAACCAGATAACTTTATTCAAGATTACCATTCCAAGCATCAAATTTTCTTATTCAAATAAACTTAACACTTAGCATAAAGAACTGAATTAAGTTTCCTAGATGTCTATTAAAGCCTTTCTCAAGAGATTTAACTTTCACCTATTCTTGGTTACTCTTTTCTTAATCTTAACTTACTCAAATCAACACACAATTATAGCTTATTCAGATTATAATCATGCATTAATCCAACTAAATAAACCTAAGAGCATGCAAGTCATTATTCAACTTAAACCAATTAATTAATCAATGCTTAATCAAGTTAATAATCAACTTAAAATTGAGAAAAGACAAGATTATGTTTAAGAACCAAGAAATAATCAACTTGTATTTAAATTAAAGAACAACTTAAGTCATAACAATACAAGTTTAAGGATTCAAGTATCCTTTAGCAAAAGTTAAAGAAAACTACTCACAAACCATTCTTAAAATTAAAACAACGTTTTGAAGAAAACAGTAAACAAAGAACGTAAAAAAAAAACAACTAAGAAAACAAAGCTTAATTCTAAGGATTGATTCCTTTCTTCTGTGTTTTGGACTGCTATTTATAGGCAAAATTGTAGTAGACTCCTTGTTAAACTCCAGTCACAGAATAGGAATCAAATTCTGCTAAAACAGAAAGCTCGAAAATCCTTCGCGATGTGGGAAAACTGGATCACATGGTCACGCCCCTCAATATGCCTTCTCTACACGTGACCACGGCTCCATTTGTTCTTCCTCCACACGTGGCCACGTGTGGTCCTTCACTAGAATCCACGTGGTCACGTGGTCTTCACTTTGTTTCTTTAATTCTCATCACATGGCCATGGTTCCTCACAAAAACTTCTTCACGTGGCCACGTGTCTTATGCTTCAATGTTTTCACGTGGTCACGTCTCAAGGCTCTGGACTAGAAACTCATTTTCTCGCCTAAATTCTTCATATTTGCACTTATGGCCCTAAACTTTGTACTTTTTACACTTTAAGCCCTTTTATATCAAATTTACCCTGAAAATCACACAAAATACAGAATTAACCTCAAAAACATAAATATTAACAAATTAACTCTAATTTAACCTAAATAAAACCAAAATAACTAAATAACACAACTAAAAACATATCAAAAACTATATATAATTCACACTTATCAACATGCCTATCTATCCACCACCAAGTTCTATGTGCAGGCATTGATCATTTTACATATCATTTCTCTCATTATATACAATTCATCAAATTGCATAATTAGCCATGTAAATGCTCATAATAATTAACACAGTGTAGTATCATCATCATTAGATAACCACATTCGCAATTGCATAACTATATTTTCATAATCTTAATATGCTAATTACATAGATAATGGCACAAATTATCTTTAATTTTTTGTTTAAAAGGTTCTAAAAATAGTCAGATTCTCAGGTTCAATTTGCATGCTATTTTTAACTTAGAAAACAACATTTTCAGGTAAAGTGGTCTTCTACAAAGTTGTTGCCCTGTGTTTCTAGTTTCTAAAACATTAAAATTCACTCCATTTAGGCCTGAAAATCTTCAGGTGTTCATAACACAACACAGACTGGTCCCATTAACAAGGCAGCAAACACAGTCAAAGTTCAAGCTCAATTTTCATCATATTACAAAGGGATTCAGTTTTAGAATTCTTCATATAAATTTAAGGTCTCTAAGTCTAGTTTCTATTCCAACTAGAATTACTCAATTTTAGTTCATGTAGCTCAAGTTATATCGATAACAATCTAGGTTGGTCAGTTGAGTCCTAAGGTAGATTTTGTAATTTCAATAATAACTTACCTAATTTGGTTCCCAAACATTCATGGACCTAATTTCCATGTTAAATCTTAGTTTTAGCACCTAATAACTCATTTCTCATGTCAAAAACTCAATCATACACAATCAAACTTATTGTTAAGCCAAAATAGCACTCCTTTTTACTCCTTTTGCACTTCTTTCCCTTTTCTCTTACTTTATTCTCCTTCTACACAGAAAATCACACATATATAATCTTAGGGTTTATTTAGGGAATATTTAGGAAGTGGAATGGCTGAGTTTCTGCCCTTGAATATCTAGCCACTCCTATTAGAAATCTCTTGGTTTTTCTTCAAATTTCATGAAGAGTCTAGAGTGGCTAATGTCACTCTCCTATTGGTCCCCTTTTGTTGAATCTATTAACTTGTATTTAGCCCCTTAACTTCCCTTTAATCCTTGTTCTCACCACAAAACTTACACTTTCTTATTTCAATTGAGTCCCTAATACCATATTCTCTCTCAATTATGCACATATAGGACTTAATATAAAATGACCATTTTGCCCCTTTCTTAGTAACCAATTCCCTCTAGGTCCCAACTTACAGTAACATGAATTGGGCAAGTATATTTAAATTATACCATCAATTAAATGCATGCATCACACATTACATAGTAAATCTCCTAGAGTATTAATAGAGGCCTCACAACTCTCTCCCCCTTAAAGAATTTCATCTTCGAAATCCATACCTATTTTAAATAAGTGTGGATATTGTGCTTGCATTACTGACTCAAGCTCCCAAGTAGCCTCCTATATGTTGTGATGCTGCCACAATACTTTAACTAGGGGAATTTGTTTGTTCCGTAACTATTTAATTTCCCTGGCCAAGATTTCCTTTGGTTCTTCATCATAAGTGTAATCAGAGGACCTGCATATCCTATACCAATATTATGTGAGACTCATTAAATCGATACTGTCGGAGCATGGAAATATTAAAAATATCATGTAGCTTTGATATTTTCGATGGGAGAGCAAATCTATAGGCTACAGGTTCAACCCGTTGAACAACTTCATAAGGACCTATAAACCTTGGAATAAGTTTCCCTTTCTTTCCAAATCGTAATACTTTTCTCCAAGGTGATATCCTTAGAAACACTCTATCTCCGACTTGGTACTCGATAACCTTTTGCTTTAAATCTGCATATGACTTTTGATGGTCGTTAGCTTTTTTTAACCTTTGCTTAACAATTTGGATCTTTTCCTTGGCATCTTTGATAATATCGAGGCCAATCATTTTATTCTCAGCTAATTCCATCCAAAAGACTGAGGTTCTACACTGGCGACCATATAATGCCTAATAAGGTGGCATGCCAGTACTAGTCTGATAACCATTGTTGTAGGCAAACTCTATTAAGGTCAAATATTTATCCCAGCTTCCTGAGAAATCTAGGACACAACCTCTTAACATATCTTCTAACACCTGTATAATTTTTTTGGATGGCCCATCTCTTTGTGGGTGGAATGCGATACTGTAGTGGAGCTTCATGCCTAATGCCCATTGTAAGCTCTTCCAAAACCTAGAAGTGAATCTTATATCGATCAAAAATTACTGAATCCGGAATTCCATACAGTCGGACAATTTCATTCACATACAATTCTGCTAATTTATCTATTGGATAATTAGATCGGACTGGTATGAAATGAGTTGTCATGGTCAGCCAATCCACAATCACCCATACTACATCATGTTTCTTTTGGGTGAAAGGTAATCTAGTAAAAAAATCCATAATGATGTTGTCCTATTTTCATTGTGGGATCGGAATAGGATTCAACAACCCCGAAGGAAATTGGTGTTCTGCCTTTACTTGCTGACAAACTAGACACTTAGAAACATACTCAGTTATATCTCTCTTCATCCTCGGACACCAATAAAACTGTTTTAAGTCTTGGTACATTTTACTGCCACCAAGATGTATAGTGAAAATCGTGTTATGCGCTTCTCACAACAAAGTTTTCTTCAGCTCTTTATCATCTAGCACACACAATCTATTCTGATAGCACACACCACTATCATTTCTTAGTGAGTATTATAATGGCCCTTCTTCATGCATTGATTAAACTATTTGTTGTAGCTTTTCATCACCCCTCTGAGCATTAAGTATTTCTTGCCTTATATTAGATCGGGCTTTTAATTGAGCTATTAAGGCTCCATCCAATGCAAATCTCCACTTGCATTGTTGTAACATTAAGGTCACCACTATTTTTTGACTCAACACATCAGCTACCACTTTTGCTTTGCCTAGGTGGTAATCGACTATGCAATCATAGTCTTTGAATAATTCCAACCATCTATGTTGTCTCAGATTAAGGTCTCTTTATGTTAACAAGTATTTGAGACTTTTATGATCTGTGTAAATATTACATCTCTCTCCGTACAAATAATGGCACCAAATTTTTAAAGCAAAAACCATTGCTGCTAACTCCAAGTTGTGAGTGGGATAATTCTGTTCATAGAGTTTTAACTGCCTCGATGCATATGCCACTACCTTGCCATCTTGCATCAGTACACAACCCAATCCATTCCTAGAAGCATTACTGTATATATAATACTCTTTACCCGATACCGATTGCATAAGGACTAGAGCTTCTATTAACATCTTCTTTAACTACTCAAAGCTTGCTTGGCATCGATTTGTCCACTTGAATTTAATATATTTTCAAAGCAATTTAGTGAGGTAAGAGGCAATAACCGAAAATCCCTTTACAAATCTACGATAGTAACCTATCAATCCTAAGAAACTCCTCACTTCTGGCAAATTTTGAGGCAGTTTCTAATTAACTATGGCCTCGACCTTTTTAGGATCCACCCTAATGCCTTCTGATGACATAATATGCCCAAGAAATGAGACTTTCTTCAGCCAAAAATCACACTTACTCAACTTGGCATACAACTGTTTCTCATGTAAAGTCTGCAGCGCAATTCTCAAATGTTCTGCATGTTCAGCTTCACTCCGAGAGTAAACTAGTATATCATCAATGAAAACTACCATAAACCAATTTAAATAGGGCCTAAAAACTCTATTAATTAGATCTATAAAAGTTGTTGGTGTATTTGTTAACCCAAAAGACATCACCAAAAATTCATAATGGCCATATCGAGTTCAAAAAGCAGTCTTTGAAATATCTACATCTTTTACCCATAGCTAATAGTATCTCGAGCATAGATTAATCTTAGAAAATACACTAGCACCCGTCAATTGATCAAATAGGTCTTCAATTTGAAGCAAGGGATATTTGTTCTTCACTATTACCTTGTTAAGCTATCTATAATCTATACACATCCTCAATATGCCATCTTTCTTTTTGACAAACAACACTTGTGTGCCCCAAGGTGACACACTAAGCTTAATAAAGCCTTTATCTAGTAGCTCTTGTAATTGGGCTTTCAATTCCTTTAGTCTGATGGTGCCATTCTGTATGGTGCCCCTAGAAATAGGAGCTGTTCCGAGTAGAATTTCTATAGACAATTCTACTTCTCTCTTAGGTGGAAGATCAGGTAATTCCTTTGGAAATATATCTGGAAAGTCTTTGAGTACAGGTATACCTTAAAGATTTACTATCTCTCTCTTACAATCAAGTATCAAAGCTAAGAATGCCTCACATCCTTTCCTAAGAAACTGCTTGGCTTTCATAGCCAATATAACATTTGCTAAGGGTTTAGGTTCAATACCCTGCACCACTACTTCTTTACCCTTGGCATCTTTTAATACCACATTCATAGCTCTACAATTCACTATAGCTTAGTGTTTAGTCAACCAGTCCATGCCCAATATTATATCAAATTCATGAAAGGGTAATACGATCAAATTAGAAAGAAATTCTTTCTCTTGTATCCTAATAGGACAATCTCTACATATTCTATCTACACACACACTATGACCCAAAGGGCTAGTTACACATATATCAAATTTCAATTGACTCACAATAGACATGTTTTTACCTAAATCCCCATTACATAAATATAAGTGAGTAGAATCCGAATCTATAAGCACATATATATCAACATAAGAGAGAGAAAAGGTGCTAGCTATGACTTCTAGAGCATCAACATCTTCTTTAGCTTTCATGGCATAGGCTCTAGTAGAGGGTGTAGGGGCAAAAGGCCAATCAACAGTCTCATAAATGTTTCTACACTGTCCTCTAGACTTATTGGATTCGCCTCTATCTCTTCCACATCCTTTGCCAACGGGAGGTGCATTAGAGGCTCCTCTACTACTTTGTGGTTTGGTCCTCTGCTTTTGCTTCATTGGGCAGTTGGCTATAAAATGTTTAGTACTACCACATCTAAAATAAGCGCCTATCAGCATCCTGTAGGTGCCCCAATGCCTCTTATAGCAGTAGGTGCATTCAGGTTGTTATCCTCTATCCTGCTCTGTTAAAGTCTCCCTACCTAATCTAGCCGAAGTGAATGCTCGCCGTTGTCTACCCCTAAAAAATAGGGCGGTTACCAAATTCTACCGGTTGATCTCTTTGTGTAACGCTGGGTCTCTTTCCTGTTGATGCACCGCCCTTAGCAAAGCTTCTTTTTCTTTGTTCTCTTTCCCTTTTTGCTAATTCCTCCTTTTCCACCCGAATAACCGCCTATACAAGTTTATGGTAGTCGACCTATTGTAAGGAAGTAGGTCCAATCAAATGTTCTCTGACTCGGTCATTTAAGCCATCCTCAAATTGTCGACATTTAAAAGCTCATGTTGACACAAATTTAGGCACATGCTTGCTCAAGCAACTAAACTCTGCCTCATACTCCGCTACTGTCATGCCCCCTGCTTTAAATTCATAAATTATCTTAACCTTTCTTCTTTATATGCTTTGGTTACATATCGCTTTTTGAATTCGGCTTGGAAAAACTCCCAAGTACGAAGGTCGGGCAACTGAGGTTGTTTCAATACTAACTTCCATCAATCATAAGTTGTTCCTTGAAGTAAGGACACAGCACAAGTTACCTTTTGGTTGATTAGGCCTCACACAGTGTTCACTCAAAAATCTAAAACAAGTTGCATTTACACAATTTCCCTAGGGTATGATATTCAGGATCTTAATCTATATTTTCCTATATTACTAGCCGATCTAGTACATCTGCTAGACACCTATCAATAAGCATTTTAGATCAATTGACATGTGTTAGAATTTTTTATGAACTCCACCACGACACCTGACTATGGTTATGGTAGCTTCTTTCTCACTCTTCTTACTTTTCACTAATTATATATGGCTATCTAAACATTTGACTCGGTGTTTTCTTGCAACATGGTTTTGATAAAGAAGAAAATATTCTATGAGCACTTATTTATATGTGTGTTTCCTATTCTTATTTTAATGTTATAAATGGGAATCTTAATTTATTTGTGTTTATTTTTGTTTTTGTTTAGTTAATAGTCCAACAGTCATAAGTTGTGTCAATAAATTATTCTTGAAGAGAAATATTACTTTATTTCTTATTTATTTTTACTTTATTTTATTTATTTATTTATTTATTTTTTGTCTCTTGTGCTACAATTATATGCTTTAGCCTTATAAGGTTGATACCATGTATACATTAAAATTAATTTATCAATATATGTTTGCCTGCTCATTTATATTAGAGTTTTTTTATTAAGTTTCATGTTTAATGTGGTGACTTGTTTATTTTCGTACAAGTCTTGTCGGTTTAAAAAGCTAGAAGTTAACATCTGAAGTTGTCTGGGCCATGCTAGGAGGCATTGGCTGTATAAACTTTTGTAATACTCTTGTCCCGTGTACGGGCTTATGCAAAATAGAAGTTTAGGCTAACCTGAACACTGCTTATCTTTTGATATTATTTAACTCTTATCCTTAGGGTCAAAACCTGATAGACATGCTCCTTGGGCAGTTCTTTTGTTGTCTGCAAATGGGATCAAATGGAACTCAATCTCACATCCCAAAATATACTCTCTGTATGCAATAGATTACAGATTTAGAAAGGCTAACCTGGAGGTGTCTTATGTGCAATATTGGTTCGCATCCAACATCTAAAATTGATTGCCTGCTAGGAGTTTGCTACTTAAACCACTGACCTTCATAAGCTGCAACCATGTCTTTTTGATTGGGCAGATGCTGGCAAACTTTTAGAAGGAAATTGAGAGAATTCATCTGCCAGAACAACGTGAGGCTTAACTTCACACATAAATTTACAGTCGTCTAGAGTCAGATGTAAAACCAAAATTTTGCTACACGACTACCTAAATGTCTTTAGATCTCTCACTCTTTTATTTTCTAGGATTTCATTACATAGGGTTACCGTAAGCTTGTCTGCCTCCTGCTTCTTACTCTTCTCACCATTTCCATAGTTGCTACCCAGGTTTACCTTTACCCCAACATTTTCTGGATTTTTCATTCCTTCAACTTTTCTCGCAGATCATGGCTAAAAATGCTCAGTACCATCTTGATGGTGTAAGTTGTAAATTTATAAGCAATTGAATTTGGTTACTGTTTCTAAAGATTGATAAAGAGAACTTAGGATTAATTAAGTATGACAGCTCATCAGTGGTAATAATACATTTTTTTTTAATTTTTTTATTTGTGAAGAATCTATTTAAATATGGAGAGTTTCTGAATGAATTCTTAATTATGTAGACTAATGAACTATATCAATTGGCTTCAGTGGCATCATACTTACTTGTTGCTTAGGTTAGCCTCATTTCGTTATTTTATATTATTCTTATTCACAAGTGTCATTCATTTTATATGCAAAACTTTCATATTTGCTCATTGTTTTTTTTTTTGGTTGGGTTGTTATAATTCTATTTTATTAGTTTTCCGGGTTTTGTTGCTCTCCCTATTCTGGTGCTTTAAAAGCCCAATCTTTGGTGCTTTATTGGTTTTCAGGTAACATAACCATAGGTTTTTGCAACGGTAAGTACTGAAATATATAATCAGCTCTCTAAAATTTTTGATATTGCATTTTTACCAATAAAATTTTATATTTTGGCAGAAAAACTATTACTAGTTCCAAAGATTATATAGAATTTCATTATAATAATTATATTTTTACTTAAAAATTATTTGTGTTCATTTCAAATTAGATTTTAGAATTTCATTATAATAATTATATCATACTATGGCCCCTTTCACCATTTTCTTTTTCCTCTTGTTTCACATTTTCAATTAGGCCAGAACTGTAAGAATGTCTTTAAAATTAAATTTACCAAAATGCATAAAATTGTCCCTATTTTTTATTTTCGTATAATATTGCATTCCATGCCTTATATGTTACGAGTTCTTGAAGTTTCTAATGGCTTTACGTGATGCACGGGTACAATGTGTTGAAATAGAGGATATATTCTTTCAGGATTAAGAAATTAAACTCAACACTAGCTACTTTTGGAAGAAACGGTGCAAATAGAAATTAGAAAAAGCTTTAGAATGTTCTAAATCATGGCTGGTGATAAGTTTGAGTGGTTATATATGCAGTAGGCCTCTGTTTCTATATATATATAGCTGTGTGTATATGTTGGCCCGTATATTTTAAAATGTTTCTTTTGTTCTTAGTCAGGAGAAAGTTTAGAAGAGGCAATAAGGAGAGAAACATGGGAAGAGACTGGTATTGAAGTGGGAGAAGTTGTATATCATAGTTCTCAGCCATGGCCGGGTATTATTTTACCTATCTCTTATATGTCATCATTTTAGGATATTTGTTTACATATTTTGTTTTAGTTGTCTGAAACTAGTGGTGTTTGAAACTATCTCTTATATTTCATCATTGTTAAATAGTATTGATTGTCATTGCAATTTTGCCATTTGAGCTCGCTTTTTTTTTTCTTTTTGCTCCCAACAGATTATCTCTTATGTATAAATACAATGATTCATTATTATTAGTTTTCTTGTAGTCCAATTACTTACAATATCAAGTTTATTGTTTTTATCCGGTACCATCTTAGGGATAGTTGATCATTACATTAATGCTATGCAGAAGTGGGATGCTAACAGCAACATCGATCAAACCTCTTTTTTTTTCCCTAAAGTTTTATGCTATAATGAGATGAACTGGAACAAAAGATGTTTCTATGATGAACTCCCAAAGGCAGAGTCCACCTTCCGTTCCAATTTTTAGGACGTAACTATTGGATTTGGAAGTAATAGCGTTTCTGCATTATCACAATATATATTTTTATCCCATATATAGATAGATCTTTTTGTTTTTGGTATTTTAATTTACACAATACTTGTATAAATAGAATTTTAGATAATTTTTTATATAATAATGCAAAACATTATGCACATTATATATTTGTATTGATTTTGAATTATATATAATATATATCTTAAATTTAAAATTTAAATTTTAGATTTTTTTATTTAATTTATCGTGTTTAATTTGAGATTTGCAAATGGAAAATGTAAAAAAAAATTAAACAGAAAAATTTTATTTTACCGACAACTTACCAACGAAAAACTCCGTCAGTGCTATTTTAATAATTTAATATCTACAATAAATATATTTGCCGACAAAGTTACCGACAAATAAAATGTGTCGCTATTTATACTAAAATAAATTAATAATTGATCAATTAAATTTACCAACGCAATATTCCATTGATAGCTGGTCAATGTGACGAAATATCCTATGGATTTTTAATAAAACTATTGGCGAATGCTTTTTATAATTCTGTCAATAATATTTACTGACAGAATTTTTCGTCGGTAAATTGCTACCAATGCACATTTTACTGGCTGATATATTATGTCGGTAAAATATTAAAAAACCATCGGTAAGCCAATTTCTATCGGTAAAAAGCTTAATTCCGTCGGTAAAAATCCGTTGGTAAAATGAATTTTTTTTGTAGTGCCAATGGGTTTCTTCTAAAATCAAAATTGTTTTTTGGGTTTTATGAATTTTGATAAAAACATAAAACATAGAGTCATAGCCTCCTCCCCATTCCTATCCTTTTAATTCTGCTTCTCTCTTTCTTTCAACATTTCTCCAGTAGCTATTTGCTCCTCCTCCTGATTCTGCATCTTTCATTGAGAAGACAACAATACTTGATGAAAAGAGAGAATTGAAGCAAACCCAGCTAAGTTTCACCCGAAATAGGCATACAACAAACCTGAATTGAAGCAAAACCAGTGAAAGAAAAAAAAAGAACAATTCTAAGACAAAGAAAAGGAATCAAGGAACCCTACCAAAAATTGAGATTCGACCAAAGAGAGTGCAGATCTGGAGGTTTTAGGCTCTAATTCCTCAACTTCCTTCTCGTCATCTCCACTGAAGCAAGTAAGATTTAAATGGTTGAATTTGTTAGAGTTTGATAATGTTAAAATTTTATCTCTTAAGCATTCCAAAAGTAAGCATACCCTTTGGTTGATTTTCCACAAACATCACACTTGGATTCTAGTGGCTACCTTTAGTTTCTACTTTCTCTATTGTGGTTGCTACTTTTGAACTCATTTCCCTGCAATTATTGTGGGTTCTCTTTGTTTTCTCTCAATTTTGCTTCTTTTGGGGAAAAATTGGTTTTTTAGATCTTTTTAATAGCGTATTGTAGCTATTCACATGAGACATTAACTGAAAAAAATGGAAAAATGTGAATGCAGAGGATAAGGGAGGATCTTTGCTTTCATTGTAGATCTATGTCAATGCAGCTTTTTGGTAATGGAAACTCAAAATTGTTGTATATGACTTACTTTGTTCTTCTTTTTCTTCTCTATGGAATGATAAAATCACTTGGTTATTTTTGGGTTCTGAGAGGTAATATGAAACTAAGATTGAGAATTTTTGTTTAGATTTTCTCGAATGCCTATCTGCCATGTGGGAATCACTTCCCTGTGAGTATCCCTCACACAACTATTATTGGATTTTGATGAAACTAAAAGGGTAGGGTTATTAGAGCTCCTGAGATTATTAAACCTTTCAACCAATCCTGCAAGGTCATCTTGTTTGTTTTCAAAACTTTGTTTATAATGCAAAGCAGAATTACTTGTGTGTGTGGTGATATGTGCTGGATCTTTGGCAATATGTTCGCTTTTCAACCTTGAGCTGACGTAGTTTTGTACCTCTTCATCTATTAATCTGAAAGGAGAAGCCATGTTTGATTTTGTTGAATGCTGCCTGGTTATCCTTTCTTGGTTAGAAAGTTGTGTAGCAGCTATGCTTGCCCGTTCTGTAGATTCAACAGCTGCTTTTGCAACAGCTGTCGCATCCTTGAATTCCATATTCTAGCTCTGCCTACATGTAAAGTAACTATACTCTCCAACAGCATAGGATTGCCTAAATTCCATTGATTCAGATGCAATTTCTGCAGCAAATACACAAATTAATGGATGAAAGATAGAACAAATGACACTTTTACAGTTTTTCCCCAAGAAAAAAAAATCTATCAAAAGATCAAATAACTAATTAACATACCTAAAGGTCTTGGGTCAAGATGAAAAGTGCCAGATGGCATTGCCTTGTTAGAATCAATAGAAGTAAAAGAATTACTATGGTAATGTGATGATCGTGAGTTGGAGCCATACAAGTTTACAAATAAGAAAATAGATTGAGAATTTTTGTTTGGATTTAGTGAAGATCACCTGTTTTGAATTTGATTTTCATTATGTGATTTTCATTGGTTCAAGTGTGTATGAATACTTATATTTGATTTATGTGCTATCCTCGTGGAAAGACAATGAAACAAAATATTTCATTTTTTTCACTAATGGCTAGAGATATTCTGATAATTTTCATTACTACAGTTGCTTTAGAATCAACATTTAGTATGAGAGGAAGAATTCTCAACAAATAGCAAGCATCTATGTTACCTAAAAATGCAGAGGCTTTAATTACCACTCATAATTGGTTATTTGGGTTTGAAGGTAAAATTAATACAGTTCTTTATTTATGTGTGTGTGTGTATGTATATACACTAAATATTAATACGATTGCAGCTGATGAAAAGCTTCAATATAGCATTGGTAAATATATTAAATTTTCAAGACCAAATCAAAATGTATACTTCACTACAAGAAAATTAGCAAATAGCAATGGAAATTAGCAACCGAATTTGTTGGATTTCCGTTGCTAATAAAAATTAGCAACAAAAAATAGCAACGGAACATTCGATTGTAACTTTGGTGGTTCGTATTTTTTAGCAACGAAAATTTTAGCAACAGATTTCAATTTTCGTTGCTATGTTTAGCAACCGGATAGAAATTTGGTTGCTATTTTTTGCAACCAAATAGAAATTCCGTTACTATTTATAGCAACCGAATTGAAGTTTCCGTTGCTAAATTCAGCCAGTATTATTAAAGAATTGCGACAGAATTATCGTCGCTATTCCGTCATTAAATTATTGTTGATTTTTCACACAATTACTTTCAAATTTAGAAAATCAATATCTATCTATGAAGCTTAATAATAGATTAGCAGTACATTTGGTAGATCACGGAGAAAAAAAAATCCAAAAAGCAACTTACTTTGCTTTCCCAATTGCAGCACCAAAATATCTCTACATTAAAAAATTTTAAAGCACAATGAGTTCTTATACTGCATTGAGAATAGTGGAGCAGTGAATTCAGTGGAGTGAAATAATTAATGAGAACACAAATCTAGAGAGCCACTTGCTTTTAAAGTTTGCTAAATATAGCTCTAATACATGTTAGGCTTAAATGATATTATGTTCATTAAAGCTTTCAGCTAAAAGTAACAGATACAACCCAGATTGAAAAATTAGTATGAGCTTTAGCAATCACTTGCTCAGTTTTCAGTCCAACCAACCAAATTGTACCAAGTTATACAATTGTAACACGGGAGAGAAAGTTAAGCATGAACAATGAAAGAAACAATATCCTAAAGACCAATCATAATATCATCTTATTGAACAAAATATTTAAAACAGACAAGCTAAATCCAACCAACCATGGAAGAAGTGTGAAACAGTATCAAAGGCATGTGCTTCTCTATTGTTTTTTTAGCAATGCTTGCATCCTGGCTCATTCTTTGTTGTCCACTGCACTCTCTTGTTCATATGATGGAGCAATTGATACTCTCTTTATCCTTATGCAATCAGATATAAATGGTGTATCCAATAATTTATCAGCTAGATCTTCAGTTCCTCTGAATCCAGATAATTCACGAAGGCATGCATCCAAAACCTGAAAAAGGAAAAGAAGAAAATTAGGTACCTATTGATCGGGGAGCATTGAAAACTAAAATACAAAAAAAATATCAAATAGACTACCAATTGAGTTATTTTCTGATAGATTAGCAGTCACTCCTAATCAATATAACACTATTATGCAAACATAGAACTATTATTGCTCAGTTTTTTACTTTGTATAAAAATGAGCAGGATTTATACCAATTATTGGTAACAATTCTTCTGGCATTCTTGAATATATGTAATATGACCAACGATCATATCGAAATACAACAGTAATCATAACCACAATGTTCCTAAAAGAAGAATAATGCAAGAAAGCATAAACATGGAGAAGAAATAAAATACATTATGAAGAATGTCTGATCAGAGCGGGTATAAAAGTCTAAGTAACATACACGAACTCTTTTAGACCTCAAGTCAATTGTATGTTAATGCAAATATACTAGTAATTCAAAAGTATACCTGAGTCATTAAGTAGCCCCAGAAAAATGGGACTGAAGTAAACTAATTATTGTACTGTTCCAATTGAACTCTTGTGACATTGGAGTATTGATAAATAGCACTGAGAATACATTTGGCCATAGCACCCACTGCCCAACACCATTTGTAAATAGAACCTTATGTTAAAAATAGTCCAGTAAAAGGTTATTAATGCTTCAAGAAACAAGAAATTAGTTTTAGTATCTCATGCTATTCGAGGGGCCCATAACTGAATATTTGCAGAGATATATAAAAGAAGAAAGGGCATAGAAGCCATTAGATAAGTGCAAAAGAATGTATTTCACATACACTGTATTTCGCACACTTGCAAAAGAATGTATTTTAACTGGAACCAGACTAAATAATAACATATTTCACATACAGTGTACTCATGGCAATTATAAGCTAACAAGCATACCTGTAAGGAAGCAATAAAAGCAACATTAAATAAGTGCTGAACTATCCAAACTAAAATGCTAGCAAAAATGAATTTACTAGGAGAATTGCAATGGTTTTGTGGACTATTTCTGATTCAGAAAATTAATGTAATTTAGCACTAAAAAAAATAACAATCAATTTCAAAAACAAAACAGACTATTAGAAGTCTAAGTATATATAACCTCCGTACAACTTAGGATTTTCAACTATTATGGCCATATAAAAAGCCTAAGACAAAAAGAGTTTCTTTTTACTAGTAAAAGAAGTAGTAGTAATCATAATATATTATGGAATATAAGATAAATTTAAACAAACCCTTCATCTGACAATTTAAAAGTCATTTGCTTCCAAAGTGGACCACCTTTGCCTCCCATAAAAGAAAAATGTATCTTTTCCTAAGCATTCAAAGGATAACAAATGTCAAAAATCAAAAAGGGAAATTAAAACTTAATAATGATAATAACAACAATTATAAAATGATTTTCCTGTCCATGACTATGTCGTTTATACACTAAAAATCAGAAAAGAAAATATCCATGCTAGAAGTCTTAGGATTATGTTTGAAGGATAAAAAGGAGTTCAGAATTCATACTCAGTAATTTCCTCGGTTGCAGGTGAGGCCACAGGAGCAGCAGCTGTCAATTTCCTACTAAACTTGATTGTCCTTTGCTTTTTTGAAGTTTTCATTGGCAACGAAGCGCCCATAAAATTACTAGCTGCATATTAAGAGTCATTAAAAAGAACTGCATTTCCTTTGTGAGTACTTCTAGTTGTTTTCTGCTTGATGACCATTTGGGCGAAAAAAAGGTCCCAGTAAGTCTGGTTTGATTGATAAATTACAAGATTAACAAGTTTTTAGTAAACATCGAATAAATCTAGCAAGGATGAGAAGACAAAGCGAATAATTTAACTTAAAAAAATTGAAATACAACTCACGAGGATAGGGAATCTAGCTCATTAGCAGTTATAAACCACAGTGGAGGGAATCCTGAAATTTCATGATGCATTTGCAAAAGTAACAATGTCAGATGAGATAGAAATTTAAGTAAAATTTTTGAACAATTTGGATAAAAATGATCCTACTGAAGCAGAGGCTTTGTTCACTAAGAACAACAACTGATTACAAATGCAAACCCCTTCATGAGACACACACACACTCACATTATTGGAGGGGCTTCTACTGGGACTACATGAGAATGTATATTCTGCCACTCTTTATTGGGAATGCATTGAATATGTTTAAAAGAAAAAAAAAAGGTTTGAAAATTCATGACTGGAGAAATTCAGCAATGAGCAACATTAATTCACATTTTTCAAACCTCTTTATAGTTCTTGACTATACGAGATATGCAATTCAACAAAAAGCTTTTGATTCTTAATATTGTGGAGCGGCAATTGACAGAAATCAATAAGTTTTTTTTTTTTTTTTTGAAAGGAAATCAATCAATAAGTTTATGAACTCTAAACTCTATACATATATAATTTATCCCCCAAAATCTAATAAAGAAAATCCGAACAAATTCCCTACATGATAAAGAAACCCATCTCACGTAGTATTGCCCTCTGCTGATAACGATGTATTAACTCAAACACTGTAACCTTTTTTTGTTAAATAAAAGATAAAATTGTCCCCTATTTTTTAATACAAGCAACGCACAATTTCAAATTCTGACTCTTATGTTTTTCCTAAACAGATAGTAGCAATAAACCATTTCGTTATCAAACAACCATCAAGAAGAAACCTATAAGCTTCATTAGCAGTCAGACACGGGGTTAATCTTTTGTGATAAAGAAGCAATAGTCAATTCCAAGGAAAACCCATTTCAATCTCAAGCGAACATCAATATGAAAAAAAAGAATATCTTGATATTGAAGAAATTAACCTGTGAAAACCATCCAAGGTAGACTTTTCGAAGGAGATTGCAGAGACGGGTGCAGTCATCCATATGGAATCTACGTATAATCTGACCTCAAAATCCAATTCTGCATGCACTATCTGGTACTGGGGTTTCTCAAGCGTGGTGCCTTGCACGATCACCCCCAACAAAGTAAACAATAGAATATGAACTCTAAACTCTATACATATATAATTTATCCCCCAAAAACATATATAATTAAAAGAAAATTAATAACTGAAATTACCTTAGGTTCACCATCAATGCAAACGATGAATCCATCTCTATACCCAAGCAAAGACCTTCCATTCTTGGAATGAAACCTAACAAGGGCACCTCGGCCAAAGCCGGGATTGAAAGCATAGATTGATTTAAAGCCATACTTGTTGAGGATATCTCGAACCTCAAACTGGTTCTGGTCCCACCCTTCCAAGCTGGACTTAAACACCTCAATCGGACCCTTGCCCCGCCTGTACAGATGGACCTCCAACTCTGGCACCTTTGTCCTCACCAATTTGGGTTTTGGATTTGTATTCGAATCAATTTCTGAAGGTTCGCCTATTTGGGTTCTTCTCTTCGATTTCCTTGATTTTCATTGCGCTTTGAATAAGCCGGCCTTGCTAATTGGAAGACCGAGATGTATACAGCATAGTCTGTTATATATGTATAGGTGAGGTCCTACAAATGGCAAAAATAACAGCGAGTCAAAGCATAAATAAGGATTTCTATTCTCCCTTTTAAAAAGCATAAAAATCAAATATAAAGGAATCAAATCGCAGCCCCTTAAACTGGACAGATTAGGAATTAAACAAAAAATACTGAAGAAAGATATATCCTTAATGTAGTAAAGCAATTAACAAGTTCAGAAACCGTACGCTTTCCTCCACCAAGAACATGGCGCACTGGTTTCTCTCTACCAAACAAACGAAAAATCTTTGCCTTCACCAACGAAGGTGAAGATAGTATCTTCTCGGGCTCCGAATCTAAATCGAAACACAACGATGAATCTGAATCTTTGCCTTCACCAACGAAGGTGAAGATAGTATCTTCTCTATCACAGTCTCAATCCCCTCTTCTAAAGTGAGTGAGGCACTTGAGAGCAAGGCGAACGGCGAGGGCTAGGTAAAGAAATAAAAGGTTATATTTATACCTAGAGCAAACTGAAAATTACCAACGGAAATTAACTCGGTTGCTATTTTAGCAACAGAAATCTATTTTCGTTGATGAAATTGCAACCGAATTTAAATTCCGTTGCTATTTTAGCAGTAAAAAATAAATCCATTGGAATTTTTTATTCCAAAATTTTTTATCCACTTGGGTCCAAAAATACCAATGGAACTATTTTTCGGTTGGTAAAATAGCAACCGAATTCAAATTTCGTTGGTATTTTTTGTCCTAAAGTTATTCCACATGAGCCTAAAAATACCAATGGAAAAATTTTTCCGTTGGTATTTTTAGATCCAAAATTATGCCACTTACTTGGCATAAAAAATACCAACCGAATTAAATTTTCGTTGCTAAAATAGCAATCGAATTTAAATTCGGTTGCAATTTTAGCAACGGAAAAATAATTATGTTGCTAAATTACAAACGAAAAATTTTTTCGTTGCTATTTTTCGTTTCAAAATTTCTTCGCCAACCATTGATACTTTTTTAGCAACGGTTTAGAAAATCCGTTGCTAATTTTCATTGCTAAATTTTGGCGCTAATAATTCCCTCCACTTTTAGCAACGAAAAATAACCAAATATATTTCCGTTGCTAAATCTGGAAAGTTTAACCAAATTTAGCAACGGAATATATTTTTCGTTGCTAAATAACAACGGAATTCATTTTTCGTTGCTAATTTAGCAACGAAATCAATTCCGTTGCTATTTTAAGATTTTCTTGTAGTGCTTATCACCGGTTGAAGACCGAAAATAGATTAATATATTACTTTTATTTTGTTATAATAATTTTTACTATTTTTATATTCAATATTTGTATAGATTTTTATTTTTGGAGCAAAATTAAATTATTAATAAAATTTTTATTATGTTTATATTATTTTTTCAGTTGAATATTATTATTATCGGATCTATTAATTAATTAATAAAAAAATTTATAATAATTTGTATTAAACTCATAGATCGATCAAAATCTATCCAACTCATTTGAAAATTGATCAATTTATAATTCATACTTTTTGATTTGTTTATGATCCATCCAAATATGATCCGCCCATTAATAATCCAACCCAAATCCGTCATATTCGCCCATTTGCCAATGATTTGATTTTAGACTTTGATTTTAAAAATGTAAAATTGAATTTTTTATATTGTTATTTATTGTTTTGGACTTTATAGTTGAAATTAAGTTTGAAAATATCAAAATTAATTTAGTTGGAATGGTTCAAATTTGATCAATTAGGATATAATTTGTATGTGTTGCCAAAAATGTAGATTTAAAAAATATATATATTCTAAATAAACGCGTGGTGAGTTGGAGAGCTCCTCATCGTTATCGAAGTTTGGGCCTTTTGCGGTCTCGTGAAATGGGAATAAAATGGCGTATTTGAATAAAATCATACTCCATATAATAATTTAATGGTTATTTTACAATTAAATCGTATTTTAATCGGTATTATTTTTTATTATATTGAATAAAATAATAATATAAAAAATAAATTTTTATTTTCATTATATTAAATTTTAAATTATTAAATTTGAATAGAATAATAATATAATTTTCAGTTTACGTTGAATTCTTTAACTTTTATTTTTATTTTATTAAATTTTTATTTGAACTTGATGTGCAATAAAATAAAATGTTAAATACTCAATATAATCAAATAAAATTTCAAAAATCTAATAGCAAAAAACCATTAAGTTGAAGAATCTAAAAATACATTTTTTTCTTTTATCATAGAAAGGTTTATATATATATATATATATATATATATATATATATATATATATATATATATATATATGCGTAGTCATATACTATACACCCCCATAGAAGTTTGGAAAAAAAATGGAAATCAAATGAAATTTTTATTAATTGGCTTCCCCGTTTAAATTTAGGATCATATTTTTTATATTTTAAATATTTTAAATTAATTGTGATTTCAGTTTATAAATTGCATTTAATTGTCAAATAACAGTTAATCGGTAACTGCACATACATCGAGCCTAAAATTTTTTTATACATGCTTCTTTTCAAAATTTATACAACATTCTCATATTAAATAAATTTTATTCTGTTTTACTCTTTAAAATTTTACTTGAATTATTTAAATGCGATATATATAATTTTTTATATATTTAATACATAATAAAATTTTTACTATATGTCAAATTAAAATATTATTGGATAATATTATGACTTTTATATAATTTTAGCAATTATAATTTTTATATTTTGCTTTGAATAATTATTTGTAGCTTAGTTAACTTGTGTATTTTATTTTTACATTTTAAATTGTACTTTACCTAATTAAAATTAGATTTTGAAAATTTTACTAATATTTATATATAAAATTTTAGTTGATTAAAAACTAAAAGTATGATTAAATGAACCACAAAAATTATAGATAATTGAAATTTATAGATTGCCGGCCTGCCTGCATTTATAATATATAGAAGAAAATAGATATCACTTAATATATATACACACACACACAATTGTGGAATTGCCTTCAAGAAAAAAAGATATCTATATATAAAATGGTTAAGTCTTGGCCCACACTTATACATACAATATTTATAGCATTTATTTCTTCTTTTTCTTTTTGTCATTAAAGAGTACAGGAGGGAATTTTTACACATTCTAGAATAAATAGTATTTTAATGGTATCTTATTTTAATTGTAATAAATGCTAGAAATTTTTTGAAAAAAATCTTCATAACTAATACTAGGTTTGTTTTAATTATAGAGATTTCAATTGGACTATGTTAAAACTTGTGGGCGGGGCTTGAGTTCAATAAATATTTCTTGGGCCGGGCTTGGACAGAAGGAAATAAAAAATTACTTCGGGCTTGACCACAAATATAAGAATGAAGCCCATATGGAACCGATCCGAACTTGCATAACCTGGCCCATGTCCAGTTTTACTACTGTGTGAACTAATTTCATTTGGACCCACTTAATCTTTTTCGGGCCCCAAGGTTCCCCAGCCCACTAGGCCCGCTTACTATTTCTTCTAATATATTTTATTGACTTTCAAGATGCATCTTCCAATTAAAAAAATAAAATAAAAGAAAAAAAAAAAGGGCATATGTTATTAAGGGTGGGTACAAATTGGCTAATAAATATATGGCCTATTTTTCAAAATCAATTTATTAATGTCAATTTTAAAAATCAAATTCAAGTATAGTCTATTAATAAATACAGTTAGCTAATCGTTAAAAAAAATTAAACAATCACAATTCTAATTATTTTAAGCTCCATAAGAAAAACTTTTATCCATCCATCAACTTAAAATATAAATCTTTTAAATTTTAAATATAAAATAAAAATAATTCAAATTAATACCAATAAACTAATACAAAAATTACATGAATATTAATTCATCAATCATTTACTTTCTAATATTAAGATTTGAATTCGATTTTTTTAAAATCTGGTTTAACTACTTTTTGGTGTTTTTTCAACCCTATATATAACCATCAAAAGTTTATTTAGTAGCCAGTACTCGATTTTTTAAAACGAAAATATTTGATTAAAACTTAAATATATAGAAAATTTTAAATTTGATATTTTTAATGAAATTTATATTTGTAATTATGCATTATATCTCCTTATAACCGAAAAAAGAAACATATGTTTAGAAATTAGAATATAAAAGCAAATTGGCTACATTCGAATGTGAAATTAATCATAATAAATCAAACTTTTACTAGAATTGATCTTCAAAATTATTAGTGTTTAGATAAATTGTTGACATTTCCTTTATTAATATTGATAAAGTCTTATTTGTCAAGACCTTGAGATGAGTTAATGGTTGCGTGATCCGATCGTCTGGTAAGTACCTACAAGAGAATTTGCTCAGTCGGACTGGGCGTGAGCACTCTGAAGATTAAGTAAGAGACTTGGAAAGAGAGATGAATCTAGGGAGAGAGTCTTAAGTTTTCATACCTAGAGCCATTGTACATTAGGCTATTTATAGGAGGTGTGAGAGTGTACTTGAGTACCTGAAGTATGGCTACTAAGGTGTTAGGGCAGGTGAGCGACGATATGACATGGAGTAGGTTAGAGGTATGAGCTCTATAGTGTGTCAGTGAATTGATGAGACTAAAGGTCCCATCAATCTGATCGGAAAACGCATGGTGCCTCCCAGTGTCTACTCGTCACGGACCAGGCCTCTCTGTAAATAGATTTTGGGTTTTGGGTTGAGACTAGCTTGGACCCAAAGATAATCCAGTATTATTACTTGACCCCCCTTCAGAGGTATCCAATCTTCCAAGAATCGGATGAGCGAAAATTTCAAAATTTTCAGCTTGATCGAACAGGCATTTAATCGAACAGTTGTCACTAAATTAAAGACAAGCGTGCGCATCAAGAGTGACGCTTTGATGTGAGGACCAACATGACATTTCTTTTTAAGGCGTGGCAGAGTCTGGTTGGTTGACCGGTTTGCATATTCGAGGAGTCTCTCCATATAAATAGGTAACTTCCAAATCATTTTTCACTTTTTATTGATTTCTCTAGCGAAACCTTGCCAAAATTTCTACTCACACTCCAAACTTCTAGATTTCGAGAGTTTCTTCAAAGTTTTTAGGAAATCACTCAACTAAGTAAATTTTACTTGCATGTCCTGTATTTTCCTTTCTTCTGATTCTTCATGCAATTGTATTTGTCTTGTTTCTGATTCTTCTGAGGAATTTTCTAGCTTGGATCCTTGATCTTTACTTGAAATTAAGAACTATTTCATTTCTCCCCTTCCTCTGAAAATGGCCTCCTACAGCAGTCAATCTATAGATATAAGTTTTATTAATGAGTATAAGGATAAGCCTACTGTGGCAAAATGCTCCAGAGTAACGCTAAGTGAGGTGTCAAAAATAAAGTGCAGGTATGGTTTACCAAACAATGTGTATGTGATGGCATGCCCTAAATTAATGGCGATGACGAAGGAGTCATTTGGCAGGGATAATAGTGAGTGGTTTATTTTCCATTTATAGAGTTTAGATGTAGGGTCTAGGTTCCCACTTGGTGCTTTCGAGATCAGCGTGCTCAAGGGATATGTGATTGCACCTAACCAGTTAAACTCAAATAGGTAGAAGGCGATAACTTGCTTCAAAATACTCTGCAAGATTGAACGAGTTGCTCAGACTCTATATCTCTTTACCCATTTTTTTTATATATCCAGTCAAGCAAATGGGACAGAGTATTGCTTCACTAACAGGAAGAAGATGAAGCTTTTCATTGTCCTTAAGTCGATAAAAAGGTTTAAGGAGAGGTTTTTTCTAATTAAGATGTAAGGAGGATTTGGTGTGTCATTAAACCGATCAAACAAAGCAGTCTCCTTAAAAGATAACACCATAGGTGAGCCCATGTACGAAACTGATATTACCAATTTAATGGTGGGTATGCAAAATAACGATGGTCCTTATGATTTGACCCTACTATTAAGTACTTTGGATGGATCGTCAAGCTCTTCAAAGGGCAAAGATACAGAATGTGAGCATCAGGAAATATCATAAGAGACCTAACTTGCTAATTGCTTGTCATATATTGCATGTGCATTTAATGTGAACTTTAATGTAAAATACTTATCTTGTTTGTTTGTTTGTTTTTTATTACAGCTACAATGGCTGGCAGAAGAGATTTGACAAAGCAACTGGATGAGGCCATAAAACAGTAATGTTAGGCACAACTGGCTACCAAAGAGGAGAAGCGTAGTGTGAGGCCCCTACTTATACCCTAGGAGGATTGAGCAAAATCAAACAATAATTTTATTAAAGCATGCTTGTGGGACAATGTAAAATAAGTAGAGACCTAGTCGTTATTTCTTTGGATATACCTGCTGCCTTGTCACTGGGAACAACTCGTAGTGTTTTTGGAGTATCTTGAGATTAAGAAGGGAAAATGAGATGATTTTTGATGTTCCAGAAACTAAAAACCTAGAGCAACAACTTTGTAGAGGACCATTTATCCCAAAAAATTCATCTACTAGATGCAAAATCGAACAGAATTGCTATAAAAAATCACCTCGATAGAGGGACTTTCCCTTTGGCCGAGGGAAACCTTACTGCATATGGCCAAAAGCACCAACTTAGTCGACGAAAGCACCCCCTCAGCCGAGGTAATCTTCCCCTCTACTGAGGAGAATGCTTTAATAAGGCCCGGAGTGTCTCCACTCGGTAGAGGAAACATCTTCCTCTACCGAGGCACTTATCACACGATACACACATGCAATTTAGGCCATCAAAATCCATTTAGACTCCCTTAAATATAATTAGGACATATTAAACATGGAATTAAATTATTTTGGTGACATGAAATGTGCATGGGCTATAAGAATGTAAAGGGGATATAAATAGATGCATGAAGATCTGTAGACACATATTGAATTTGTGTCAATGCATAAAGAGGTTAAACATGATTTATATCACTTTAATTAGATAGTGTACGTACATGTCTAAACATTTTCAAACCATTAAAATTTCACGATGATATTTTTTATTATACTGTTATAATTATTGATGAACCTTTGCATGTCCAACCATGTGCTATAATAAATTAGACAACACTGAATGAGACAACATGAGAAATGATCAAGTGCCTGCAATTAGAGCTTAGTTGTGGATAGATAGGCATGCCTATAGGGCATAGATGCAGTTGCCATTATCCTGACCTGTTTGGGTCTATAGCTTGTCCCCGGTTGGGATCACAATCTTGACTCCATTTTGATCCACAGGTTTGATACCTTCGGATATCCACACGAATGATGCCCTCGGGTATTCACATGATTGATACCTATGGGTATCCATACCACCCATTATCCACACCCAAAGAATTTTTACGGGCATTCATAGAATTAAATAAATAGTTTGATAGATGTTACATGTTTAGCACTGAATAATGATATGACATATACAATTCATTTACACTATAAATTTTAATTAAGCTTATTCAGTTATGGATAATATGGGTTTTATTTAGCATAAATACATTTTTTTATTATTGATGCATGTCGTGTGTGTTCGGAATGACCACTGTGAGTGGTTGTTTACAAATTTATTATTTCCCACTAAGTTGTATAGCTTAGCACGAGTGTTCATCCATATAGGTACAAGATAAGACCCTTTAACGGGGATAAAGCCAGCACCGACATTAAGAAGAGTCAAAGTATGAATGAAGTTGTCTTTTTGTTTCTATTTTTGGTATTGTAAATCTTAGGTTTTGTTAAGTAAAGTGTGATGTAATAACATAAATATTATAATTATGATGTATTAAAAGGGGTTTTATATCATGCAGCCTATTTTAATACAATGCTAAGATTATGAGTAACTTAAACAACATGTTATTTATGCTAGTGGAATATAGTACAATTACTTTATATGAAAGATAGTATACACAATAATAAAAAAAAAACTGGAAATGTTATAGCAGTCTTTACACGTAGCAAGAAGAGTATGTTGTTGCCATCTTCTGAGGTAGAGCAACTCAAGAGGCTGAGGCATGGGCCGGGTGATTTTGCTCAGGGTGGAGCCTCCTCTAACGATCCTATTGCTTTTGTTGTAAAGCCCATTGGTGTCATTACAGCCCCTACTATTCCTGCCAAATCCAACGTCAAGGTCCGTGCCCATCTCCGGAGGTTACGACTCAGAAATAAATCCTCATCTGAGGATACTTTCTCAATTTTCTAACCCTCCTACTATTTTCATAGTGTAAGGACTTGCCGAATGAAAATCTATTGAGATGGTTAGAAAGGCCAAAGGGAAAAAGGCAATGTCGAGTTATGCGGTAAAAAATGAGGTAAGCGGACTGCATGTGTTTGATAAAAAATCTAGCTCCTTAAAGGACATATTGAAGTAATGCTTTGGGGAGGGGTTTTACACCTAAGATTCCAAAGTAACATCCTTTATCTACAAAAGACTTCTCAATGAGAAGGATTCTAGGAAATGGGTGACTGAAGATCACCCAGTTGGGACCCGGCTTTGCACCAAATCCAGGGTTTAGAGGTCTTTTTTACTATTTGATCCATTGTTAGTTGGTGAGTTGCCTTTTGTGTTTCTCTCTTTTTTACTTATTATTTCTCTTGTCCATGAATAGCTTATTAGGTATAACATATGTCTTCATGGCAGAGTGCCCACTTTAATGTGATGTAGAATAACAACATCCAGTCAGTAGATTAGCTTTAACGGAAGCTTGAGGCAGAAAAGAAGGAAAGCTCAAGCCTTTGATTAGAGAATCTCATCTAGATTAAGGAGGCCTCTAAAATGAATGCCGACCTTGATGCTTTATGAAAGGAGAATGCCGAGTTAAAGGCAGAGGTGGAGTGACTAAAGGGAGACAACGCTCAACTCAAGAAGCTTGGAAAGGACAATGCCAAACCGTCTGTTGAATGCTATCGTATCTCCTCTAAGTGTTCTAGGGCTATCAAGGATAGAGACAAGGGCATCTTAAATAGAGACACCTTAAAGGTTGCCTTAGAGGAGAAAGAGTGTACTCTCGCCAGCAAAAATTCAGAGGAGCTTCCCTCTTAGAGGGGTGACCTTATCATGCAGTTGGGCAAAGCTCAAGGGAAGATACTCACTCTACTCATTTAGAAAGCTGAGAGGTATTTTCGTAGGGCCAATCTCTATTGGATGGAGGATCCTGGGATTTTTCCTAATTTGCCATCTAGCAATGATGATGAGGACCTTCCTAAAGGGGAGGCTATGAGGGAGGTTTCAAGGGCCATTGATGAAGTCCCCGCAACTGAGCCCAATGATGGAGAATTACAAACCCTGAAGCTATTGTTAGACCTCCTGCATAGCTCAAGTTCATTTCGCCTCCACCTGGTAAGCTAGCTCCCGATCTGCCTACTAAGCCTACTATCGAGCCAACTATAGAGCCTCCTGCTATCTCGACTGTTGAGCTGACTGAAGCGCTGCCTTTTGAGACAGTCTCTTAGTCTATGTACAAATAGTGTAGTTAGTGCTGTGTATATGAATTTGTCTTTTTTATATCTCAACATTTTTGTGTAATTTTATGAACCAATTTTGATGAGGTCTTTTTGTGTTTATTTCAATTATGTTGTTTCTTTTTATTTCACTGCACCATAATAGCACTATTGAATTAATGAGTGAAATGATCATGAATGAATAGACTTAAATACTTCCTAAATGCTTAGAGAAATTTCTAAGTCTCTAGGTTTTTTATATCACTTGTTTTCCAATATTGTCTCAATTGGTACAAGTTAAAAATTTGACATTTTCCATTATTGTAAGCATGTAATCTAATCGAAAGACATAATTAGTTGGCTATACAATCATAGTTGAGTCATCAAGAAAAATGAATAATCCTTTAGATTTTGTTTTCTAACTTGAAATTCAGATGGAACTTCGTACATCAAGTTAAATGGGTAAGCTTTTCGATCGAGATCATTGCACCATTTTTAACTTGGGAGAAGTATAATGCTTGTGGGCGATAGACTTTAACCCTCACAATTTTTGCTCGGGATTTGCATCGAGCATAGCATATGGGTTTTTTCAAGTTGACTTTTGTAAAAATATGGAGAAAATTCTTTATTTATAATAATTTGATTGGGTTACAGCATTACATCAGGTACTTCTTGAGTACTTTTGTCCAGTTGCCTTTCGCTTCCCCTAGTCATTTTTTCAACCCTTCCAAAATTGTTCGATTGGAGACCGTTGTCATTCCATTGCTTTGTGAATGGGTGACTGAAGTGAATCTTAACCTAATATTTAGATCAAAATAGAAGTTTATAAAGATTGAGTTGTTAAATTACTTGCCATTATCGGTTACAAAAAATTTGGGCAGACCATATATGCAGATAATTTCTTTCCAAGCGAAATTTTTAATTCTTTCAACTATTATTGTCGCTAAAAGCTCAGCCTCAATCCATTTCATTTGCTGTTTGCCTTGAGGGAAAGGACCTAAAATGTCCAATCCTCATTAATCGAATGGCCAGGATGCTCTGATCGACTATTGATCTACTATAGGTTGTCTAATGATTTTTCCATGAATTTGGCATTGTTGACACCTTTTTACCCTTTTTATGCATTTTTGAAGATACTTGGCTAAAAGTAACTAGTTTGAAGTACCTTCCTCGCTATAGCCTTGCTGGCTTTATGTGCTCTGCAAATGCCTTCATTAATTTCCCTGAGTATGTGGTTTCCTTCCTCCTTCGTCACGCATTTAAGTTAAGGGTGACTAAATGCCTTTTTGTACAATGCATTATAAATTATAGAATAACTGAGAGGTTTTTAAGATACCTTTCAGGCTTCAGCCTTATCCTTTGGTAATTCACCCATTCAGAGAAATCATTCGACCGGGGTCATCCATGTGTCACCCTGTTGTTCAATCTCCATCATCTCTAGCTCTTTAAGGGAAGAGGAAAGCTATTCGACAGTTGTTATATTTTCTTCAATTTCCTCTTAATCTGCGGCAGACATCTTGGCTAGTCGATCGACTTCCATTGTTTGCTCCCTGGGTACTTTCTCTAAAATTCAGGTTGATCTAGCCTCTTCTAACTCCCTTAAAGCTGCTTTGACTTTTACTAAGTAACCTTTCATGTTGTTTTCCTTGGCTTCAAAGGTACCTAATACTTGGCTAGTTACCAGCTGAGAGTTGTTTTTAATTTTGAGGGTTTCTGGTTGGATTGCTTTGACCAATCTCAAGCCCTACAATAGTACTTCATATTTCACCCTGCCATATTGCCTTCTAGATCGGGCATTTGTAAAATCTTTCTGAGCGGTTGATCTGATCAGACAATAATGGTGTGAGCTTTAAAGTATTGCCTCAATTTTCGAGTGCACATCATTAGTATGATAATCAACTGCTCAACTGGACCTTTTCTCAATTTCGAGCCTCTTAGCACTTGGCTAATGTAGTATATCTGCAACTGTTGGGTTTCTTTTTATCTAACCAAGACACCTGCAACAGCCTCCCCAGATGTCGATAGGCATAAGAGAATATTCTCACCTGAGATTGGTCGGCTCAATGTAGGGGGTCCATAAGGAATTTCTTCAACTCTTTGAATGCTTATTAGCAATCTATTCCCTAGCTAAATGCATCATTCTTCCTCAGTTTCTTAAAAAATGGTGTACAACATTTGGCTGAGGAGGAAATGAATCTCCTCAAGGCTAACTTTTCCATTTAGCTTTTGGACATCTTTTACGTTCCTTGGTGGTTGCATTTATAGGATTGCCCTTATTTTCTCTGGTTTGGCCTCTATTCCTCTCTAGGAGACCATGAAACCTAAAAATTTATCTGATGGCATGATGAAGATATATTTCTCCGGATTTAGCTTCATTTGAAATCGATTCAAGGTATGGAAGACTTTTTCCAAATTAGCGGAGTATTCCTCTGGGTTTTTACTTTTGATGATCATGTCATCAACATAAACTTCCATGTTTTTCCTAATATGGTCTTTGAAGATTTTATTCATTAGGCACTAGTATATGGCACCTATATTTTTTAAACTGAACAGCATTATCCTGTAGCAAAAGGTTTCGTCGTCTGTAATGAGCTTGTTTTTTCCTGATCTAAAAGCCACATTAGGATATGGTGATACCTAACATAAACATCAAGCAATGAGTAAATGGCATGACATACTATTGCATCTACTAGTTGGTCTATACTCTGCAGTGGGTAGCTGTCTTTCGGATAAGATTTGTTGAGATCAGTGACATCAATATACATCCTGAGCTTCCCTATCTTCTTTTTTACCAAAACCACATTTGCCAGCCATTTCGGGTAATCTACCTCTCAGATTGTCCCCGCTTTCAAGAGTCTATTGATTTTCTCTAAGATGAACTTCCTTCGATCGATAGCATGCTGTCTGAGTTTTTGCTTGATCGGGCAGTGGGTCAAATCGACATTCAATTTATGTGTGATGATTCTCAAGTCAATCCTAGGGATATCCTCCGGCTTCCACACAAAGGATGCTTGGTTTATCATTAGCACTTGTATAACTAACTCTTCCACCTCTTTACTCATGTTTGTTTTAATCCGAACACTTTTGCCTTTCGACAACTCTATTGCATCTACCTCTCTAGTAGGGTTCATTCTTGGCCTTTCAGAGTCCTCAAGCTGTTCTAGTCCCAGCTTTATGATATAAGCCTCTTTGTTTTGTCTAATCATAGAGATGTATGCCTCTCTAGATGCTTTTTGATCTCCTTTTAACATGGTGATACCTCACTCCATGGGTATCTTTATGACCATATACCATATGCTAGTAACAGCTCTGGTCTGAAAAAAGCAAAGGCCTGTCGAATATCACATTATAGGCAAAGTTCATATCTATCACCATAAATGTTACCTTATACGCATGAATGATTGCCTCATGGCCCAATTCAATGAAAAGCTCGACCAATCTTGCCACTAGAACGGTGGCATTGCCTAGCTAATCACTAGAGTAGCGTTCAACCTTAGTTCTTCAATTAGAATTCCTATCATTCTGTAGGCCTCGAGGGTTAGGACATTTGCTGCACTTCTATTGTCCATAAGGATTCTCTTAATGAGAAAATTATTAACCCTTGCACTAATGACTAGGGTATCTTTATGAGGGAACGTTAGATCTCTCGCATCCTTATGGGATATAGAAACTGGACAAACTATTTCAGACTGATGGGAAAAGTAGACACCTTTCCCCCTTTCTTCTTAGAGAGGTCTTCTCCATAGGATGATCCTCCAGTAATCATATTGATCACTCCAACATATGGTCTGTGCTGGTCTGCAATTTTAGCCTTCCTGCGCTCATCATCATTATCGGAGCTCGAGTCATCCCTCCTTTCAGAGGGTGGCTTGCAAGGGCTTGTCTTTCTCGTAGAGGCTATAAATCTTTTCAAATACCCCCCTTTGTAGGAGCTATTTTATCTCCTCTTTTAGTGAGTAGCACACATCATTCATGTGACTGATGTATCAGTGAAACTTACAATACTTACTGTTGCGACCCTAGTAAGTGCACTAGATCGACAAGTAATAAAGTGGGGTAAATTTAAGATCCTTAATATCGAACCCAAGGGAATTATGTGTGAAAACTGTGGAAATTAATTGTATGCTAAAGAATTCCCAATTTTGTATACGTGTGAGTTGTTTAATTTGTATAATGCAAACTTTAAAAGCTAAAATATGTAATGAAGGGAAATTAAATTCTACTAATAGTAAATTGAGTATGTATTTAATTCAAAAAAATTAACAAGTATGAAAATGTATAGAAATTAAAACGTTGCTTAGGTTCACTCATCCACCCCATACCCACTATGAATTAATTTTATCTTAAAGTATACATGAACGAATTTGGGATAACCCTCTTAACCCAAGCTTCCCATTTCGGAGCCAACTATTCTAGTTGCTAAACTTCTCATTTCGAAGCCAGCCCAACAACTAGCCTATGCACTGGTCTAACATCCTAAGTTTGCTTTGCCTTCTCATTCCGGAGCCAAATAACCCAAATCTCATCCATTTCACTCCACACTCTAGTCCTAAGATCACAATTACTGCACATTTATAATCCCATTTCGGAGTCGTCTAAAATAATACAGCATTCATGAAAGGAAAACTGAGCAAAATCATTCATAGACTTCAATCCACTAGACTCAATACACATTCAAAGATATATGATGAACATCATTCATCCATGTATGGAAATTAACTCAATATATTGAAAACCCATGAAATATAAATAAGTAACAGTGAAATAGACCATTTATTCATGTAACAATCAAAATATGTTCAATATTCACATTGTGAGTAGGGGATTCAAAGCTCCCCCAAGCAACAAAGATAACTACTCACTATCCATAATTTAAAAGATGAACAAAGAAAGAGTGAAAAATATAAAACCCATTTAACGCTGAAGATTTGAAGTTGATGAAACTCTTTCTCTTTTTCTCCAAACAACACTTTGATTGTAAGTTGTAATCTTCAAACTAGAAACTAAAACTATGACTATCTTTGTGTTCTTGAAGTAAGACTAAGTTAAAAGAGTGATTTTTACAAGTAAAACTATAGCACTAAGTATGAAAAACTCTATTTTCTTCAAAAACTGCATTTTCTCTCCACCCATATACCCTAAACACGAAACCCTAGAAAAAACCCCCTATAAGCAGAAAATTTCGTAGCTTTTATAGAGTTGTCTAGGAGGCCACGGTTGGGAAACTTTTGTCTCAGCCGCGACAAAAGAAGACAAAGTGGTAATTTGCCTTGGGCACGATTAGGACAGTTTGTCTCAGTCGTGGCGAGCTTCTGGATCAAAAGTGTTTTCATAGGCTATAATGGCCGAGGTTGGGACAATTTGTCTCAGTCGTAACCTTTTGATAAAACGGTGCGTTTTAAATTTTTCAATGGCCACGGCTGGGAGAGTTTGTCTCAGCCATGATCCTTGGTGAAACGGTGAGTTTTGACTTCTGTGTTGGAACTGTCTCAGCCGTACCTTAGCAAAATTTTCTGCGTAAAATGAAATTTAAGACCATTAATCACCCAAAAACGTTAAATTTATCAAAATGACTAAAATAAACATAAGAAAAATATTTTAGCATTAAAAACACTAAAAGCATTCAAGATGAGACACTAAAACACATAAAATTATCCAGAAAATAAACATTAAAAACAAGATTATCACTTACTCTTATCCCTCTTACTTTGTGACCACTTGAAAAGTTTTTTAGGCCAATTCACCTTCTTATGCTTCTCTTTGATCCACATCAGGACTTAGGCAGGATTGGAATTGAGTGGAGTGAAGGTTTAAGCCGAATGGTTAGTGGGCTGATCAAACCTTCCCTGCTTAGATGCTCTTCGCTTACCTAAATTCCTGGACATTGATGCTTTGTCTGGGCTCATTGTGATCCTTTCGGACATTGGAATCCTATTGCCTGACCATCCATCTAGATATTGTAATATATCCATTACATTCGTCCTTCTCCCTCTGTTAGATCGCAGGGCATCATCCAGTTAGATGTGCTACCTAGCTCTTTCCATTAGATCAGAGAAGTTCACAGGCAGTCTTGTGGTGAGCGATTTAAATAAGGGCCAATCATGAATTCCTCCAGCCAGAGCATTGGTTGCAGTTTTAACACTCATATTTTTGATCTTAGACATTATTGCTTGGAACCTTTTAATATAGTCTCTAAGACTTTTATTGGGCCTCTAATAAAGATTGCATAAATCGCTGACTGATTTTGGTGCTTATCACAATGAATCTAGTAGTAAAAAAATATCTTAATTGTCTGAAGAAGGTAATCGACTCCTTAAGCAGCTTATGGAACCAATTTATTATGTCTCCTCCTAAGGTAGTGGGGAAAATCCTGCATGCGATATTTTCATCATAGGTGTAAACTTGCACCTTGGTAAGATATTTCGCCATATGAGTGGTCATATCAGTTTTACTTGTATACTTGTCCATGATTATGTCTCTCCACTTGGGAGGCAGTTCAAAATCCGTTATCTTTAGGCAAAAGGGAGAGGCAATATTTCCACGGGTATTATTTTTGAACATACCCTTTTTGAGGTGTCCTAGGCCTAATTGTTTAAGCATTCACTTAAACCACCTATCTTCTCTGCTCTCTACCCACGAATCATCCTCATCCTTAGTCCTTTTTGAGCGATTCCTGGTAAGATTACATATAAATGACAAATCATCTCCTATGAATGCTGTAAATGATCGGCTTAGATGGTAGATGGGATCTCTACTCGAACGCATTGTCCTTTTACCTTTTTCACTTATTTCTGAAGTTCACATGCTAGAGTTCATACCCATTCTCCTACCGTCTTATGTTTGCAGCTCGTTGATGGAAAGCCTTATGTTCCCCTACCTTTTCATCTCTTTATTTGTAAAGTCATCCTCATAGCTCTACATGGAGTTTTGGGGTATCTTGCCTTTATAGATGGTCTGGACAAGGCTTTTGGTGAAATCATTGAGATGCGCTCTTATATCCCTCACTATAATGGGAGTACTTTCAGCTTGTCACAGTATTGCATTGTTAAACTCAAACAGAAGATCAATTTGTTTAAGGGATCTACGAGTCCCATCCCATCTCCCAGTGGGCCTGAAACTTTCTTGACCATTATTAGCTTGGTCATTTGCTTCGAATGTCATGATTAGAGACTTAGAAAGAGAGATGAATCTAGAGAGAGAGTCTCAATTTTTTCATACCCGGAGCCACTGTACATTGAGCTATTTATAGGAGATGTGAGAGTACACTTGAGTGCCTCAAGTATGGCTACTAAGGTGTTAGGGCAGGTAAGCGACGACATGACATGGAGCGGGTTGGAGGTATGGACTCTATAGTATGTCAGTGGATTTATCAGACTAAAGGTCCCATCTATCAGATTGGATAACGCGTGGTGCCTTCCAATGTTTGCTTGTCACGTGCCAGACCTTTCTATTTATAGATTTTGGGTTGAAACTTGCTTGGGCCCAAAGATAATCCAGTATCATCAAATATGATTAACGTAAAAAAGATAAATATTTTTCTCATCTAATAAATAGATTTAGAGAAACTTTCAACCTTTACCTTTGTAGTCTCTCTTTCTATATATATAAACATAATACATAATATACTCGAAATTGCATAATCTCCTAGTTCTTCCAAGTCAAATGGAAGAGAATAAGGATTGATAATACCTATTATCATCAAGCCCATGACAATTTATAGTTTACAACCAAAAAAATGGTTAATCAAAAAATCGATACAAAATCGAATCGATTTTTAAGATTAACCGAACTAAAAAATGGTTAAGATTTTTAAAAATATGAATTTTTGGTTTTCGGTTCGGTTCCGATCCACAGTTTTAAAAAACTGTCAGTTTCGGTTAACCGATCGGTTTAATATATATATATATATATTTATTTATTTACATTATTATCCTTATTTGAATGGCTCAATTTGAGTTACTTATCTTTTTCGAAAAGGAAATATATTGATTCAATATTTACTTTATGTATGATGTCAAATTGAAAGTGAATACAATTTATTAAATTGGGACAAAAGATAAATATAATATACTAAATACAGTATATTTAATTTTGACAAATTAAAAGTGAATACAATTTATTAAATTGAAACAAAATGAAAATATAATATACCGTATACAGTTTATTCAGTTTGGACAGAAGTGAAGATATAGTACATTATATACACTTAAAAGGTAAATATAATATACTGTATACAGTTTATTCAGTTTGGACAAAAGTAAAGATGTATATTGTATACACTTATTAATTAATAAGCTGCATATTGTATACACTTATGTCATGTATACTCTTATGTACTGTATACGGAATATTAATTTGTGTATATATTATTATATATCGTATACACTTATTAATTATTTATTTATTAAAAGTATAATGAATAAATAGAGTTAGTCTTTCAATATCTACTGCTCAGCCTGCAACTTCTTACCATATGTACTTTTAGGACACTGACTACTTCTTCGCCACTCTGTCATGGTGTCTGCAATGACTTGTGACCAATGAGAGAGTTTGAGAAATGGCTCAAATTGAGTCACTCAAATGGAGACAATAATGTAAATGTATATTTTTTTACTATTTTTTTAAGATAAAATTAACTTTTATAAAAGTAAGATATTTGAAGCCATTTAAGTCAAATCTAAGCCATTTTAACCTCAAATCATATTGGGCTTATGAAAATGTAATTAAGTCATCATTGTTATCATTTTTTTTGTTTTTTTGCTTCATATATTCGGTGAATATCAAATTCAATGTGGATAAAAATGAATGCAATGTATTATTTTTGGGCAAAGTAAATACAATTATTAGAACTGAATGTTAAATTGAATGTAGATACAATTTATTCAGTTTGTATAAAAAATAAATATAATGAATTTAATTCCTTCTTCACTTCAATTTGACAATCTAAAATAATAATAATAATAATAATAATAATAATAATAATAATAATAATAATAATAATAATAATAATAATAATAATAATAATAATAATAATAATAATAATAATAATAATATTATTATTATTATTATTATTATTATTATTATTATTATTATTATTATTATTATTATTATTATTATTATTATTATTATTTCTTCCCTACTTCTATTAAAAATGAAATAAATACTCAATTTGTATAAAAGATACTATGATTTATGCTTTAAATTTTCTAATAATTATGGTTAAGAATCAATAGATTTTTTTTCATGTTTTTTAAATTCATTAAATTCAATAACAAATAATTAAAAGTAATAGTATACATTAGGTATCCTTGCTCCAATATCTTCAACTAATTAATGGAGTAAGGGTATACATTGTAAATATCAGTTAAGTTAAGTTTAATGGTTAGTCCAACTCTGCTTCAATTAATTTTAATCCTTATGTGAAAAATAAATTTATATTTAACCAAACCATGTTAACAACTAGTCAAGCTAGTATAAATATCAAAATTTGATATATCTATTTATCTATCAATTAAAATAATATTAAGTTGCGTAATTAATTACGTTAAATATAATTAATATAATAAAAAAATAAAGTTAAGCTCTTTAATACGTTTTTCTTTCAATTTGTTAGAAAAATTCAAATAATATGTAAATTATATAAGGATCATTATTGTCTCACGAATGGTATATAAAAGAATATAATTATATTGCATGTAGGTTTTACGAAATACGAATAATTGGAATATGATTGTTAATTAACCAATAAAAAATAATAAATATAATATAGAAATTCTCCTATTAAAAAATTTGTGATAATTTCATTATTTAGCAATTGATAGAAAATTATAAGATACAGTATAAATTTTGTGAATTTTCCCTTCTATATATTGCAACAAGTTTATATTACAAATTTAGGTAAAAATTCATATTTCTAAGAGTACTTGCGACTCTTCAAGAAAATGTACTACTGTTATACTAGCTTATATTTAAAAAAAATATCTGATTTAAATTTTTTATTATTAAAAAATTCAATAACAAATAATTAAAAGGAATATTATAAATTGTATACCCTTGCTCTAATATATTCAATTAATTAATAGAGTAAAGGTATATATTATACACTTTAGTTAATTTTAATTGCTAAATCTAGCTTCGTCTTTAGTAGTACAACCATAATAAAATAAAAAAAGAAAAGCAAGAAAAATTGTAGTGTAATACCCAAATGATCTTTCTCTAGTTCAAGTAATTAGGCAAAGTCTTTTCCAAATTGATTATCATTCATTTGGTTTGCTTGACATAGTTATGTCTTTTCCAAATTAAAATTATATATCACTAAATACCTACCAATTTTCACCTCGTTACAAATAATTATATTTATTTTAATAAAATTTCTAATCAATTTCTAATCCTAAGTATATCTTAGCCGGACAATACACAAAATGGATTATTCTCATTTCAAAAAATGTACACTACAAGAAAATTAGCAAATAGCAACGAAAATTAGCAACCAAATTTATTGAATTTTCGTTGCTAATTTTTATTAGCAACGAAAAATAGCAACGGAATATTCGGTTGCAAATTTGATGGTTGGTATTTTTTACAACGGAAATTATTTTTCGTGGTTAAATTTAGCAATGATTTTTCAATTTCCGTTGCTATTTTTACCAATGAAATTAGAATTTTCGTTGCTATATTTACCAACCAAATAGAATGTTCGTTGCTATTTATAGCAACCGAATTAAAATTTCCGTTGCTAAATTCAACCATTATTATAAAAAAAATTGCAACGGAATTATCGTCGCTATTCCGTCACTAAATTATTGTTTATTTTTTACACAACAAATTGCCATCATTTCAAAAAAAGAAATAATAAATATTGGAAAAACTTAATACATATGCAAATATCTTCATAATTCATTTAAACACCTAAATTTTAATAATAACCTATTAAATATCTATACTTCTCAATTTCACATATAATAAACACAAATTCACACCACCTTCTAAAAATTGAAACACATGACACTCAATTACATTTTGTAACTTCACATAATGTCAACATCAATATGAAATCCATCAAAATCAATAAAAAATTCAACTCATTCCCTTTTTCAATTTCTACCTATCTCACTGTGCATATGAAACACACGAGTATACATTACAACCAGAGTAGTTGTCACTCTAATTTTCCGAAGGCAATATGAATTTATATTTATTATTTAAAAAATTATAAGTAGCCAATATGTCATTATTAAAGTTTAGATATTCAAATGAATTATGAAGTGTAAATAATTTAAAAAATTATAAGTAGCCAATACTAGTTCAAAATTATTTTTGTTACAGCTTAAGCAAATTAATTATAAATAATTCAGTATGCAACATAAAAGCAAAAAGCATAAATTGCAAGGTGAACCTTTCTTGTAACTAAAAGTGAAATCACATGATGTTTGTTTATATATCGTAGAGCTATTGAAGAACTTTACAGAATCCCTTACAAACTCATCTTCCACCACTGAAACCATAAAACACAGAATGTAGAAGATATAACAGATGTTATTTAAAATATTAAACTCTCCTTTTGTTATGGGTATTAGCGGTTCAAAATTTTACAAAGAATACTGAGAAAAACTATTTTTTTCACTAGGAAAAAAATTCCAAATTATTCTTAAAATCTGTAAATTCTTAACTTCTTGAAACACAATCAAAGAAAAAAAGGGCAAAAAAAAAAAGAAAAGAAATCCAAAAACAATATGTGGTCATACATGTCTAATTATAAAAATGCATTGTATCCCACATAATACCAAACATAAAAAAAAATGCAAGTTCTGGACAAATACACAAATGATAGATGGCTTCAAAATGCATGTTTCTCAATCTAGCACCTAAAAAGTAAAGGTTTGTCATCAAGAATAATGAAAGTCTTGTCGTTGAATAATTGGTAGCAAGAGCTGATAAAAATAATTCGAGTCAACGAAAATAATACATGCAGAAAACCTCTAGATTCATATTGATTCTCAATAACTAGGGCATAAATTTAAAAATTAAAGTTTTCTTCTCTTAGAGTAGCAAGTAATTCTCAGACTGAAGAATTACAATTCCAAGATTTTGGATTCACTTAAGAATGGTTGGCTGTAAAAAGGGCACCGTTGCAATTATCATTCAGAGTTGATCTGCAAAAGTCAATAGTAAGTTGAAAAAATTACAATTCAAATGTCATCTCATAAAGTGTCTCCAAGTTCAATGATTTTTTTTAAAAATATGATTATAAATATTCTATAATAAAATTTTCAATTTTAATATTTGGGAGAATTCTAGTATTTTTTTTAACTCCCTAAGTCTTTATCATAATTATAAATATGATTTTTTTTAAAATAGAGATATTATTTTTTTCATAGTGAAAAATTTGAGAACCGTTCTCACGTGTCTCTAGGAAGAAAAAACAAATTAGTTGACAAGAAAATTAAAAAAAAAATAAGTAGTCAATTTTCTGAAATTAATATGTTTAATTCGTGTAGAACTGGATATATTTATAACCATGTGACTATACGTGGATCACTAGTTTTTGGGACAACGACAACTCTAAAATTCCATGTAGGCACTTAAATAAAACTTATTTTTCATTATAAATTAGTCTTGCATATGAAAAATGAAAATAATAGGAGTAAATCATCAATAGAATTTCATTCAAAAATGCTACAATGAGAGAGTTCCATAATTAAATATATTTAATCAACGAATTGACACTTTACTCCTCTAAATAATCGCATTATATATATAAATTTTATTGGATTTACAGTTTGGACCAATCAAATGTATGTCAAAATAAAATTTAAATGGCTCGATTTACAGTTGTGTTTTATTACTAATTAACTTATTAATTAGAATAGCTTGATGTTCAATATGCTTACAATAATGAAAAACACATAGAAAAATCATTGATGAAGAAGAAAAAGGCAGAGAGAGGCATACCCAAATAGAAATAAAAACATCCAAAACCCAACCAATGGCATCAAAAACCCAACAACAAGCAAGCAAAAATAATCAAATTATCCCATCACATAAAAAAGAATGCATGATTTTACAATACAAACACAAGGCATTAAGTGGAAAGCAGCAATTGCTGCAAGAGTGTTTAATGAGTTAATGCACAAGTCACGCAAATGAAGTCATATTAAAATTAGACATCCCATGCTAACCAAGGATACATAACTATTGGATGATATTAAAGAGGAAGATAGAGAGAGGAGTAAGAATACTACATACCAATGATTGAAGCCTTTGCATCTCAGCAACTTGGTACTTTAGATTTGGTTGACAAACTTTCACATTCTTTTACCTACTAAGATGTTCAGTGCAGTTATTTAGAGGAAAAAAAAGAACAGAAAAAAAGGGAAGATCAGTGACATACCTGGTGTGAAATCAACTGAAACTGAAAATTATTAAACTCCTGCCAATACCTATCACATATTGAGTTCAAAAAAGATGAACAATCAAAAGCCATTACCTGAATGTTATCAAAGAACGTGTCTATCCTACCAAAACACATCTTAGACTAAACTGTGATTCTCACCGATAGCTTTGTTTAGCAAAAGAGTTCAGGGTAATTGCATGACAACAATCTGGGCTAGAATATAGTGACTATGACTAGAACAATTTAAGAAATTAGGTTTAAAGAAAAATTTTTACTTAAAATTCTGAATTAAGAAAAAATATAATACAGAAACTGCATAGGGCCATACTATTTTATAAATTGAAAAAAAGAAAAAGAAAACAAAAAACCTAATTCTAGATGGAAAACAATTCCCAACTCGTTATTGATTATAATACTTTAACAGATATAGAAAGAAACTAAGACTCATTCCTAATTAATAAGGTAAAAGACTTCACCTAAATGAGAATCCAAATTAAAGAAGGAAAACTTAAAAAAATAAGGAAAATTGCAAAATTAAGGATTAAACACTAAGAATTTAACTTGAAATATTTTCTTGGATGCTAAAGGATCAGAATAAAAAGCTCAGTCACATACGGAGGAAATAACAATGTAAATTTCCTGGAGATGGAACTTACCACTCCTTTAATTCTTTTAAGCTAACAAATTTTAACTATAGTGCCTTCAATTCAGCATTTACTTCTGCATTTTGTTGGCTCCATGCATTGAATAACCTGCTGCAGTACATTCCACGTAATAAGTCTGAGCAAACATCTAATTTCTGTCAACTGAATCGCGTGAATCAAGTTACCAAATTACAACCTCAAGTAGATTTTCATCATTTATCACACATTATAAATATAAAAAACAATTTATATATACAGACAAGAAGCTAAAATTTCTGAAGCACAGTAATAAACTCGTTGAAGCACAATAATCAGGGCATTGAACCTCAGTCCATAAGCCGGCTCGAAAGAGCAACTCGAACTCAATTTTAGGCCACAATTGTCATAAATTAGAGAAAATACCAGTTGCAGAAACCAATGAGAGCAACAATTACCAAGAAAAGTTAACCACACATTACAAAAATAAGATGTAATCTCTCATATGAAACTCAAAAGTATTACTAGTGATCACAGAAAATGCATAAAATCAAAGTAAATTAAATAGTGAAGAAAATTACCTTCAAAAGAGGTTTCAATCTCCCTTTTGAGAATTTTACATCAGTAGCTCATTTTCTTCATAATACATTAAAGAATTAATTAAGTTTGCTAAATGGAACTAAATCAGTAAATGACTATAAGTCGCATTCAAAAATTGCAATACCTAACACATAGTTAATGATTTTTTTCTCCTTTTGCTGATAGTGCTAAAATTTAACATCATTATATTAATAGAAACCAGAAGGAAAACCATAACCCTTTCTAGGAAATTGAAATTCAAAGCAAATAAATTCAAATTATTTTTTTCAAAATTTAATTAACAAAAAAAGCTCCAAAATTGTACATTACCCAACCTAAATTAGTTAATTATACACTTGGCTATGTAATAAACATTAAAAATGATTTAGTTACCATCACAAGGGTCAAAGGGAAGCTAACTGGCTATGTAATAAAGAGAAAGAAGAAATTACCATCACGAGGGTCTGTAACAGAAAACATCAAACAAATTCCTGAATTGAGAAAAACCAGTAACAACAGTCACCTGAAGGCTGCAGCCATGGCTAGAAGAAGCTGCAAAAATGTGACAGTTTTTGAATTCAAACAAAGAAAAACCAGAGAACACAATAATCAAATGAGAAAGGAAAAGAAATTATAGGTGGTGAGTTTTCTTCACCATTTCAAGAAGACCAGTGTTCTTTAAAAGCTTCAGGTGGTGAGTCAACAATGCGGAGTGCGTCGGTGGTAACCCTGTGTAGGCTTTCTCTATGTACTTAACTAACGCCCCCTTGCTCGAGCCTTCTCTTTCTTCCAACCCCATTATTGCTGCATAGATGATCTGCAAAAACAAATCAGAAATTAGGGATTTTACTTTGAAAAGGCAACAACTTTTTTTTATTTCTTCAACTTACATAGGCGTATGGTGGGTGGCTGGAACCTTAGGTTCCTTGGGGAGTAGGGCTAGCTACATGAGCTACGTGGTTTTGAGATGGTTCGGTGATAATTTGAGTTGTACTGATGGTTGGAGCGGTGTTTTTCACGGTGGCTGGGATGACGCTGGCTGCCACAAATGGAGGGAACGACGGTAGGGGTTGGGGTGGGTCTATTATTAGAGAGAGAGTGTGTGTGAGAGAAAGAAGGGATTTCTTTTTTTCTTATGTTTTCTTTCTAAGACACAAAAATCATAGTCATTAAATTACATCCAGATTAGAGGATTACAGCTCTAGGTCTCACAGAGCCGACCCAAATTACAAAAGCCTCCACCTCCGCCTTGCATCCCACAAACATAAAAATAGTTAAATCAAAACCCCATAAAACTGAAACCATTATGAATAAAACAAAACAACAAAAAAGGTCAACTATAATGCATACAAACTGATCTTTTGGATGATGAAGACGGAGGAGATGAAATGAAAGGCCGCTTAGAGGAAGTGCTACGCCTGGTTTCAACCTTAGTTATCTGGATCTAAGCCAGGGAGAGACAAGGCAAAGAAAATGGTAGCTCCAAATGAGAAAAGAAACAAATAATGGAAAAGTTAGTATTTATACTTAGGGTAAATTAGAAAATACCAACGAAATTAATCTTTGGTTGCAATTTTAGCAACGAAAATCCAATTCCGTTGCTATTTTTTGACACATTTTTTACATCTTTTTGGATCAAAAATACCAACGGAATACCAATTCTGTTGCTAAAATTGCAATCGATTTATTTTCGGTTGCAATTTTAGCAACGAAAATCCAATTCCGTTGCTATTTTTAGACACAATATTTTTTCTCCTTTGGGACCAAAAATAGCAACGGAATCGAATTTCGTTGCTAAATTTGCAATCGAATTTTTTTTTTGCAATTTTAGCAACGGAACTTCAATTCCGTTGCTATTTTTAGACACAAAATTTTCTCCTTTGGGAGAAAAAATACCAACGGATGCAAACTTTGTTGATAAAATTGCAATCAAATAGATTTTCCGTTGCAATTTTAACAACAGAAAAACAATTTCGTTGCCATTTTTTGGATCCAAATTTTTTTCATTTCCTTGGAACCCAAAATACCAACGGAATTTATTTTTCATTGCTAAATTAGCAACGGAAATATTTCGTTGCTAAATTAGCAACGGAAATATTTCGATGATTTTCGTTGCTATTTTTCGTTCCAAAATTTTTTTGCCATCAATTGACGCCTATTTTAGCAACGGTATATGGATTCCGTTGCTAAATTTTGGCGTTAAAAATTTCCTCCACTTTTAGCGATGGATGACTACCAAATATTTTTTCGTTGCTAAATTTGAACAGTTTAACCAATTTTAGCAACGAAAAATATTTTTCGTTGCTAAATAGCAACAAAAATTGAATTCCGTTGCTAATTTAGCAACAGAATAAATTCTGTTGCTATTTTTCCGTTGCTATTTTCATATTTTCTTGTAGTGGCATAAATAGTGTAAAGAAAATAGAATTAAATTTAATTCAATCTTAATAATTAATTTTTGGGCTTGAATCTTAATAATTAATTTATTACTAAAGAAACATAACATATACCTCTCGTATCTGCAAGATCAAACATATGCTAATAGTCTAATATTATAAAACTAGTGACTATGATACAATGTAAAAAATGAATTTAAATCTAATTTCATTCCAAAAACTATTTGTTGAAGTAAAATTACTCGAGCTATTATAAAAAATAGTATATTTTTATAATTACTATTGGATAATTTATCCATTGCTCGCCTAAATTAAAATGTTATTAATGAGTTAAAAGATATTTTTGGTCGACTCAGATTTGGGGCGTTACAACATCCATGATTTTCTTTGCAAAAACTATTGTCTCAATTACCTCATTCCATAAATATACGACCGTTGCTTAATTATATAAATAACAAAGTGGTATAGGCCATCACAACTTTTTCATTAATTGTAACGATGAATTCGTGATGTAGTTTTATCAATTATATCATTAATTTAACTTTTTTTAGCCGGGGTCACTAATTTAACTTGAAAGATGATTTTTTTAAAAAAATAATATATAAATAAGTTTAAGGAACAATAATTATACCAAAAATAAAAACACTGATAGGAAAATTTTTATATAGATTTAGAGTTTTTCATGTATTAGGCAAATAATAATACAATCAGTAATCATTTATCTACAATTTTTTTATCCAATAGTATAATATTTTGTATCTACTTAATTCCTAATTTGGTTCATAAATGCTAATGGGTGATTACTATTGAAAATACAAATACATAAATGAATACAATTTGAAAAAATTGAATAAAGTATACTCAATTTAACAAGTTGTTTGAACAATATATTGAATTAAGTATATTATTCAATTTTTATTTTTAAGTATTTTGATAATTTAAATTTTTAATTGCATTTTATAATTGTAGTGGTTAACCAAAAAAATTGGTTAACCAATTCGAAAAACCAAAATCGATGGACTGGTTAACCGATTGTAATGGACTGGTTAATGGTTAGTCTTTTAAAAAAACTGATGTATATGGACTGGTTAATTTTTTTGCTAATGGACCGGTTAACCGGTCTATGCTTATCCCTAACTGCATGTGGGGTTTGAGGACAAACATACAGGCGACTGGGCGTGGCGACAAGCGAAGGTCCATAGCAACTGCGGGTGGCAACAGGCGGATTGGGGAAAGGAGATTGATTTTGGGTTTTAGTTTTAGGTAGGGTTGATGCAATATATCACGTTCAAGCCAAATAAACTTAATGCAAACAACAACTGACCCATTGGGTATTTTTTTTGACCAATTAGGTATTTTGACTAATGCAGATTTTGAAAAAAAAATCATTAGGTACAGATCTAATAAATCAAAAAATAAAATGAGTCAGTTTTGAGTTGATCTAGTGGGTACTGAGTTGGGTTGGGTACTGAGTTGGGTTGAAAAATAAAATGGATCAGTTTTGAATTAATTCAGTGGGTATTTATTGAGATTGGATTGGATTTAGGTCTTTTTTTGGACGGATTTGGGTGAGATTTTGGATTTTGATCAATTTTGTCAGGTCCAATATTTTATATTCTTCTTATTTTTAAGTAATTTTACTAAAAAAATTACTATTTTAATTCATTTTCTTGTATAATTGCAAAATTTTATAGAAAGTAAAATTAATATATTACTATTAATATTTACTAATTATTAAGTAAGATAAAAATTACATAATACAATATTTTTTCTTTTTTCTTTTGAATATATATTTGCGTTGTTTATAAAATATTTCTTCATAATTATTTTTTTTTAAAATACAGAAATTGTTTCAATTATTTTAAATGAAGTGTGAATTAAATGCAAATATTTTCCTAACAAATTTTGTGTAGATGTGAAAAAAATTGAAAGTGCAAAATAGATATTTTTAATAAATGTTAAGAGTAAAATAGCCATTTTTGAAAAATGTTAATAACAAAATAATATCTTTAAATTAAGGGTGAGAAAAAAAAACCGAAATTTTAGTCAACCCAAAAGAATGCTTATTTGAGTCACCCAAAAATGACACATTAAATTTTGGTCTAAATGAGTTTGTTACTTCAAGTCCAAATAGGCATCAACTACACCAAATGGATTTATACACCTAACTTATACCAACTGTAATATTTTTAATCTAAATCTAAACATATAATTGAGTACAAAATTTAAACATGTTTTTTTTTGACATATTAAATCATTTTTGTGGTATATTTTTATAATTTTTGTCTACTATAATATACATTTTATAAATTAAAATCAATAATTTATTTAAATTTTTAAAATCGACTCGCTCGGTCAAAGTCCAATTCAACGTAGTTAGGCCCAATTTGGTCTGAATCCAATCCAACCTGCGACAAACCCCCTTTTATTTATACGGACTTGGATTGGACTTGTGCAAAAAAAATAAAAAGCCCAGGTCCATAGCCCAATTGGGATAGCCTTCTTGTCCAAGTTGAAAATCAATGGGGTGTTTCACCGAATTGAGTATGAGAGTCTTCCAAGAGTGTGTTTTAGATGCAAAAGGTATGGACATACAACAGAGCACTGTCTCCTACAAGGTAGAGAAGCGAAGAACAAGAGGGGCAAACTAAAATTCAGACTGATGTGGGTACAACTATGCAAAATCAGCAAACAGGTGTTACGGAGGAGTCGAAGTATGGCCCTTGGATGCTAGTTTCAAAAAAAGGAAGGAAAAGCAAACCTCAATCTAATAATAACAAAGACAGAGACAAGATTAATAGAGGCTCATGATCCAGATTTAACGTGTTGTCCTCTAATGCTTTCCATGAAGTAGGAAGTAGCATTGTAGAGGAAAATAATTTAAACGATGTCAATTTTTTGAAATGGAATAAAGGACCATCAGGTGTAGAAGTGGAAAATGGAGATCAAAACTAGGTAGAACAAAGGAAAATTAAAGGTTTCAGGCAGACAAGGAATATGATTTCTGGTGACAATGTCCTGAATAATACTGCAATCCCAATAAATACGGATCCTGTTTTAGATGTGCTAACATGCACGCAAGAGTGGACAAATACGCAACAAAAATAGAGGAAACAGTCAATCTAGATGAGAATTTTAAGAAAGATATCCATACAGCCGGCAATACAATAGTCCCAGTGTTAAAGCTTAATGCTAATGGCAAGAATATGATTTCATCTATTCTAGAATCCAACAAACATACCACTGCTGTGGTGGATAAGCCTCCAACCCTTACGTCATCGTCTAGGTTCAACTCTCAATGTAACTTCAAGAAAAGTAGACATAATGGCACTCGTCCACCTGATGTTTTGATGAAGAAAAAGGTGAAAGTTGGCATTAAGGCTTATGCTCTTACAAGTCCAATGGAGGAAAATCTTGGAAATGCCCTCTTTAACATCGTCAATGCTTTTGGTGAGAAGGATAAGGGTAACGAGGGTGCCGAAGCAGATCAACAAGGTAACGAAAAGCCTGGTAGTGAGCAGTAAGCTCGGTTTGGTTTGCTTTTTTCTCTTTTCTTTTATATGGATTTGATGATGATGATGATATGGAACTGTCAAGGGGCTGGGTCTGATAGCTTTGTCAATATAGTTCGTGATTTTTGCCATCAATTTAGGGTATCTATCCTTATTTTAATGAAGACCAGAATTTGTGTTGAAAATGCAGACAAAGTCATTAAGAAGATTGATTTTGCTAACTCTTGAGTGGAAGCGGAAGGTTTCTCAAAAGGGCTGTGGGTTATGTGAAAAAATAATATCAAATTACAGGTTTTGAATTTTTCTTACCAATGGGTTCATGTCAAGATTGCCTACTCGGGTTTACAAGAGTTTGTTCTAACGGCAGTTTATATGGATCCAGTGGCGTTGAATAGAAGGAGACTATGGGCGAAAATTCTCCAACTTAAAATTTGGGTATCTGAATTGCGGTATCTGGCTGGGGATTTCAACTCATGAGAAGATGCGAGGGGGGGGGGGGGGGGGGGGGGGGGGGGGGGAGGGGGCGGTCAGCTAGAGGTAGTAAGCCTTGTAATCTTTTTTAGGAAGTCATGAATAAGTGTGGATTCATTAATCTGGGTTTCCAGGGTCCTAAATTTACTTGGCAAAGGGGCTGGCTTTAGGAGAGATTAGATAGAGCAATTTATAATCTCAATTGGCGATATTATTTTCAGAATGCTACGATTCAACACCTCCCCAGAGTGGGTTCGGACCATAGGCCCTTACTTTTGTCGCTAGTAAATAGCACCTCGCACCGCACTTTGCCTCGATTTTATTTTTTGGCTATATGGGTTCTTTACAAAGAATTTGGCTCCTTTGTGAAAGAAGCACGGAATTCAGAAGTTGACATAAGTACTGCAATGTCTTCCTTTGCTCCAACAGTAATAGTTTGGAATAAAGAGGTTTTTGGAAACATTTTTTAAAGGAAGAAAAAATTGTTAACTAGACTGAGTGGAATAAAAAAGGCTTTCGAACACAGAAAATCTAAGGTACTTTATAGAATTGAATCGGAGTTGAGGTATGAATACGAGAATGTCTTGCATCAGGAGGAGCTTCTCTGGAAACAAAAATCAAATTCTGATTGGCTGATGGAAGGGGACAAGAACACTGGCTTCTTTCATAACAAACATCGTATCAAGAAATATAGATAAGTTCGTTAGTGGTTATGTCCTAGGCCAAACATTAAGCCCTTTATGTAATGTCACATTTCATATTATAAAATTGAGTTTTCTTCATGTTATTATATTGTTGGCATGCTACATTATAATAATATTTCTAAATAATAATTTAATGTTATTTTGACTATTCCTAGTCATTTATCATTAAATAATTAATGATAAATAAAGACTAGTATAATTTTAATTGATAATCATGAGATGATTATATATAGTGATATGAATTAAACTTATAAGTACTTATTAGAGAATAGAGTACTGGATAGACCCGCAATGAGATACTACATGGGTTACTGTCATTAGTGATCTCATAATAGTTATGTTATCGATCTTTAGACCTGAGATTATCACAGTATCCTACATGACTAACATTATGTTTTGACATAATCAAACATTATATTTAATCGGATAATTATAAAAATTATGATTGGACATAATGAGAATTGTGCAGAGGACAGTGAATAATCAAGAAGGAATTTGTCCCCCCCTTATAAGAGAGATATCTATTGGGCCCCTCGATAAGTAAGACTAAGAAATGCATAGCCATACTAGAATGAATTGATGAAGCAATCAATATCATTTGATATTATCAGTTTACTTAATGATCGAGAAATTATATGTTCGGACTATATAAGTTTGACATGTACCATGACTTATGTTCAAACAAGATATCGTGTGACAAATGGATTATAACATATTCTATTAGGTTAAAATCAAATTATCGATATTCATATTATTTGGGTAGTCATAATGTCTTACTAGAGGCTGATTATGACTTGTGGGCCTGTGATGGGATTGGGCTCCACTGCCAATATAATATGAATCTATGAGTCGTACATATGGAATGTGATGAATGGACCGACGGTTAATTCGAGCATTTCAAATTTTATTTTGTGATAAATTAAAATTCAAAATAAACAAAAAATAATAATAATATTTAAGATTAATAATAATAATAATAATATTATTATTCTTATTTTAAATAAGAAATAAGGTATTTCTTATTTTAATAAGAAAAGTGGGCTCGAAGTTTTCTCTCTCTTAATTAGGGTTAGGTCAATTATATATATATATATATATATATATATATATATATATATATAGTGATGTATATATAAAATCCTAATTAAGCAAAAGAGTACGTTGTAGCTGCCACTTAAGAGAGAAAGAAAAGAAAATTGTTTTCTTCTGTAATCTCAAAAGAGAGAAAACAAACCCTAGACGCCAAGGAAGGGAGCTAGCACCCCGAACGATTCTCTTAATTGCATTCGCGTGTGGATACCGGTAGAGGGTGTTGTTTTGTGTGAGATTGCACCTACAATTCTATTTATCTGCGCTTCGAGAGGTTGGTAATCATTACACTTCTTTTTCTATTGAATCAATTAGATCTCTTGGATCCATGGTGGATTTCTTTTTTTTTTGCTTCAAAATTTTAATTTTAATATTTGAAAACCCAACAATGGTATCAGAGCCACTTGCGAGTTCAATTGATTTAATTATTGTATTTTGTATGTATTTGATGTGTGTAAAATCGATTTTATGTGATATAAACAGATTGTATGTTGATACATGATAAGTTAGTAACTATTATAATCATTTATGTTAATCTGTTTATATGGGATATGGACGAAATTGATCTATTTATATAAAATATAAATGTAATTAATCGATTAATGTTTATGATATAATGTATATAGGCTGCAAAATTGATAGATGTTAATATGATTAACATGTGTATGTTAATTCTATTTTAACATGATTAAATGAATTATCATGAGATTAAATGTGTAATCTGTATTTAATTAAATTCGATGGTATTCTGTATTGATCCTATGAATGTTTACTATGATTAAAGAATTGTTGATATGATCGACACATTTAATATTTTAGGATACAAAATAGGGTTTTTGTGCAGAAAATTGTTAATGAGATTAACGTTGCCCCAAAACTTCGAAGGGCGCCACCCTTTAACCCCACCCGCTAACCGACTAGCGAAACCGTCGTGTTATCTAATCGTAGCGCCTAATATATTGTTAATGTTATTATTCGCTAATTTTAATACATCAATTTTATGCAATTAATTGAGTTTGATATGAGATGACTTGATTTTAATTGATGTATGTATGTATGATGTCTTTGAATGGTACATAGCATGGCCAATTGAGACCCTTGTGATGGTGTTTAATTTATTTATTTAATTTATTAATTTTATGGGTATGTAATTTTAAATACAACCTGCGTATCGTTCTTTTGTTGTAATTTTATTTTATTATTAGTTTTAGTAAAATAGTTTATTTAATTATTGTAATGAAGACAAAGGAATTTCATGAAGACCATGAAGGGGATCAATCCAATTCCATGATGATGGAGGTGCAAAGTGGAACCTGTTGATCAAGACAAATTTATGTAATTTCATCTAGGATTGACCTTTGATCTTCATATTGGCTTATGAAGATCATATAGTTTTGGCCATGCTATGACACATTTTATATATTATGCATATTATATTGATATGTGATGCGATGAATGATTATATATGTGTATGAGATGCCATGTATGGGATGATGCATATAAATAGACATCATAACTTAAAATTTAAAATTTCCTCACCAAAATTTTAAGTCTTATGTCACCCATAATTATAACACCTGTCAAGAATAAGATCACCAAAATGTAGGTTCTGCTAAAGCGAAGTACATTAGGTTATCATAGTAAGATAGGATGGGTAATGGTGTTACCCATATGTTTTAAAATTGTTAGACTTAATTAGGCTATCAAAATGATTTTGGGCCTAAGGCATTAGATGGGATTATAACACGTCGAGACATATGATGTCAAAAATTTCATAAAGAATCTAAGAGTTACATGAGATGTAATTGGTAAGAAGTTATCTACCTAAATAACTTGATTTTAAGTGTCATGCCAAAGCTAACTTAGAATTAAGTGAAATATGGATCTTAGCCCATTAGAATATTACATTTGTTATAATTAACATTGAGGGTGAATATTTTAGTAGGAGTTTTAAGAAATACCCTAAAATGAAATTGGTGCTAATTTTAATATTTATTTTTCATATTTGTAGATCAATGGCTTCAAATAATACTTTCCCACTATCACTGCGATCAATCCTTGAGAAGGACAAACTAAAAGAAGATGGCACTAATTTCCTTGACTGGTTTAAGAACTTGAAAATTGTTTTTAAGCAAGAAAGGAAGCTATATGTGCTTGATGACCTTGTTCCTCCTATCCCACCTACTGATGCCTAAAAGGTAGTTAAGGACAAACAAAAGAAACATGTTGATGATTCTATTAATGTAGGATGTCTTATGTTAGCCACAATGTGTCTAAAACTTCATAAGGATTTGGAGCATTTAGAGGCTTATGAGTTGAGCAATCATCTCAAACAGATATTCCAACAACAAGCAAGGCAAGACAGGTATGAGACTACCAAAGCTTTGCATGCTTGTAAAATGGCTGAAGGTGCATCAGTAAGTGCTCATGTTCTAAAAATGAAAAGCTATATTAATCACCTTGAAAGGATTGGATTTTTCATCACTTTAGATTTTGCCACAGATTTGATCCTTAATTCATTGCCTAATAGTTATAACCAGTTTGTTTTGAACTATAATATGAACAATATGGAGAAATCCCTTCCTGAGCTACAAGCAATGCTTGAGATAGCTGAGCAAAGCATTACAAAAAGGCTTAGTCATATTCTTATGGTTAACAAAGGAAAGGAGACGAAAAATAAGGGCAACGGTAAGGCTAAGGCAAAAGTTATTGGCAAGCCTAAGGCACAAGCTAAATACAAACCCAAGGCAAAAGCTCCATAGGAGGGAGTTTGCTTCCATTGCAATGAACTTGGTCATTGGAAGAGGAATTGCAAACTCTGCTTGAAAGAATTGAAGAAGAAGAAGAAGAAGAATAGTGGTGAGACTACATCTTCAGGTATTTATGTTATAAAAATTAATTCGTCTACTTTTACTTCCTGAGTATTAGATATTGAATGTGGTTCTCACATTTGTACAAATGTGTAGGGACTCAAAAGTAGTAAGCAACTGAAAAAGAGTAAAGTGGACCTATGAGCTAAAAATGGAGCAAGAGTTGTTGCTTTAGCTGTAAGAACTTATGAGTTGACTTTGCCTAATGGGCTTTTGTTAGTTTTGAACAGTTGCTTTTATGTTCCCACTTTGAGTAGGAATATTATTTTAGTTTCTTGTTTGGATGATAAAGATTTTTCTTTTCTTATTAAGAATAAGAAATGTTTTGTTTATTATGACAACATGCTTCATTGTATTGTTGATTCATATAGTGGCCTTTACGTCCCAAATCTAGAAAAATCCAACAATCAGGATATATATAACATAACTGCAAAGAAATTCAAACCCAATGATTTGAATAAAACATATTTATGGCATTGTCGCCTTGGTCATATAAATGAGAAACGCATATCAAAACTCCATCAAGATGGAATTTTGGAATCATTTGATTTTGAATCATTTGAAAATTGTGAATCTTGTTTATTAGGCAATATGACAAAAGATCTATTCACTAGACATAGTGAAAGGGCCATTGATTTATTGGGCCTTATACATACTGATGTATGTGGCCCATTAAGTATAAATGCCAAGGGAGGATTTCAATACTTCATTACTTTCACTGATGATTTCAGTAGATATGGCTATGTTTATCTAATGAAACATAAACATGATTCATTTGAAATGTTCAAAACCTTTCAAAATGAAGTTCAAAATCAACTTGGTAAACTATTAAAGCACTTCGATCTGATTAGGGTGGTGAATACTTGAGCCAAGAGTTTGATGATCATCTAAGAAATTGTGGAATTATTTCACAATTAACTCCACCAAGGATGCCACAATGGAATGGTATTTCTGAAAGAAGGAATCGAACTTTATTAGATATGGTTCAATCAATAATGAGTCAAATAGATCTTTCTTTATCCTTTTGGGGCTATGCATTAGAAACAGCTACATTCACTCTGAACTGAGTTCCATCTAAAGCGGTTGAAAAGACACCATATGAGATATGGACTGGGAGAATTCCTAGTTTGTCTTTTCTAAAGATTTGGGGCTGTGAGGCTTATGTCAAATGACAAGCCTCGGATAAATTAGCACCTAAATTTGATAAATATATTTTTGTGGGATATCCTAAAGAAACTAAAGGATATTACTTTTAAAATCCCTCTGAGAATAAAGTATTTGTTGCTCGAAATGGTGTCTTTCTAGAAAAAGAATTTATTTCTAAAAGAACTAATGGGAGTAAAATAGAACTTGAAGAAGTTCAAAAACCAGAAGATGGCAGTGGACCATCGATGGAAACTGAACAAGTTTCACAAACAATTGTGGAACCTGTACAAGTTACACAAGAACTGCACAAATTTGATAGGACATGACATCAACTCGAGAGATCTGGATTTCTCATCATAGATAGTTGTGAAGTAATGCTTATAGATCAAGATGAGCCTGCTACTTATCAAGATGATGTATCAAGTCCAGATTCTAAGAAATGGTTAAAGGCCATAAAATCTGAAATGCAATCCATGCATGACAATCAAGTTTGGAACTTGATTGATCCACCTGAAGAAATTAAAACCATTGGGTGCAAATGGGTTTTCAAGAAGAAAACTAACATGGATGGAAAAGTACATACCTTTAAAGCAAGACTTATTGCAAAAGGTTTCAGGCAAACTCATGGTATTGACTATGATGAAACTTTTTCACCAGTCGTAGTACTTAAATCAATAAGAATTCTTATTGCCATTGCTGCGTATTATGACTATGAGATATGGCAAATGAACATCAAAACAGCATTTCATAATGGAAACTTACTTGAGGATGTGTATATGACACAACCTGAAGATTTTTTCCATCCTGAGAATTCTAGAAAGGTGTGCAAGCTGCAAAGATCCATTTATGGATTAAAACATGCTTCTCTAAGCTGGAATCTTCATTTTGATGAAACAGTCAAAGAGTTTGGATTCATAAAAAATGAAGATGAACCTTGTATATACAAAAAGGTTAGTGGGAGTGCAGTAATGTTTCTCGTCTTATATGTCGATGACATATTACTCATTGGGAATGATATCCCTATGTTACAAAAGACCAAAGATTGGTTAGGGAAATCTTTTTCAATGAAAGATCTAGGCGAAGCTGCTTATATCCTTGGGATTAAGATCTATAGGTCTGAGTCAAAGTACTTATATAGATAAGGTGTTGAATAGGTTCAGCATGCAAGATTCTAAAAAAAGGATTTTGCCAATATCTCATGGCATTACTCTTAGCAAGACTCAATGTCCTATGACATCTGATGAGCGAGACTGAATAAGTATGATTCCTTATGCTTCAGCTATAAGATCTATCATGTATGTCATGTTATGTACTAAATCGAACATTTCATATGCATTGAGCATGACAAGTAGATACCTGTCAAACCCTGGTGAAAGTCACTGGATAGCCGTTAAGAATATCCTTAAGTGCTTGAGAAAAACTAAGGATGCATTCTTAGTATATGGAGGATTGGAAGATGAGCTAGTAGTAAATGGTTACACAGATGTAAGCTTCCAATCTAACAAAAATGATTATAGATCGCAGTCCGAATATGTGTTTTTGTTAAATAAAGGTGTTATTAGCTGGAAAAGTTCTAAAAAAAGTACTGTCATTGATTCTACAATAGAAGCTGAGTATATAGCAGCATCAGGTACAGCTAAGAAAGCAGTATGGATCAAAAAATTCATTGCTAAATTGGGAGTAGTTCCTAGTATCACAAATCCTATAGACCTTTATTGTGACAATAATGGTACTATAGCACAGGCTAAAGAGCCCAGATCCCATCAGAGATCCAAATATATACTAAAGTGTTTTCATCTCATTCGTGAAATCATTGAAAGATGAGATGTCAAGATATGTAGAGTACCAACAGATGACAACATTACTGATCCACTTACAAAGGCTCTCCCACAAACCAAACATGATGGTCATACTAGGTCCATGGGTATTAGACACTTATATGATTAGGCCTAGTGCAAGTGGGAGACTGTTAGTGGTTATGCCCTAGGCCAAACATTAGGCCCTTTATGTAAGTCACATTTTATTTTATAAAATTGGGTTTTCTTCATGTTATTATATTGTTGGCATGTTACGTTATAATAATATTTGTAAATAACAATTTAATGTTATTTTGACTATCCCTAATCATTTATCATTAAATGATTAATGATAAATAAAGACTAGTATAAGTTTGATTGATAATTATGGGATGATTATATATGGTTGTAACACCCTTATAACACCTAAAACTATTTTGGTACACCAAAGACCGAAAAAAAAAATTTCCTCAACTTATTCTTTAAAAAATATAATCTTATACTTAGCTATAAAAACAACAATCTGTCGCTGACCTATAACTGTCCAATTTACTATGCACTTAATAAAATTTTGACAATATAATGGCTATATATTGCTCTAACCCCCTGAAAAGCAAAAAATGTCCACAGCCTCTCAGAGGCACAACAATCATAAATTATTATATCAAGCATTTATAATCTTAACCATTCATCTAAATATTTCACATATATTCCATCACACCAAGCAGGTCTCACTTTACATCACAAGGTTTGACATATTACAATCCAAAATATCAACTCCAAAGTATTTAATTACAACATACAAATCCATAAGTATGGTACTTATATATACATGCCATAAAAGTTCAAAACTCTACTTTAATCAAATGAAGTCCTTCAGAGACAACTCTTGTTGCTGCTCCTATGTACCTGCACGCAGTCATAACTATGCGCTGAGCACTTGACATGCCTAATGGTGACTAACAATCTAAATATTTCTTAAGTTTAACTTAAATGATTCTATTATGCAAAAATCTTCCATTAACCTACTTAAGCAACTTAAATAATTCTTTCTTTTCAAAATAACATTTTAATTCATTAATTTTTTTCTTTTATACACTTATAATCATCAAATACTTATTTATTATCAATTTATACACTTAATTCAAACTTTTAACTTTTTATCAAATTATTCCCTTTTTCTCGTTAAATTACAAATTTAGCCTTTTTCTGCCTCCTTTAACATTTAAGCTATTAATTAAGGTACTTAACCTTAATTTTACACTTAGTTAAGCATTTTTATGTAAAATTACATTTTAGTTCTTGTTGACTATAAAACTTATTTTTAATACATTTTAACCATTAATTGACTATTTCATCCTTAATTAAGCAATTCTTAATTAATTTGCTTAACATTTACTCTTTTGAATAAAATTATGATTTTGCCCTTAAACTTTCTTTTTCTTTTAAACTTGTCCTTTTCCACTTTTAATTAACATTTTTCACTTTTCTTTCACATTTTCTCATATTATTTTCATTATGCCCCTAGTTCTGACCCGGCAGAAAACTCCAAACCGGATACATGGGACGTGGATCCCACAGGGCCACAACAGAGATAGAGAAATAACCCCCAAAGGGCCAATCCTCCCAGAGCATAGAATAGAGACAGAGTAGCCATAGTGATCAGAGATCCAATCCATAGCATAGCAAGTCATCATGACTTGCACTGCGGTACAAAGATATTCCTATGGCTAGCCAATTATATCCTGAGCTAGTTTTTACTGCCTGGTTATTTCTCAGGGCATTACCGTATATACTTTTATTTCAAAAATACTTTAATATTGCATATAAATTTCTTTAATATTGCATATAAGTTTCTTAAAATTTTATATGCACGCTTTTCGCATTTCTTATCACTATTCCTTCATTTTATTGAATTATTTTCTAATAATTTAGTATTTTTCATTGTACATAATTAACAATTTATTCCTCATTTATTCAATATAATATGGATAAATTCTCTAACAATTTATTTACACATTATTTCACATCTATTACCCAAATATACTTAATTTATGCATTATTTTGTTATAATTTCTCATTTTCATTACTTACATAACCTACCACCAAGTTTTAAAAATTTCCATTGAATTTCATAAATCATATAAAAATTCATGGAAGCTAAATATGACATTTATAATTAATTTAGACTATTAATTATCATTTTCATGCAAAAATCACCATTTTTTCCTTAGAGAGAATTTCGGCCATCATGCTAACATCACCTTAAAAATTATTTTTCTTCATTCTAGTCATGCACATATAATCAATTATGTCCCAATTTCATTTACCATATCTCAATTTCATTAATTATACCATTTAGCAATTTTTTTCCCAAATACATAAAGGAAATTAATCCAAATAAATAGGAAATACTTAGATTTATTAGTCACATACCATTATATCTTTATCAAGAGTGCCTAGCCTTCCTTTTCTTCGCCCTTATCCTTTGAAATCCTTCCTTCACCTTCCACACCTAAATAACCAGCCCATTAAACCTTAGTTTTCTTCATTTTATTGATCTCAAATACAAAATCCAAGCTCAAAATCATAAACTACACCTCAAAATCCATGGAAAAATACTAAAGAATTAATTTAAATCCATAAATTTCTTAAATTCCAACTTACCCTATTTTCTTTATCCACTTGATTTCTAGCCTTCCCTTGCTCAACCCATTTGATTGAAGCTACTAGGGTGATTTAGAGAGATGAAACTTAAGTTGTTATGTTGGAAGTTATGAGAGATTTGAAGTGAAAGAAGAAGAAATCAAAGAGAGGAGGAAGAATGCTAAAGTTCGGCAAACAAGGAGAGGGAGAGAAAGCCAGCAAAATCTGGAAAACTCTCCAGATTTTCTCTCTATTTATACCTCTCATTTGGGCCCAAATGTGGGCTTAGTCCATAGGCTTAGCCTAATTACAATTTAAGGCCCATTTTAGTCTATTTAAGGCCTAAATCAATTTCTCCATCTTCCTCACTTCAATTTACTTCAAAAATAATTCCATTAATTTTATCACATCAAAAATAACTAGCACGTAAATGTTTAGCTCAATTGGAGTCCGCTATCGATTTGATTTGATAGCTACCGGTGTCACCGAAAAATTCCATTCTCATCACTAAAATATTCTACACAAAAATTCATGTAGGCATACAAAATCTGGCAATTTTTGGAGTTCGTTTACTATTTTTAATTATTTACGTAAAATCAAGTCACCTTCCCTACTAGGAAAATTGACTTGCTACTTTTTTCGTATTTTTGACCTATGGAGGTCCATTTGACCTCAATTTCACTTTTAATTTAAACCCTGAACTCTCCATAACCAATACTTTCCGATGGTCCAATAAAATATTTTTGACTTTTGGGTGTCCTTTCGGGTCCGAAAAGTACTATTCACCATCGGGAAGTACTGTTCACAGCTGACCCGGTGTTGAGGCCATTATATTTCTCCCCTACTTAAAATAAATTTCTCCCTCGAAATTTACCTAAACTGAAGAGTAGAAGATATTGTTGTCTTATGATCGACTCAGGTTCCCATGTAACTTCCTTTACATTGTGGTGATGCCAAAGGACCTTCACCAACGAAATCTATTTGTTCCGAAGCTGTCGGACTTCCCTAGTCAAAATCTTTACTGATCTTTCCTCATAGTTCATGTCAGTCTGAACCTATATCTCTTCTGGTGTTATCACATGACTCGGATCAGACCTGTATCTGCAGAGCATAATCACATGGAAGACGTCATGTATCTTCTCCAAAGCAGATGACAGTTTCAACTTGTAGGCCACAGGACCCGCTCGTTGAAGTATCTCATATGGACCTATAAATCTAGGGCTCAACTCGCCCTTCTTGCCAAACCTCAGAACTTTCTTCCACGGAGATACTTTCAGAAAAACTTTGTCTCCGACCTGAAACTCAATATCCTTTCTCTTCAAATCTGCATAAGATTTCTAACGGTTCATTGCTTGTTTCAAGCAACTTTTGATAATCTTTTCTCTTCAGAATCACAGATCAAATCTAAGCCCAAAAGCTTCTTCTCACTTAGTTCTGTCCAGCATAACGGAGTTCTACACTTCCTACCATTTAACGCTTCAAAAGGTGCCATTTTCAAATTGGACTGGTAGCTATTATTGTATGCAAACTAAGTTAAGGGCAATTGCTTTTCCTAATTGGTGCCAAAATTAAGAACACAACATCTAAGCATATCCTCTAATATATGAATCACCTGCTCGGACTGGCCATCAGTCTAAGGATGAAAAGTTATGCTGAGGTGAAGTCTGGTACCCAGAGCATCCTGAAAAATCTTCCAGAAATGAGATGTAAACCTAGGATCCTTATCAGAAACAATCGATATAGGCACTTCATGCAACCTAACCACTTCACTGATATAAATCTCTGCCAGCCTGGTCAAGGAATAATTCATCCGTACTGGCAAGAAATGAGCAGATTTAATGAGCCGGTCAATAATTACCCAGATGGCATCATGTTTTCTCTGAGTCACAAGTAGGCCAGTCACAAAATCCATGGTCACTTGATCCCATTTCCATTCTGGAATAACAAGTGGTTGAAGAAGTCCAGAAGGAACATAATGCTCTGCCTTCACATGTTGACATGTCAGACATTTACCCACAAAATCAGTCACAACACATTTAATACCTAACCACCAATATAGGCCGTTTATGACTTGTAGGCCCGTGATGGGATTGGGAACCCATTGCTAATATAATATGAACCTATTGGATCACACATATGGAATGTGATGAATGGACTAAGGGTTAATTCGGATATTTCAAAATTTATTTTGTGATAAATTAAAATTTGAAATAAACAAATAATAATAATAATAATAATAATAATAATAATATTTAAGATTAATATTATTATTATTCTTATTTTAAATAATTAATAAGTTATTTCTTATTTTACTAGGAAAAGTGGGCCCAAAGTTTTCTTTCTCTTAATTAGGATTAGATCAACTATATATATATATATATAACCCTAATTAAGCAAAAGAGTAAGTTGTAGCCGCCACTTAAGAGAGAAAGAAAAGAAAATTATTTTCTTCTGTAATCTCAAAAGAGAGAAAACAAGCCCTAGCTGCTAGGAAAAGGAGCTAGCACCCCGGGCAATTCTCTTCATTGCATTCGTGTGTGGATACCGGTAGAGGGTGTCATTTTGCGCATGAGGTCGCACCTACAATTCAATTTATCTGCGCTTTGAGAGGTTGGTAATCGTTACACTTCTCTTTCTATTGAATCAATTGGATTGTTTGGATCTGTGGTGGGTTTCTTTTTTTGCTGCAAAATTTTAATTTTAATATTTTGAAACCAAACAAAGTTATCTCTAGGCTCCAACTTGCAACTGAAAGATGGAGTTCTGACCTAGGGGAGTTAAAAGCAAATGCTATGACTTTTTATTCTCAGTTGTACTCAAAAGAAAATTCAGTTGCTCCAACCTTCCCCATTAGAGACCAATTTGCTAAGCTCCTTTTTAACCTCATTGAGAAGATTAAAGCGGCAATTACTGAGGAGGAGGTTCGCGAAGCTCTCTTCAGCATGCGTCTTTTTAAAGCAGCTGGCATTTATGGTATGTGTGTTGGTTTCTTTCAAAGTAATTGGGCGATTGTCAAAGGTTCCGTTTGTAGATTTGTTAGTAACTATATGAATAGAGCTCCTTTTAATCCACTTTTATGTCAAGCAGTGATTATGTTAATTCCCCAAAAGGATAAACCTGTTATTATCTCCAACTTTAGACCAATAAACCTTCTTCCAGGTTTTTTCAAGGTGTTAATGAAAGTGTTAGCTAATAGAATAAAGCCTTGCTTGGTGAATTTAATCAGCCAAAATCAGTCTAGCTTTGTGCCAGGATGACAGATAGTTGATAATATTCTCATTACTCAAGAGGTGGTTCACTCTATAGGTAACAAGAGAGGTAAAAAGGGTTGGATGATAATCAAGATAGATTTAGAAAAAGCTTATGACAGGTTGAGTTGGAATTTTATATATGACACTTTGGTCTATACGGATTTTTTGAACTCTTTTATTCAGGTTTTGACAAATAGTTGGGAGGGAAGTAGTGCTTGAGTTCTTTGGAATGGCGAGCTGTCGAACCCTTTTAAAACTTTAAGGGGTGTCAGGCAGGGAGATCCGTTGTCACCATATATCTTTGTGCTTTGTATGGAAAGATTGTCTCAAACAATTAATAAAATGGTGGATGAGGGGCTGTGTAAATCTACCAAGTTGGGGAAAAATGGGATTTTAATTTCTCACTTATTCTTTGCAGATGATCTCTTATTATTTGCAGAAGCATCTGTGTCCGATATTACAATGATATGTAATGTCCTTGAAGATTTTTGCCAATGCTTTGGTCAACGAGTTAACAAAGAGAAATCTTCTCTTTTTGTCTCCAGTAACATTAGTGAGGATTTGAAACAAAGGTTGAAGGAAAAGTCGGGATATTCCATTACTTCCAATTTGGGTGTCCCCATCATTTAAGGTCGTAACAACAAACATTACTTTCAAGGTTTAATTAATAAGATTAGGGGCAGGCTGAGTAACTGGAAGGATAATACACTGTCATTTGCAGGAAGAGCAACTTTAGTGCAGTCAGTCTTAATAGTTGTGCTTATTTACACATTGCAAATAATGATTTTCCCAAAAAATGTTTGTGATACCATTGAGAAACTTTGCATAGATTTCTTGTGGGGGTCTAACATGGATCAAAGGAAAATTCATTTGATAGGTTGGGACATGATTTGCTTGCCAAAAGACAAAGGAGGCCCGGGTATTCAAAATATTTTCAAATTAAATCAAGCCTTTATGGCTAAGCTGATTTGGAGGTTTATCAAAAAAATAGGATCGCTGTGTGTAACACCCTATATCCGGTCAGTTAAAAGATCCGATTATCGGATGTCACATACGGGGTTAGGGTCTCTTTAAGAGGGTCAACTTTAAGGTTTGACTAAATTTTAAAAAAAACTTATTAATTTAACAAATTATTTAATCTATCAAAATTTCAACAGGATCTCCTTTTTTTAATGGCAACTTCCCGTGGAAAAGAATATAAAACATTTCTAAGATCATATAACTACTTTCAGAATCTCAATTAATCAATCACAATTTATATAATTGGCTTCAACATAGAAACTTAGCTCACCATAATTATAAACATTTACTCATATGCACTATTATATAAATAAGAATTGCATCACCATGGTGCAGTATGCCTATTAAAACGTGCATAATCATATGAATATAATTTGGTTTGGACTTGAGATATCGATTCTCAAGCTTCCTATGTATCCCATTTAGGGAATCAGAACCACGTAGTTCTCCATTCCCAAGACTCAACATAATACTTTAAATAAGTAACCATTAAATCTGGTTTAGGCAAGAACATCACATATCATTTTTTTAACACTTACATATACATAATTATATTGTACACATTCCAAATTACACCATATTAATCCAGATTGTGTAACACACAGTTAATCACAATACGAATATATGTATTTAATACCAATAAATCCCAATTATAATTAGTTGTAATTAATCATAATTCAAATTAATCACAGTACAAATTCTATAAACTGTTTATTAATATTTGGTAAAATACTTACGTCAACCTTTATTTCTTTATTTAATTCCAATATTTGCACTTAGTATATCAACTGGAATTTGCACTGAGTTGAACAAATAGAATTAAAACATGAGACCGAGTTATCGGAACCATACGGCCCACCATTTAATACATACTTATATATATACACTTGTGGACCGAGCGCTTGGAGCCATTCAGCCCACAATTCATTTTAATCACTTTTACCGGAAGAGCTTTCGGAGCCATTCAATCCGGTAATACACATCAAGGTGTGATACTTATGGATCGAGCTCTCGGAGTCATCCAATCCGGCAATTGCTATTTAATACATATTTATTTATATACACTTATGGATCGAGCTCTTGGAGCCATCCAGTCCATAACTCAATTTAATCACATACACCAGAAAAGCTCTTGAAGCCATTCAATTCGGTAATACACATCAGAACACGGTATTTATGGACCGAGCTCTCGGAGCCATCCTGTCCATAACTCAATTTAAGTCTATTAAACTTCATAAATCAAACTAAGTAATTAACACAAACTGGTCTACTAAAAGAGGTTTAATTAATTACATTTTGTATTCTACAGGCTCACCAAAGTTAAATCCATTTATTCTTATTTATTTTTTGTTGTAATTACCCATGTTCATTTTCATAAACACATATAGCAATATACATTTTTATTATAATCATAATTTCTCAACAGAAAGGATAATTCGCAATAATAGAATATTAACAAGCAAGGTCGGAAGACATTCTTGCAATTAGAGTAATATCCTTTTAGAACTAAACCAAATAAATAATATAAAGCTAATCCATCATAATGAAATTAAATTGGTCAAATTTTGCTCTAAAATAAAGTTATCATGGATTTTCCTGCTGTTGTATCTAATTAAAGCAAACAAGCCATATCATCCCGACAAAATATATATATTCTAATATATAGGTCACAAGAAATAATAATAAAAAATATAACACCTTCGAGTTGTATTAAATGCAAATTTGCAACATTAAAAACGTGTTTATAATTTCACGGTAGATAGCTCAATCAAAGGAATTTGTATTTGTTGGATGACTAATAATTTTAATTTTAAACAAAAATAACTCATGATTATAACTTAACATAATAGGGGTGTGCAAAAATTGAACCAACCCGAATCGAGCAGACCAATTCGGGTGGGGTTAATAGGGTCTGTTTGATTTTTGATATTATGTATACTTCGGGTCGGGTGAAACCCGACTAACCCAAACCTAACCGAACAATTCGATTTTTTAAATATATAAATAAAAAAAACTAATTTCTCTACAATATTAATTAATATATAATATATATTTAATATAATTTTGAAATTGTTAGTTTGTTGTATTTTTAAAATATTTTTATGGCATTTAATATTATTTATTTGTATTAATTTAAAATTTTAATTTAAATATGTAAATTAAAAAAATAAAATTCAGGTTATTCGGGTCAGGCCCGAAAAAAGAGGTTAATCGGGTAAGAGCCCGATATTTATATAGGGTAGGATCGGGTGAGGGAAATATAAGAATTTTGGGTTTCGAGTTAATCAAGTTCGGATCGGGTTCGGGATGCAGACCCCTATAACATAAATTTCCAATATGTAACATTAGTAGAAGAACTTTAAAATCATAATGCTAAATAACAAGAATATTTATACATATAAAAGGACAAAATAGACATAACAACATATTACATAAAATGTCAAATAATAAAATATTAGTTGATAATGCTAATGGCTATAAATCATCTTTCATTCATCAAAAGCATTTGAAATGTTATCTACTAACAGCTTTTACAACATAATTTAAAGTGTATGTATAATTAAGTTTGATAGCTGCATATCAATAAATTGTTGTTACTTACATTTCTATTGACAATATACATCAGCACATAATATTTAACATGCTGATGATGAACAATTATTATATGATTTATTCACTACCAAGTGTAACTCACAGCAAATGTATCAACATGTACAAGATATCATTTTATTCTCAAATAGTAAACATGATAGAAAAAAAACAAATATATACACCCACTATTATTAGCATGTACTAGTGCAACAACTAAACCAGTAAAAATCCCGTGATTTTTACTAAACTAAATCTTATTGGATTTAAACATAAACCAAAGTTCGTCAACCAATATTTCCTTAACCAGTGTGTTGAGAAATGTTAGCCAAGTGTTAGATTATATAGTAAACCAATAAATAAGGCTCATTAATTTAGGCACCAAAGGTAGCCCATTCAATTTACAATTCTTCAAATCTTTCAATCAAATTATATGAATATAATGATTTTATTACTTAGTTCACTTGACTAACTAGACTGTCCATAAATAACATACACAAAAGGAGGCTGAAAAGTAAACTGAACTCAAAATCAACTCTGCAAACTAGTATTAATAACTAGCATTCACATATACGTTCCAGTTCAACAAAAACTAAGGCAATTTCCATTAAAATTTCAAAATTTATTTAAATGAATTTAAAGATGTAATTTTGGTAGTCACATACCAATTGAAATCAATTTCTGCAATATCTCTATTCTGTCCATTCCTGTGCTCGCCAAATCGGTCATCAAAGTTTCGTTGGAGCTGCACCAAAGCCGTCCGCTGGTAGATCAAGCCACAGATAATTTCTAGGTGACATTCACGTGCCCCAACACTATCGCCGTTCATCGGGATCGGAGCCTGAATGTCCCGCCCTTACCATAGCCGATCTCCTTACTGCCGGAGAGTGGGGAGAAACGGTAGCAGCTGGAGAAGTTATCTCAACCTTACAGAGTCGTCGATGCTGGTCGTGACACCCAAAGCCACCGACAATCACCGGAGCAAGGAGAGGAGTTCACTGTAGAACAAAATATTAAAGAAAAGAGAGGGAGAAGGAGATCGGAGCTGCCGTTGGCGGGGCGAGATTACCGACGCGTAGAGGAGAAGCGGTAAGGTAGAAGCCGGCCTGCAGGTGACAGGACCAGCAATTTAAGCTACTCCGTTCTCCTCCTTTTACCCCCAAACCCGATCCCCCTTTCCCCTTTCAACCTCCCTCCCCTTTTACCCACATAATTCCCAAAATATCTTCAAAAGTAATTACAAAATGCCACCTTTGCCCCCAATATAACTTTATTAACAATTAAATTCCTCAACTTTTATCCCCTTTTCAATTATGTCCCATAAACCTCAAGTAACACATAGCTAATTAATTAACAATTAATTAGATATAATTCGAATCACACGCATTACGTCTAGAGTCAAGACTGGGGCGTTACACTGTGGGTTCATGTGCTTTATTAGAAGTATAGTAGAGTGAATAATGGAAAATTGGAGAGGTTTCATTCAAAAGGTGGCACGCCAGTTTGGAAAGTTTTGATTAAACTATGGCCTTTTATTTCCTTTAACATTAGTTTGTGTGTCAGAAGCAGAAGGGAATCCAACTTTTTGTGGGATAAATGGTGTGATAATCTTAGGTTATTTGATCATGCCTTAGCTATGGTTTCGAATGACATGCTAAAGTGGAGAGTCAGGGATGTTGTTACTAAAATGGGCTGCTGGGATTTGTCTAAACTTTACACTTTGTTCTTGCCAGAAATCCTGAAAAAGATTACCGATCATCTACCTCCTTCTGACGAGATCGGGATTGACACTGTTATGTGGAATGCTTCTGGTTTAGGTAACTTTTCTATCAATTCAGCTTATCAATTAATTTGTGAAGATGAGAATAGGGGGACAACAGTAGCTGGAATCTAGCTTGGAAATGGTGTGGGCCTCAGAGAATTCGATGCTTGTTGTGTTTTTGCATCCATAATAAGGTGTTTACTAATGCAAAAAGAGAACGAAGACATCTTGCTCAAATAGGGGTCTGCTCAATTTGCAACCAAGGTGAATATACTCTGCTTCATATGATACGAGATTGCATTAGAGTAAGGGAAATATGGGTTGGTTTGCTCAATTCTCGGGAATTAAAGATTTTTTTACTAGAGATGATTGGATGGCTAATCTCTAATCTTAAAGGGACATACACAGGTCGTTTTATATTGGAGTGGAAGGTCCTCTTTGGTTTTGCAGTGTGGCATATATAGAAGTAAAGAAATGAAGAATTGTTCAACAACTCTACTACTCCTCATAATTCGAAGATTAAAATTGTCACAAATGAGGTTAAAGCTGAGATAGCAACTCTGATGTCTATGAAAGGGGTAGCATTTTTAAAAAAAGGACCCAAATAAGGTATCATGAATTGGTAACCTCCGAAAATAGGTTGGGTGGCATTGAGCATTGATGGAGTTTCTAAATTAGGCTATAATTGCAGTTCAGTTAGTGATATATTTAGAGATAACATCGGTTCATGGTTGGGAGGGTTTTGATGGTGAATTAATAATGGTGGTTCCCTTCTTGCAGAGTTGTGGGAAATTAAACGAGATTTAGAGATAGCTTGGAATAAAAAGTGGGATAAGGTTATGATTTAGATAGATAGCCTTAAGGTGGTAAGTAGAATTAACAATCCAATGGATGTTGAATCTCATCTAGCAGATGTGGTTTGGGATATTAATAAGTTTGTAAACCTCAATTGGCAAGTTAAGGTAGTCCTTGTGAACAAAAAGTCCAATCATGTTGCGAATCTGCTAGCTAAGAATGAAGCTCTCCAAAGAGACATCTTCACTTGGTTTAACAAACCCACTCTATTTATCAAGGAGATGTTAAAACATGATGTTAGGAGTTTAAATATCCCACGTTTTTCCTCAGTGTATAAATTTTCTTTTATTTCCTTCCATAATAAAAAAATATATTTTTAAAAGCTTAGTTAGGCCTGACCAAACCCAATCCGAATCGAATCTAGTTTGGTAATTAGGTTCAATCTAACCCAAGTCTAATTTAACCTACATTGACTCTACCTTTTATTAATGTAATCTTTAATCGGTCTTGTTTAGGAAAAAAGTTTTAAAAGTTTGGTTAAACTAATCCAAGAATCTAGCTTGGCCCAAATATAATCCAGCTCATTCCAACTTGATCCAAATTCAATCTAACTTGTACTAAGTATGTATTTTGTTTATGGAGATTTGGAATGGGCTTATGTAGAAAAAAAATAAAAATCAGATTAGGTTCGGTTTGGTTCGAACCCAATCCGATCTAAATCTAGTCCAATTTGCACCATGCCCACCTTTAATTAATGTAGGCTTGGACCGAATTTGTGTAGAAAAAAATATTAAAAGTGTAATGGTATCAACACTAAGTCAGTCATGAACAATACTTTTTGACATTGAATAGTATTTTTCGGGCCCGAAAGGACATTCAAAAGTCAAAAATATTTTATTTGACCGTTGGAAAGTATCGGTCATGGTAGGGATGATCACAAGGCGGGGAATCCCTGTCCCCAGTGGGGAACCGCCTCGGTCGGGAAATCCTCAAAAAATTCCCCCGTGGGGACAGGTCAAAAGTATTCCCCGACTTAGAATTCGGGCCGGGGACGGGGACCAAAATTTAATTACTAAATCTAATTATATTTATATAATTTAGTTTTAAATTATATTTAATTTTAGTTTTATCAATTGTTAAAATTTATATTAGTTTGATTTCTAATTGAATTTATATTTTTAATTATTAAATATTATATTTCAATTATAATTAATTATTAAATATTATATTTTAGTTATAATTAATTTAAAAAAAATAAAAATATTTTTTATGCGGGAACGGGAATCCACTCGGGGACAGGGACTGGGGGAATTTTTTTCCTCAAAATACTATTGATCTCTGCCCCACCCCGCGATCATCCCTAGGTCATGTTGAGCTCGGGGTTGAAATTTGAAGTGAAATGGAGATCAAATGGGTCTCCAAATGTCAAAAATACGAAAAAGGTAGCGAGTCAATTTTCCTGATAGGAAATGAGACTTGATCTTACATAAATAATTTAAAATAGTAAAAGAACTCCGAAAATTATCAGATTTTGCATGCTTACATAAATTTTTATGTAGAATATTTTGGTGATGAGATTTGAATTTTTTGGGGATACCGACAATTTCAAATCGGATCGATAAGTTTGAATCGGACCGATAACGAACTCCGATTGAGCTAAAAATTTGCGTACTAGCTATTTTTAATGTGATAATAGTGATGAAATTATTTTTAGGATGATTTGAAGGCTAGAAGTAGGAGAAATTTGTTTGGGCCTTAAATGGCCTAAAGTGGGCCTTTCACTTAATTTGGGTTAGGCCCATTGATCAAGCCCAAAATTGGGCCTATATAGGAGATATATAAGAGGTGGATTTCTAGAGATAACTTCAAAAAATTCCACAGCCTCCTTCATCTCCTTATATGGCCAAACCACTCTTTTCTCTCTCTCTCTCTTGATTTCTCTTCAATTTTACTTCAAATCTCCCATAAATTCCAACATATAAGATGAAGTTCTATCTCTATAGGTCACCCTAGTGGCCGTAATCAAATGATTTGAGCAAAGGAAGGAAAGGAATCAAGTAGAGAAAGAAAAAGAGGTAAGATAGAACTTAAGAAATTAATTAATTTTAATTGGTTCTTTAGTGTTTTCTTATAGATTTTGAGGTGTAGAAGCTAATTATGAGCTTAAATTTTGCATATGAGGACAAAAAATTAAGGTTAGGAGAGCTTATTTGGCTAGCCATGAATGGTGAGAAAGAAAGAAGAAAGTTTGCAAAGGGAAGAGCAAGGAAAAAGAGGTTTTAGGCACCCTTGAATAAGGAAAAAATATAAGTCACTACAAAATCCTTTGATTTCCCTTTTATTTTGAATTAATTCCATTTATGTAATTAGGTCAAAAATTGTTAAAGTTGTTAATTGATAAAATTGGTTTAGGGTAAATGAAATGGGGCATGTAAGAAGAAGAAAAGAAAGCTTTAATGGAAGAAATAAGATTTTTAGGTGGATTTCCTATAGGTGGCCGAATTTCTTCCTATAGAAAAATGAATGAATTTTGAATGAAAATAATATATGTTGGCCTAAATTAAATATAGAGATGATAAATAGTGTTCATAATTTTTTATTGAATTATTAGAATTTATTTTGCAATTTTAAAGATTATGTAACAATTATGTATATAGTGAAAGTTGTGAAATAATGTGAAATAATTGATTATTTTAGTGAAAAATGATAGTAAATAATAAATAATGCATAAATTTTATTGGAATTTATTGAAATTATTGGAATTTTATTGAAATTCTAATGTTAATATGTGTATTGAAATTAATTGAATTATTAGTGAATAATTGCACAAAAATATTGAAAAAGTGAATTTATATGAAATTAAATTATAGTCAATGAAAATGAAATAAAAATTCAATCGATGAATTTTTTCGAAATAATTATTAAGTTATGAAAGAAATAAGAATAATGAATTATTGGTAAATAATTCATAAAATAAGTAAAAATGATGAAAATTATAAAATAATGTGCATACAAATTTTCGTAAAAATTATATGCTTTACTAGAATATTTTTGAAATAAAATGTTGATTATGTTTAACTAAAATATTGAATTATTAAGAAATAATTCAATAAATAAGTACATGATGATAAACTAATGTGAAATATATTACTTTAGTATAAAATAAATGAAAAAGTCAATTTATACATTTTCGAAAAATAAAGTAATGAAGTATATCAATATAATTCATAATTATTTAAAAGTTGTAAAATAAATGTTTGACTAATTTATCAAAATAAATTAGTCAATAAAAAGTATTAAAAGAGTGAATTATTATAAAATAATTCACCAACCGAATAAAAGTTGGCATACCGAATTATTAAAGTTTTGGATAGAAAAAGAAAAGGAAAAATCGCAAAAAGTCAATTATTGAATTATTAGAAAATAATTCACAAAGAATTACACAAAAAGAATATAGGAGAATTGTGAATTATAATGCTATAATTCATAAAGTGTATAAAAGACTGAAAAGACTCAAGTGTCTGAGTGAATTATTGAAGAATAATTTATGAAAGTGACTTAAGAAAAAACACTATAAAAAAACTGTCAATTAGCGACGGCCTCATTTTCGTCGCAAATTTTGCGACGGATTAGCGACTGTTTTATGAATCTGTCGTGGAAATGAGGTTTTCTAATTTTTTGCGACGAATTAGCGACGAAAAAAAAAACAGTCGCTAATTATTGGCGGGAATGTACGCGCCATGTTTTGCGACGAAATTAGCGACGAAACGTTTCGTCGCTAAATTTTATAATTTTTTATTCATAAAATTATTTCCAGAAATTTAGCGACGATAATTTTAGTCGCTAATTTTGGAGGGAAATTTTAGCTCCTTTTTTAGCGACGTAAAATTTAGTCGCTAATCCGTCGCAAATAAAGTAAAAAATATTCTTTTTAGAAATTAGAAATCTATTTTATAACTGAAAATTATAAATTATTTTATTAGTTGATAGTAATTTTTTAACAATCATACCAAAATCTAAATTTATTTATTTTGAAAATTTTCATTTTTAATAATAATATTAATAAACTAATTATTAAGATTATTATATATTTGTGTATTCAAGATTAATAAAAATAAATATTTATAAACAAGTAATATAAAATTTATTATTTCATTTAAATAATAATAAAAAAATTTGTAATTTATATTTATTTTATAAAATTTAAATCAAATATTAAATTATTTAAAATCCAAAATGTTTAATTAATTAAAATACTCTTTAAATTAAAATAAATTAAAATATATGCAATAATAATAATAATAATAATAATAATAGTGAGAAAAATGGTTTTAAATTAAAATACTCTTTATAATAAATTAAAATAAATTCAATTAGATACATTAATTTACTATTCAATTCATTTGATTCGCTAAATAATTCCATCCAATTCAATTCATTACGTGATCTTTATAATCCGTTTATTTCATAATTTTTTATTTTTAATAAAAAATAATTTTATAAAATTTAGCTAATAAATTTGTAACTCAATTAGATCATAATCCAATTTATTCACAATAACATAAAATTTTTATATTTATAACTCAATTCATCACAATTCAATCTGAATACATTCAACCCGACAAAAATTGCTATCTCCTTTTTACATGATACAACTATGTAAAGCTACACTGAAATGAAATTAAAAAAAAAACATTATTAAAAACCATCAAAATTGAAAAAAAGACATTCATGGCATAGCTATTGTATATATTGTTGATGGTTTTTGCAATATCTCAATAACTGTTAGTTTAGTTGGTGTAATGTGTAAACTAGTTCAAAATGATGACTTATCAAATATATGCAACCAAACCCATAAATAAATGAGTATGTTTTATATTCTGTCTAAATAACTATAGCCGGTTAAGTATTTGCCGTTAGATCGCCCTGATATTTGGTGAGTACGTTCGAAACTCCTTGTTGTTAATTTTGAACGGTAAATATTAGTTTTTAAGGTCTATAAGTTCAATTTTTGTTGCAAAAAAAGATATTGTTTTCTGGATTTTTTATGTAATGATCAGTTTTGTATACGAAATCGATCGAAAAATTATTTGCCGTTAGATTGACCTGAATTTTGGTGAGTACGTTCAAAACTCCTTGTTGTTAATTTTGAACGGTGAAGATTAGTTTTTAAGATTTGTAAGTTTAGTTTTTATTGCAAAAAAGAGGCTATTTTCTGAATTTTTTACGTAAAGACCAGTTTTGTATACGAAGACAATCGAAAAATCATTTGCCGTTAGATTAGCCTGATTTTTGGTGAGTACATTAGAAACTCCTTGTTGTTAATTTTGGACGGTGAAGATTAGTTTTTAAGGTCTGTAAGTTCAATTGTTGTTGCAAAAAATAGGCCGTTTTCTGGATTTTTTACATAATGACCAATTTTGTATGTGAAGACGATCGAAAAATCATTTGCCGTTAGATCAGTCTAATTTTTGGTGAGTACATTCAAAACTACGTGTTGTTAATTTTTAATGGTGAAGATTAGTTTTTATGGTATGTGAGTTTGGTTTTTGTTGCAAAAAAGAGGTTATTTTCTGGATTTTTATGTAATGACCAGTTTTGTATACGAAGACGATCGAAATATCATTTGCCGTTAGATTGGCCTGATTTTTGGTGAGTACATTAGAAACTCCTTGTTGTTAATTTTGGACGGTGAAGATTAGTTTTTAAGATCTGTAAGTTCAGTTGTTGTTGCAAAAAAGAGACTATTTTTTGGATTTCTTACATAATGATCAATTTTGTATGTGAAGACGATCGAAAAATTATTTGCCGTTAGATCAGCCTAATTTTTGGTGAGTACATTCAAAACTACTTGTTGTTAATTTTTAACGGTGAAGATTAGTTTTTATGGTATGTGAGTTTGGTTTTTGTTGCAAAAAAGAGGTTATTTTCTGGATTTTTTACGTAATGACCAGTTTTGTATACGAAGACGATCGAAATATCATTTTCCGTTAGATTGGCCTGATATTTGGTGAGTACATTAGAAACTCCTTGTTGTTAATTTTGGACGGTGAAGATTAGTTTTTAAGATCTGTAAGTTCAGTTGTTGTTGCAAAAAAGAGACTATTTTCTGGATTTTTTACATAATGATTAATTTTGTATGTGAAGATGATCGGAAAATCATTTGCCGTTAGATCAGCCTAATTTTTGGTGAGTACATTCGAAACTACTTGTTGTTAATTTTTTGTGAAGATTAGTTTTTATGGTATGTGAGTTTGGTTTTTGTTGCAAAAAAGAGGTTATTTTCTGGATTTTTTACGTAATGACCAGTTTTGTATACGAAGACGATCGGAAAATTCTTTGCCGTTAGATCAGCCTAATTTTTGGTGAGTACATTAGAAACTACTTGTTGTTAATTTTTAACGGTGAAGATTAGTTTTTATGGTATGTGAGTTTGGTTTTTGTTGCAAGAAAGAGGTTATTTTTTGGATTTTTTACGTAATGACCGGTTTTGTATACGAAGACGATCGAAATATCATTTGCCGTTAGATTGGCCTGATTTTTGGTGAGTACGTTCAAAACTCCTTGTTGTTAATTTTGAATGGTGAATATTAGTTTTTAAGGTCTGTAAGTTTAATTTTTGTTGCAGAAAAAAGGTTATTTTTTGGATTTTTTACGTAATGATCAGTTTTGTATACGAAGACGATCGAGAAATCATTTACCGTTAGATTGGCTTGATATTTGGTGAGTACATTTGAAGCTCCTTGTTGTTAATTTTGGACGGTGAAGATTAGTTTTTAAGATCTGTAAGTTCAGTTTTTGTTGCAAAAAATAAAAGGTTGTTTTCTGAATTTTTTACATAATGACCAATTTTGTATGTGAAGACGATCGACAAATCATTTGCCGTTAGATCGGCCTAATTTTTGGTGTGTACATTTGAAACTCCTTATTGTTAATTTTGAATGGTGAAGATTAGTTTTTAAGGTCTGTGAGTTTGGTTTTTGTTGCTAATAAAAAATAATTTAAATACAAAATTATATAATTAAAAAAATTAAGTTTATTATCTCTTTGCTAATAAAAAATAGTTTTTTGTGAGAGTTTTTATATATTATTAACAGTAAAGTATTATATGAACCCTTTATTATTATATGTTATAATTATTTAGTAAAGATAATAATTTTTATCAATTTCCCCCATATATTAAATTATTTGTTTAGAAAATTGGAATTTTTAATAATAATAATAAACTAAATGTTACAATTATTATATAATTACATTATATAAATTAGTAAAAATAAATATTTATAAAATAATAATATAAAATTTATTATCTCATTTAAAATAAATAAATTTTGTAATTTATTTTGTTAAAAATAAATTTTAAATTATTAGGAATTCTAATTATAGATATTTACCAAATCATCCTTAACTATAAATACAAAATGTGAAAATTGATAGGGAAATTTTAGTATTTTTGAAAATTAACCCTAGGTATAAAAGCAACTTTTTCTCTCCTCCCTCCTACCTCCATCTTTCCTTCTTTCCTCCGTCCCTCCCTCCCTCCCTCTTTCATCAGGACAGCATCGACGGTGAACGCTGCCTCCTCGAGGCTGAGGAGCGGTTGCGCCACCTCCGTCCCTCCCTCCCTCTTCCATCAGAACGCCACCTCCTCGAGTCTCCCAGAAGAGAGAAGGATGACATTGGCCGGCAAAGCAGGTGATTTGTTTTTCAAGGCTTTTACGGCTGGACTAGGTGTCGCCACCGTTTATCTCACCGCCACTTTCTCCGTCAACGTCTATAGAGGCCTCTCTTGGCACAAAGCTCAATCGGTACTCCCTAATTTCTTAGATGCTGATGTGTTACAGAATATCTTCTTTAAATGTTAAAAATTTAACTGTAAACATTCTATTACAGAGCATATCTTCTTTAAATGTTTGATTGGAAGTGTTTGCTAGACTATGTTGGTTGTCTCCTATTACAAGCAATTCCAGTAAACTCCCATTGTCTGAGGAAGAGCCTCAGACTGAGAACAGAGCACCAAGTAATCTGTATGATGACATTTTTTCTGCTTTCTCTCCCACCTTTGCTCATTTTCTCTCCAACTGTAACGAAGTGAAGTTGACAAATGAGGCTGAGGAAGCATCACATACTGAGGCAACAGCACCAGATCGCAACCCTGAAGTCACTTCTACTGCTTTACCTCCCAACTTTGCTTCATTTATGACCAACTGCTATTCTGAGGCTAAACAAGGTAGATAGGCTGTGTCATCTAAGATTAGAAATTTCTGAAAAGTCATTATTTTGACACTTTTCTCTTGAACTATTTTAGACACAGCCAAACCAAGTTCAATGCAGGATGTTGATCTCAGATCTCAAATTGCGGTACTTGTATTTCTGGTTTTGTATGTGAATGTGTTTGGTCACTCGAAGTATATGGTGGTAAAACTATTGGTGCTGTTTATTGCTTCCGCTTTATGGTAGTAATTGTTTTGCTAATGCTTGTGTTTTCTTGTAGAGGTATATGGAAGATTCCTCCTTCCAAGGTGCGTTAACTTTTCCCTGGCCATGTTCTTAAATCTAGTTAAGGTTGTATGTTTATTTACTTCTTTTATTTTGTTTTGTACAATGAATCCATCAATTTATTAAAATAAAATAAAAAGAAAACTTATAGGGTGTTTATCTTAATTAGAACAATAAAATCTGCTGGCAGAGGAGCGTAATTGGGCAGTAAGAGTGAAATTAAAGAAAAAATGCAACTCTGAAGTACTTATTATTGTTGCAGCAATCTCTGAGTGCAGAAATTTGCTAGATATTCAATGTCTAGACTCACCCTGAACCTGTATGGTGGAATTTAGGAACATCACACAGTTGTACAAATTTTTTGTGCTATTTGTGTTCACCGAAAAGGGACTAGTTTAGTGTATAGTACGTTTGTTCAGCGAACCATATATATATATATATATATATGTAAAATTAGATACATATGTGTGACTAATAAATGTAACTATATATATATATATATATATATATATATTAGATACATATGTGTGACTAATAAATGTAACTATATGGTCTGTTTTCACATTGCATGTTCAGTCTAGTCAAGATTGTTTATCTTGTCAATTATATACTTCTGAAACTGGCAACTAGATTAGTGCATTATTTCACCTCCTTGATGTGAAATAATTGAGACAGATTGAGAAGAAAGTAAAACTCAAGATTGAACCCATAAATATAGATAGGTAATTTTCATACGATATTAATTTAACTAAATCTTTAGTTTAGCAACTTACAGATAGAATTAATTAATTTATCAACATTAATTCTGCCTCACGCTATCTATAAATTTATAAAAAAATAAAAAAAAAATTACCCATTGTTTATTTTTCCATGAACCGACAGGAGATTATTTTGCTGCCATTAATGGAGGCGACAGCCCTTCGATTCCCCACTTATCCTTGCAGCTACATGTGTTTCTCTCACTCTCTTTACATAGAGACATACACTAAACAGTACCACTCTTTAAAAGATATAAAATAAATTGTTAATAATTATTAATATTTTTTACTATGTTAGTGTATGTGATTGCAGGTGAGTTAAACCTTTGCTCCTCACATAATGAAAGACAAACCTTCTCTTCCTCATTATTATATATTCTTTGCCCTTTTTTCCTTTACTATAAAGTCTTGTTTGGTGCTCTCTTTATCATTAATAGTAACATCAAATCCCATCTCTTCTCTTCAAAAGCTTTATAAAAATTCTTGGGCTATATTTATTGCCTCTCATTTTAATTATCTCCTTTATCATCATCATTATAATCATCAAAATTTTTGTTGCCATGGATTTCCAACAACCCAATACTTCTTTACATCTAAGTTTGCCAAATAATAATAATAATAATAATTGTGATTATCAAGTACTAAACTTAGAGATTGTTCTTGATCAGCCTTCTTCTTCAAGTTCAACATCACCTCATAGTCCAGCTGAGCCTAGGATTGATTAATTAAAAAAATCATACAAATTTATATATTTAGCTGTCTAATCTCCTAACTGTTGAGTGAATATATGAGAAAGTATTATGAATGTGCACGAGTACTGTTTATGAGAAAGTATAATCAACTTGTACGACTCTTTTTTTTTTGACAAATTGTCTTACTTTTAATGTGTGATCATGTGCATGGGAATTAATGTTTGTTTTATCATGTGATTAGAATTTGAAAATCCTCAGTCAAATATTAATGATAGCTCATGCCTTCATATAAGATACTAATTTTTTTTATTTTATAAATCTAAATATACTTTTATTTATATTTATATAAAATATTATTGTTAAAAATTGAAAAAATTATAATTAATAAAATAAAATAAAGTTATAATTTAAATAAAAATATAAAATTTAATAAATTATTAGTTAATTAAAACGAAATGTCGATTATCGATCATCAGTTGTAACAGATAAAATTATTAGAAGAATTTTATTTATACAAGCTATGAAATATATTTAAAATTATTTTTATTTTTAACTTTTTGCAAGAACAAGCAAGTAAGGAGAATTTAATATTGGGTTAATATAATCTAGGTCAATAATACATTATTCATTTAAAAAAAGATTATTTTGTGTAGAAAATTAGAGCGAGTGAACAGCTGGATAGAAGTGGTCCAGCTATGGCCTACGAGGCTATTAAGTTTGAAAATTTGTGAAGAACACTTGATTTAAGTTCTTGTATTGTTTATATACTGTTCTTGTATTGGGAGCTAGAGGATTGCTTGCTTTGTGCTATAGCTTTGGCGCCCTAATAATAGGCTCTAATTTGACAAACTCTTAGTGTAGTGAAATGTAATTGATTATAAATGACACACTCTTGTCATTGTTTTTTGTCATACTTTTTTCGTTTGAAATTAATTTAATGTTGTCATACATCCGTTTGAAATTAATCTAATTAATTTTAAAACCTAATAATGGGATTTAATGTTGCATGCTTGAGTATCTCGCTGTTATATTACCTTATAGTACTGGGCATCTGTGATTGCTGGATTGTAGGAAGGGTTAGAACGACAGGGCTGCTGTTGTAATTGATATAGTGCACAACCAGAGTTAAAATATAAATGAAAAATTAGTAAACCAAAGTCTTGTTTAGGAATCTTTATCAGTTAAAGGTATTTTCATTTGTTCTTGTTGGCGCTATATGCTCTTTGAAATTTCCTGTATGGCTGGTGATGGATCATTTTTTTCATTAGGTCTCTGCCCAGCGAACCAGCATAACTGGAATGAAGCAATATCAAGGAAGGCGACCTAATGCTTTCGGATTTAGATCCTGAAGGCCCTTCATGCCATTATTTTATTTAGATGACATTCTTATTCGGATTTATTATTTTATTTAGATGACATTAATGGTGTTATTTAGGATGATATTATTAATATTTTTTGTACTCTTAAGAGAGATTGATAACATTATGTATGATTTCAATTATATATATATATATATATATATATATATATATATATATATATATATATATATATATATATATATATGTGTGTGTGTGTGTGTGTGTGTGTGTGTGTGTGCGTTTTGGAACATATTATGTTTTGGAATAAATATATATATGTGTACGTGTACTGTCATTATTGTATACAGGCTGAAAAATTAATAAATACAATCAAATAAAATTTCATTATGCTATAATTCAAATACAGCAAAAGAAAAAAATTAAATTATTTTTAGCGACGGATATGCGACAGAAATCTGTCGCTAATATGTAATAGATATAATTTCGAAAATAATTAGCGACCAAATTAGCCCCCCCACCCCCCACCCAAATTTTCGTCGCTACAATTTACACTAAATTTTTATTTAGCGACGGAAAATTTAGTCGCTAAATATTCTTATTATATTTCGGCGACTAATTAGGAATATAAATTAGCGACGAAAAAAAAATTTGCGACGGAAATTTTCATCGCTAAATTAGCGACTGATTTTAGAATCCGTCGCTAATATATTAGCGACTGGGCTATTAGCGACTGTTCGTCGCGCCGTCGCTAAATTATATTAGCGACGGAATTTTGGCAATTAGCGACGGAAAATGCCGTTGCTAATTCCTAGTTTTTTTGTAGTGAAATATAAAGTGAAAGAAAGGAAAAGAAAACAAAAAGCTATTGAATAGTCAAAAGCACTAAAAGAGTGTGATTGACAAAAATGTATTGTATCAAGAAATAAAAGAAACAAACTAAAGATTTTTAAATGTTTAAAAATTATTTCAAATATAATTGATTGTTTTTCCCTTAGTGATAAGCAGGTAATGATATTCTTGTTTAGGATATAATTGGCTAGCTATAGAGACACCTTATACTGCGGTGCAAGTCATGGCGACTTGCTTTGCTATGGGTAGGATCTTTGATCTAACTTTGGGTCTAGTCCCATGTATCCTTTTTGAGAATCCTGTTATATTGCACTAGGGGCGTATTGTAATGAATAAATCAGTATTGTTTAAATGAATTGAATATAAAAAGTTATAAACGAAAAATGATTCGTTTGGAAGAAAATAAAAAGCCAGAATAAAAATGTAAGGTTTCCCAAAAATTGTGATTAATAAGAAAAAGAAAAAGAAATATTTTATAAGAATAAAATAATAAATGAAGATTAAGTTCAGCTTTTATAAAAAAAAAATATTTAAAATGTATTTTTTTACATGAAAAAGATAAATTAAATTAGTTGGTATTTCATGTACCAATTATTATTTTGAAAAGTAACAAGTTTGGAAAATAATATTAATTTCCTATTTAAAGTCAAAAAGTGATAACAATGACATTAAGTAAAATCTTATACTTAAGTAATGTATTTCTAAAAGAAAAGTCAAATGAAAAATAAAATGATAAAAAGACACATAATGGTTCAATTGGAAAAAAAAAGCAAAAGATATAAGTCCTAAACAAGTACTTGAATATGGTTAAATGTATAAAGAAGGAAATAAATATTTGAATGCAAAGTGTCCCAAAATAACTGTATCTCTTTGTAATAAAACTTAAAAGCCTTTTAAATAGTAATATGTTTATTAGTTTAAAAGTTAAAATAAAATAAAAGAATATATAGCAAGAAGTGTAATTATAGCACGTATTGAATAACTAAACAATAAATCGAGGAATAAAATAGTTTGTAAATTTGGTACCATTAAAGACATGATTAGCAATATACACTGATAAATGAAATGATAATTATATCGCTGTGACTAAAAAGATAAAACAAAAGTTAAGTAAAAGTAAAAGTTATAGTAAAGAAGAAGCGTAAAGGTAAAAGTAAATCTGATATTGATTCACCTAAGAAGGTAGTGTAAAGTAACATTGAAAAATTGAAAATCAAAGAACAATAATTACCAAAATATGAGTTAATAATGAAACTAATGTTGACTGAAGTAAAAGAAAATGTTTAATGAAATAAGTATAAGAGTAGCATAATCTATGTAATTATGTTTTATTTGAGAAATTCTAGGATTAGTAGTCACCACTAAGCATATCTAGTGCTCAGCACGTACTATTTACTACGTGCAGGTTATGAAGTGTTGCGGGAGCATAGTATACAATGTAGCTAGATCGGAAAAGAAGAATTAGTGCTTTATTGAGTTGTATTTTGGCATGTATATACGTAGACAATTGAGGTAAAAGATTAAATTGTATTTTGATTTCTGTTATTATGATTTTGTTGGGTGAGTGTTCAGTGTTTATGATTGCAGGAATGTTATTAATATATGATTAATTATTTAAAATGTTTTTGAATATATAAAAAAAAAATTTACCTTTTTTACTATCTTTGCTTCGGAAAGGATTGTTCCATGAAGGGTGTGACAAAAAGTCCAATTAGGTACAAAAATCTAGTCCAGCTTGATTAGGCCTAGCCCAACTTAAATCCACTCCAGCTTGTGTTAATCCATCTTTTAATTATGCAAAATTGAATCAAGCTTGCACAAAAAGAAAAATGAAAAGCTCGATTAGGGCCAATCTAAACCAAACTCAACTCGATTAGGTCCTATTTTAGCACAATCTAGCCCAATTAGGTCCTAACAACTTGAATGCAATTCAACCCACTCTTGAACCACCTTTAATTATAAAGTGAAATTGTGCTGAAAAGTGATCTAAAAGCTTGGTTACACCTAAATCCAATCCAACTCATTAAATCCAGTCCAACCCAAATCCAACAATTTAGATTTGATCCAAATGCAATCCAACTCGCACGATGTCCACCTTTTATTACTTTCCATTATTTGGTAAATTGGTTTACAATTCACATTAAAAACTAATAGATATATAGATCAAACCATGCATGTAACAAGATGTGAAACTTTAACAACTAATTAAGGAGATTGTGATTCCTAAAGCAAAATTTAGCTGGCTTTGTACTTCTTTTAATTTGTTAGAAATTTGGAATATGATTGTGGGATTAAAGAAACAGGTCTTTTCTAACTTATTCTTATAAAGTATTTGCATTAATATGTTGGTTTTTCTATTCTATTTTTGTTTGTTTCCTTGCTGAACACATGGAGAATAAAAGTATAGTTAAATCAAATGGACCGAAAGAAAAAGGAATGGTACTTAAATGTTAATCAAATGGGCAAAAGAAAAGGAAATGGTATTTAAATTTGTACCTTATCTCAAAATAAAGGTATAATTAAAGCAAATTTTTGGAAAAATATTGTATGAAATTTGCATTAAGAGAAAATAGCTCGTATATTGCTGTTCTAGAAGCACGGTTATGCTATGCGGTATAGTTTTGTTTTTATATATAAAAAAATATTTTTTATTCTGTAATTTTAAAATGATTTTATCTTAATAATAATTTTTTTCTGTATAAAAAATCGCTATACATATAATACTCAAATCATGTCTACATGTACCATATTTCATGAGACGAGAATTGCAATAACGACTTAATTTGAGTTTTGTGAAAAAATAATAACCTCGGTTAATTTGTACAGTAGTAGTTATATTCAATTAGACACTTTGTTATTAGAATGACTTCCACTAATATAAAAGAGGTGAAAAAAAAACACTTGTTGCTTATGCAAATTTGATGTGAAATATATAAAAAAGTTTCTTTGCGTTTAGTGATAACTACGGAAAAAACATTCTTAAAGGGCCAATCAGTATGGCCCAATAGCATTTGAGGCAGTCTAAGTCCAATAATAAAAGAGTAAGACGTGAGCTAGAAGATAAATTAGGAAAGCAAAGTGTCCGATCGGACTAATGGGACAACCTATCCTGTCAGCCTACTGGCACAAGCCAATGCCCATCTTATCTACCTCCTGTCACATCGTCGCTCACCTACTCTGACTGTCAGATATCACCTCCTTAGGTACTCGAGTATCTCTCCAAATAACTCTTATAAATAGTTTAAGACATAATGGCACCAGGTATGAAATATCTGAGACTCTCTCTCTCCAAGTACTCTTTCTCTAAAAAGCCACTAACTTAAGCTTCGGAGTGCTAAAGCCCAATTCCGACCAGACACTCTCTTTTATAGGTCCAACTATCCGACTTTCTGTATCAATTACAAGCTCCCCTCTTACAGATAATCCAACTATCCAGTCTGCCACCCAGCCATTGATCCCTCTCTCATAGATAAACCATTTTAGGTTTTATCATTTGGTGCTTTCATTAAGAGGTATGGCGGATTTGGGATTTTACGAGCATCAAGTTCTTGCGAAATGCAATCACAACAACTAGGATCGAGCCAAGCCCTCGGGGAGAAGAGGGAGATTTCTCAGATCACCTAATAGGTGTAACCCCCCTCTCTAACTTCGATGACGTGGCCATATGATAGCCGGAGGATACCCCTGTTACCGTCGAAGATAGGCATGCCATTTTTGGCAACTTTACTAAAGCCATGATCCAAACTCTGGACAATGAAAAATCCCTTGGATTTCTGAAGGTTGTGAAATAGATCACACAACCGAAGGCTTTGAAGGAAGAAGAAATAGGGAAAATTCCATCAGCGAGCCGAGAGCTCATGTTAGCAGAAGGATGAGCGTCAAAACTCCAAGCAACCATACCAAGGGACAACGAGGCGTGACAATGTACAGGTGTACACCTCTGACGAAGGGGTTGCCTGCAAGATATTCCCTACCACTCTGGGAGGAAATGCCCTCGTATGGTCTCGATGATGGTGAGCGAAGAAGGCCAAGAACCACGAACCGACGTCGACCACATGCCGATGTCATAAATATGATCACTGGTGGATCATCTCACGGAGAGGATCTCATCGAATCAAGAAAGGATAAAGGCATTTATATTACCTAGACATTTGAACGGCTAGCCCCAGTCACCATATCCAATGATGATGCGCAAGGTGTATCGTTTCTTCACAAGGATGTCCTTGCCATCGGGGTGCGAATCAACGACTCCAAAGTGAGGAAGATATTGGTGGATGTTGACAGCACAATAAATGTGCTTACCCTTCAAGCTTATGAAGGCATGAATCTGCCGATCGGAGAACTTAAATCAAACACCACACCACTCGTAGGACTTGGCGATGCTACCATTCTAGTTGTCTCTCCGCCAAGAGCAGATCGGATCAAAAGACCATCCATTGCCAAGAACAGGTCATATCGGAAGACCATTCTAGTTGAACTTAGCCAGGAAGCTCCAGTCTACACCTATAAGGTAACCTTTATGATTATTGATATGACTCTTGCCTATAATGCCATTTTTGGCAGGCCTCTACTCTGTCAAACTGGAGCCATCGCCAGCATGCGATACATGGTAATGAATATGTTGCCGCAATCGAGCACAAAAAGAGGCCAGGATGGTAGGATGGTTCGTTCCAAGGCAGGAACCCATAATGGTAGGATGGTCCATTCCAAGGCAGGAACCCATGATGGTAGAACGGTCCGTTCCAAGGCGGGGCATCTAGCATGAGTAAAAGGGAGGTCTAGTAGGCTTTCATTCAAGCTTTGGTACTCACCGAGCATTCTTTGTCCGAGCGATGAAGTACACCACCTTATTTAACCCTAATATAGTGATCCGGCTTATATGTCGATCGGCCAGATGCCAACATCCGGATGCAATAGAAGAGAAAGGGAAAGACGCCTACGCTGCGATCACTACCTATAAGCAAAGAGTAGCTAAAAGGTGCAACTCAAAAGGACAAGAGCCTTACATATGTATGCTCTTGTGCTTGAAGAAACGGGTATAAGCCCAAAAAGTGTTAAAAAGGGGAAGCTTACACCAACTCCAATACCACTATAAACCCAGGATCCTTAAAGGAGCGGATATCACTAGAAGCTGGAACGTCGGAGTACTCAAGAAGTACCATGTATAGTCATGTATTATATTCACCTTCAATAAAGAATGTTTTCTCCATTTTTCCCATTTTCTCCATTCTTCTTCATCTTCAAAAAAGGTATGTTTTTCTTTTCTTTTCTTTGTTTGTTGGGTTTAAATGTATATTTGCAGGATATCTATTTGGCCCCGTTCAATGAAATTCCCTACTTCCGGTCCGAATAAATTTGATAGGAATTTAATGATGACTATTTGTTAAAGTTCGATGTTTATTCCGAACCAAAAGACCAACCGCTTGCTCTTATCTTGTTCGCCAGGCTCGATGTTCATCCCGAGCATATGAAAACGTTCCTCCTTATTAAGTTCGTCTACTAGGTTTAAACCAAAGATGCAAGACGTCTCCATTTGACCCCCGCCAGCTCACTCACTAGGCTTGATGTCCATTTCGAGCCCAAAATGCGGGCACTTGCTAGGCTCGATGTCTATTTCGAGCCCAAAATGTGAAGGACAACAATTGAGTTAATTGTCTCCCCCAACGTACGAAATCGCCAAATCTTCAGAATGAGGTTAAAGGCTATAGGCCTTCTTCATTAAAGAAAAATTACTTGAAACTGAAAGCAATAAATGGTGCTCTACCATTGAGCTACTAAAGTACTCATTTGGGAGTGAGAATGGAGTTTTGTCTCCCACCATAGATCGAAAAGATCACTAAAGCAATAAATGGTGCCCTACCACTGAGTTACGAAAGTACTCAGTTGGGAGTGAGAATGGAGTTTTTTCTCCCACCATAGATCGAAAAGATCATTCGCCATGGATAACTCTCCTAATAGCCAATCGGCTAATACTCTATTTAAAACTAACGATGTTGTCTAGCATGCTTGGCGCGATAAATTTAAGCAATAACTCACGTTTGAATAATGAGTTTAATCTGATCGGATTAAATCTGTTGCAAAGAGTTACGAACTGCAAATGTTGGCAAAGCATGTTAACATTTAGGAAATACTCTCCTTATTTATGCATTCTCCATATTTAGAATGTTGGAAAAACATGTTAACGTTCAGGAAGTACTCTCCTTATTCAAATTTACGCATTCTCCATGCTTAAATCCCCAAAATCTCTATGGTTGATAACTATTTGTTCTCCCTTTAATAATTTCATGATAGATTTCGTCTGAAGTAAAATTACAGTATGAAGACAATGATAAGAGAATGCTTTGATGTGTTGAATATTTCATATATGAAGATTTTTTTATAAAAATACCCTCATTACAAAAAGGAAAGTCTACATCTCAATATCTACAATCTCCACAATCGTAGAAGGTACATTTGGGTCGATTGAAAGTCGTGAAGACTCAGGGGTATCTGCAGAAATAGGATCTGTCGATGCTGAAATAGCTGCGCTAGGACCGATCGGCTCTGATGAGGTAACCTGTGGTGATGGGAGATCTTGGGGGTTTTCCTCTTCACCGTCACTTGAAGGGGGGTCAGGCAAGACTCCTGGGTCCTCCATCCAACTAAGATCAGCTTCAGGAAAGCATTGCTCGGCTGCATAGATCAACCGAGTTAATAACAACCCTTGGGCCTCTCCTACCTGGTCTAGTAGCTTTTCTCTTTGAGCAACAACCCCACGCCATTTCTTTTTCGGCCAAGATGGTTTTTCAGTGATTCCTGCTCACCCTGCAGAAGGTCACGCTCCTCTTTGACCTTTGAGCAATCGGTAGATAGATGCATACATTCTTCCCTTAGTCTGGTTGCCTCTTCTTCAAATTTTTGCTTTGAAGAACTTTCAGCAATCAGATGGGCCACGTCCCCTTTAAGGCGATCAACTTCTCTCAGCCGAACTCGTAGGTCTTTAGAAAGACGATCGGCCTCCTTCTTTAATTTTTTGTTCTCCAACCGGGCATGAGAGGATTCTTTTGTAGCAGCTTCATACTTATCTTCTGCCTCTCTTCTTACCCGCTCGGAATCTTCATACTTCCTTTTGTAAAGATTGGCCACACCATGCAAGCACAAACCCCTTTTTATTAACTAAAAGACAAAAGGGGGGATGCCAAAGGGTTAGTTATCCGAAGAAATAATGGTCGGATGAAGCAAAGTTAATAGATATTATTTAGAACGAAAGCATGGAAAAGATACCTCTAGACTTTGCTGCTGAAAAAGGCTGCATGCTCGGGATAATAAATCAAGATTCCCCATCGCCTTGAAATCGCCCTCTTGAAGCATACCCCGACATAAATAATTTGATACGGCTTTGTTGTCAATAGACCAGCCGTCACCAAATTGACTTTTCAAAACCTCCCCTAGTGATGAGGCCCGACCTTCGGCAATCTTTGTAATCACATTTTGGGTGCCCCCTTATTCTTGGCGACAACCCTTGCATCTACTGCGGCCACTAAGTCATCGATTTTCTTCCTCGCCGCCTCCTTAATCCTTCTTTGGGCATCTTCGTCCATAACGGCCATGTTTGCCTGGACTAATTTTCCCCGATCTTGGGCTATTCTCTCCCTCTCATAGTCAGTTTCATCTCTAGGCAAACACCTATGAGAAAGATCCTCGGGCAATGGCTGGTCGTAAGAGGACTCTGAAAGGGTCTGAGAAGGGCAGGTAATAGGGGTTGCGACATCACTCGAGGCAGCAATAGGAGTGTTCGCAGAAGGCTGGGAAGCCTGAACTTCGAAAGAAGGCATGAGCTTTCTCTTTTTAGCCCTCCTCTCTTCTTTGGCAGCACGATCTGCTTTAATCCTCGCCTTGGCCCGATCGGCTAATTGCCTGGCGACATCGTCTCCCTTAGCCATCACGTTCGTAGCTGCATTATGAAAATGAAAGACAAGTATTTCTCCAGCTGACATATTCTTTTAAATTTGCAATGCATAATTATATATGTGTATGCTTTTCCTGCACTCCAATTACAATGATCCCGCCCCACGTCACTGGCAGCGTCAAGGCTCAAGCCTGCGATCGGATTGCTCGAAAGTTTCATAAACAAACTGACCAGCTGTTCGACCTTTCAAGCCTCTTTTAAATCTTTCAGGATTGGCATCACTCTCTCCATCTCACAGAAGATCTTGGAACATGATGTCATTCTCCACTTGTCCGGATGGAACTAATTAAAGGTAATTTTGTAATTTTTGAGGATTGCAATCCCGAAAGCACTAAAGGAAAATCTCAGCCCAGCGCCTAAGCTCCATAAATGACAAATGAGTCACTATCATCCTCACGACTAAAAGCCCAAGCCATCACAAAGACTTCTATGGGAAGATTATTTCGAGAAAGAAAAATCTTAATCGATGCTTACCCTAGGAGTTTTGAAGAGCAAGCCATGGCCTTACAATCTTTATCAGTTTCAAGAAAACTCCTATCTATAGGCTATTTGCTATTCAAAGCCGCCTCGATGAAAGGGACGAGGTAAATAATGGCGTTATGAAGCTATGAATAAGGAAGAGAAATTAAAGGCAAGGGTCATTTACTTACTTGGATATTCTCACAAAAATTCTGGAGTTACTGAAAAAGAAAAGTCTGAGTCACTGAAATAGCAAAGTTTTGCACAGAAAATTTGGTAGAGTTTTGCTAAGAGTCACTGGAAAATAAGAAAAACCACCATAAGAATGCCTATTTATAAGCGAAATGCTTCTAGAATACTCCAAACACCTATCCGTTGGATGATCGCCACGTGCCTTCGATCCATCAATGGTGGTTACAGAGAACGAAGCGTTACCTTAGACACGCGTATCAGCAATAAATGTATAGCAGCTGTTCAAAACGAACAAACATGACTTATCAAAATTTAAATCAATTCAAAAGTCCCGCCAAAAAATTGAAAAAAGCTCCCGATCGGACCCTCCAAAGAGGGGATAAGTGATAACTACGGAAAAACATTCTTAAAGGCCCAATCAGTATGGCCTAATAGCATTTGAGGTGGTCCAAGTCCAATAATAAAAGGGCAAGACGTGAGCTGAAAAATAACTTAGGGAAGCAAAGTGTCCGATCGGACTGATGGGACAACCTGTCCTGTCAACCCACTGGCACAAGCCAACGCCCATGCTCTTATCTACCTCCCGTCACATCGCCACTCACCTACTCTGACTGCCAAATATCACCTCCCAAGGTACTCGAGTATCTCTCCAAATAACTCTTATAAATAGCTTAACACATAATGGCATTATGTATGAAATATCTAAGACTCTCTCTCTCCAAGTACTTTTTCTCTAAAAAACCACTAACTTTAGCTTCAGAGTGCCAAAGCCCGATTCTGACCGAGCACTCTCTTTTGCAGGTCCAACTATCCGACCGGCTGTATCAATTACAAGCTCCCCTCTTACAGATAATCCAACTATCCAATCTGCCACTCCAGTCATTGATCCCTCTCTCACAGATAAACCATTTTAGGTTTTATCATTTAGGATTGTCAAACTTAAAATTTAAAAAACAATGAAAAAATTAATTCTCCATTAATGAAAGGTAATTGTAGGTTTTCACACCGATTTTCCTGCCATATGTTGTTCATGTGTCTTTTAGTTGTCACTCAAATTAAAATTGCCGAATAATTTGGAATTAGCATAACTTGATAGTAGTGGTTAAATTTTATCAATTTTATTAATATAACATCAATTTTATTAATATAACAACAACATATATGATTTATATGGACATAAACTTGGATGGTGTTAATAGAATTTGACGATAGGGATAAAATTAGACCGACTTTTAGCAGTTACAAGACAACATTGTAGCAAAGCAAACTATAGGAGTAACACTACACTTTTTGCAAATAAATAGGGGCAATTTTTTCCCCTTTAGCTTATATATGATATAGAGGAATGGACATGAAATGGCTAAGTAGTTTACAATTTATTTTTCAAATTCTGTTCATTAATATTGAATTTTTAAAATTTAAATTCAAATTTAATTTCATTAATAACTAATTAACCGTAAAATGCAGTCATTTAACCATTAATTATAAAAAAAATTAAACATATGCAGTTATCTTATGTTTTATATATATAAAAAAAATGCTTCCACTTTATTTTATTAAAATATAAATTCTAAAAGTTTTATATATAAAAACACAAAATATTATCTCAATCTAATAAAAAATTACATAAATACTCTGCAAATAATAAAAAAGTGAATGATTTTGAGTGAAGAAGACATAAAATATACTCATAAATAAATCGGTGATTTCAATTAAAATGTAAAAATTATTCTATCAACCATATATACACACACATGTAATGGATTTTTTAGGTCAAAATCAAAATAAATTAACCATTCTTTTTTTTAAATAGCTATACTTGTAGTTATATATATATATATATATATATATATATATATATATATATATATATATATATATATATATATATATATATATATATATATATATATACACACACACACAAAAGTTCAGATAACTAGACTGTTTTCAAAATTAGATCCAGATAAAAACTTTTTTTTCAAGCCGTTTAAATACCTGAAATCAAAGAATTATAGTCAAAATTTTGACGAGTGAAAGTTTCAACGATCAAGTTAAAATAATACTTAAAGGACGATTTAAAAAAATGCTAAGAGATCCATACTTAAGATATCTTTTTTATTACAAAAATCCTAATCCTGCCTCCGATAGAATTCAGTTTTTCGGTTAGAGTAGATTTCTATTGTGAACAAAAATCTCATTTCGGAAAATATGTTTCACTGATTAGGGAGTTCGAATCTGAAGTGAATCGCATAATCAAATTACTGAGCTATTTAAGGAAGTTCGTTTATGGAGTTCGGTTATTATATATATATATATATATATATATATATGAAAATTAAATTACTAGAGTATGATATATGTTTTTTCATAAATATTATTAATAATAATGGTGACAGGTGGAATTCCGCCAATCAGGATGACCTGCAAAACAAATAAAAGGACCAAAGGAATTTCCAACAAGGGAATCTTCGATGGTTAAGTCAGAGAGTATTCTGGTGTTAAAGAGAACTGTTTCGACTAGAGTTCAAGATAGATCTGAACTGTACCTGGTTTTTCTTTTATATACTCCTAGGTTACCTTCGTGGGTAGTAGGTGAATTCCCATTTCTTTCGGTTATCTTCCCCACTTCTCCTATTCTTGAGAAAACATGGGGAGGGGGGAAGTTACTGCCAGAAATGGTAGGATTCGCTGATAGTTTAGCATTTTGGGATCTTCCCGAGCTCTTCGAGCGCCTGATGTGACCTGGCTCTTAAGGGCACCCGATTGGTCGGCTCAGCTGGATGTCTTTTTGAACTCTCAGCATATCGAGATGGAGATAGTTCGTGCCTGGCTTCTAGGCTCGTTTGCAAGTTGGGGCGAGCTATGGGTCAGACTATGTTATCATAAGTCCCCCCTAAGGTATGGACATTTATGTCCGTTCTGATTACCTGCTCTGCCACGTTGGTTTGGGGCATTGCTTCAATTCTAATCGGGCATTGAAGGCAGGCCATAATTACCTCCTCTTTTATAGTGTAACAGTTACTATTTATTATAACAGCTCTTCGTTATCCATGCCCTGTCATAATGACCGGACCATTACTGCATATCATCTGCCATGTGTACGGCAGGTGATGCACTTCGAGTTCCTATATAAGCCTTTTTCCTCCCCCGTTTCCAATTTTTGCATTTTGTCTGCATTAGCTTTCTCTGTTCTAGGCTAAGATCTGTGGAGATTTTGACGTGTAAGGGTCTTTTGTTTTTGTGATTTGCCATTTCTTGCCTTTTTTTTCTCGATGATCCATCCACTTGAACCAGGTTTGTCCCTTTCCTCCTTTTTTTCTTCGTTTTTGTTTGACGATGAGTGCTTCTGAGGAGTCCGGTGAGGGAGAGGGAGTAAGGGTTTTGATTGACAGCACTCCCAGCGTCAGTGAGGGGTTTGTTTCTGGTGAAGCCCTATCATGCGAATTTGGTCAGTCTGTAACCTCATTTTCTTCGAGAAAGACTCTCTGTTGTTTGCCTAGAGTGGGTAGTGTATGTTCGTCAGTGAGAGAGGATGAGCTCCCTGTCTTGCTCGGTAAAGTGACGTCATTAGAGCAGTACTTTGCTAGTGTATCGAGCTCTTCCCAGCGGGTGAACACCTCATTTACCAACAAATGCAAGCTATCACTTACTTTGCTAGTGTACTAGGACCACACCTACTATACCTTCAGAGACTGTCAGATAGATGTACAAGGCTTTACCGACGTTTGGTTTGCTGAGCAGGGGTGGTGTTGCGAGGAATTGTTTTAAAGACTCAAAGGCTCGTTGGCATTCTTCTATCATCCTGAACCTCTTCAGATTCTTGATCTTCTAGTAAAATGGAAAACACCATTTAGGTGAGCAGGAATGAACCTTCCCAGGGCTATGATTCTTTCATTAAGCTTTTGTACATCTCGGACTATTTTTGGAGATTCTATATCCATAATTACCCCGATCTTCTTGGAATTGGCTTCTATTCCCCGTTTCGATATCATGAAACTAAGGAATTTTCTGGACTGCACAACAAAGGTGCATTTCTCTGGGTTCAGCTTGAGGCCCACTCTCCTTAGAGTGAGGAAAATCTCTTAGTTTGGATGATAGATCTATGGAGGTCTTATTCTTGATGATCATGTCGTCCACGTATATTTGCTAGTCTTCCACCTTGATGGGCTATCCGAACAATAAGTACCTCGGTGGGTGATGAAAGCCATTTTTTCCTCATTTGCTGGATTCATTGGGATTTGATGGTAGCCCGCCGATGCATCGAGGAAGGCATACTCCTTAAACCCATCTGTGAAGTCCACCAGGAGATCTATGTTTGGCAAGGGATAGCTGTCTTTTGGACATGCTTTATTAAGGTTGGTAAAATCCACACACATTTGCCACTTTTCGATACTCTTCTTGACCAGTATTACATTGGCTAGCTAGTCCGGATAGAAGACCTCTCTGATGAATCCGTTCTCTAGCAAGGTTTTCGTCTCTCACTCCATGGCTAACTGTCTTTTTCTGGGGGTAGTTCCTATTTTTTTGCTTGACTGGTTTGCATTATGGCTGAGTGTTCAGGGAGTGAGTTATCAGATCTTTTGATATGCCCTTAATATTGGAGGACTGCCAAGCAAATACGTCTAGAAATTCCCTGAGCATGAAGAGGAGTGCCTTTCTGTCCGAACCCTCCTTGTTGGCTGACATTTGAACACTCTCCTGGAGCTAGCTCGACTACTTGCAACACTTCCCCTAGTTCGGCCTTTTGATCCCCTGTGTCCGGTGTGTCCATTGTATCGAGAGGAAGAGCCTGGTTGGCCTCCTTCATCATGGTCATGTGTATCTCCCGAGCTGCTTTCTGGTTTCCTCTTAGTATTGCTGCCCCCTCTTTCATTGGAATCTTGAGCACCAGACTCTGCATAGACACATAAGCATTGACTGCAGCCAACAGAGGTTGGCCGAAGATTACATTGTATGACAAAGGAATGTTAACTACTATAAAATCTGCACTGTACATACAAACTATTGCATCATCTCCTAGCTGGACCGGTAAATTTACTAGTCTTCCACCTTGATGGGCTATCCGAAAAGGCCAATAAGGGGGGTACTGACCTCCTTGAGGTGATTTTATGACTCCTAGGGCCTTGTATGCTCGTAGGGTGATCCAGTTGATCGCACTCCCTGTATCGATCAGTATTCTTTAGACTAGAAAATCTCGGATGATTGCTTCTACCACTAATGCATTGCTGTGCAGATGCTTAACATGGGACCTGTCAGTTGCCGTGAACTGGACTACCTGAACCGGGGCGTGAATGCTTATTTTTACGGCCAACACTTCATTGGCCTTTCTTTTTCTGGATTCATCATACTGTCCTCCCCCTGCTAATGCCTTTTTGCCTGGACCAGCTCAGTTTCTGCTGGATAAGGGTGTATGGGATCTGTGCCTCTTGGCTCTATCACCCCATTTCACAAATTACGCCAGGGTTCCTCTCTTTACCAAGTGATCTATCTCTCATTTTAGCTGTTTCCATTCATCAATCATGTGCCCCCTATCTTTGTGAAAGGCACAGTAGAGGTTCTGATCTCTGTTAGGGTCTTCCTTCATCGGTCTGGGCCACGTAACTTGTTCGTTTTGTTGCATCCAGGCTAAGATATCTTCCTTGCTCGCATTGAGGGGTGTGAACCTCTCTTCCTTCCGATCGCCAACTTGATGTTGGGAAACTATGTAAGTGCGATTGGACGAACTGCCTCCTTTGTATACCCTGGATTCGTGTCGATTGTTCCTCCCCTGGTCTTGAGCTAACCTTTCGGACTCCTCTCCTCTCCCCATACCCGAGCTACCATACGAGCTGAGGTGCATGCATCGGGCTTCATCCATCCAGATGTATTTATAAGCCCGGGACATGAGCTCAGTGAAGTCATTTGGGGGCTTCTTGCTCAGAAAGTCACTGAAGTCCTGACACCTCGTATTTCGAATGAGTTTTGTGATGGCCACCTCCAAGTTGAGGTTCTATATGTCCATTGCCTCCACGTTGAATCTCTCCATATAGGCTCATATGGATTCTCCTTTCTCCTGTATTACCCAGTTCAGATTGGCAAACACCTTGTTTGGTCTGATTGCTACCACAAACTTTGCGATAAACATATAGATAAACTGTTCAAAGCTTTTAATGGAATGCTCGAAAAGGTTGCAAAACCAAATCTGAGCTGAATCCGTCAAAGTTTGCAAAAAGATCTTACATAGTGCGGTATCGTCTGTAGTTAAGACCAACATGGTGTGTTGGAATTGGTTGATATGTGCTTGAGGGTTGGTGTTGCCATTGTACCTCGACAAATTTGGAAGGCAGATTTTAGGGAAGGGAGTGGCTAGGATTTTTCAGGAAAGTGGGGAGCGAAAGCTGTCATGGTATTGTAAGGTGTTCCGGTTATGGTATCTGGGTATTTGATCTTTAAAGAGCTTTTTGAGCTGCTCGATTGTTAGGGTAACTGTAGATCCTGAAGCTGGTGGGACCGCTGGTAAGAAGGGATCTTTATTCAATGGTTGGGAGGGCCGAGCAAGTGGGATAGGCTGAGCTAGTTGGGAGGAAGGGTTGGCTTGGGAACTATGGCTGAAAGTTGGGCTAGCAGGTCCTGCGCTGCCTGTGGGGCGAGACTTGATGCATTGGGAATGGCTACAGCGGGGGATGCCGAGGTTACGACATTGTTGAGGGGGATGAGTTGTTGTGTTTCAGGGTGAGTGGTGAAGTTTGCCTGGGTTTCTAACGGCGCATGGTTCAAGTTGAGGTATGGAAAGAGGTCCATATTCCACGCTCACCGCACCAAATGGTGACAGGTAGAATTTCGCCAATTAGGATGACCTGCAAAACAACTGAAAGGATCAAAGAAATTTTCAACAAGGGAATCTTTGATGGTTAAGTCAGAGAGTATTTTGGTGTTAAAGAGAACTGTTTCGACTAGAGTTCAAGATGGATCTGAACCATACCTAATTTTTCCTTTATATACTCCTAGGTTACTTTCGTGGGTAGTGGGTGAATTTTCACTTCTTTCGGTTATCTTTCTCACTTCTCCTATTCATGAGGAAATGTGGGGAGGGAGAAGTTATTGCCAGAAATGGCGGGATTCGCTGATAGTTTGATATTTTGGGATCTTCCCGAGCTCTTTGAGCACCTAACGTGACTTGGCTCTTAAGGGTGCTCGATTGATCGGTTCTGCTGGATGTCTTTTCGAATTCTCAGCTCAGCGAGATAGAGATAGTTCGTGCCTGTCTTCTAGGCTTGTTGGTAGGTTGGGGTGAGCTATGGGTCAGACTATGTTATCAAATAATAATAATAATTTATCTATTATGTTTTCAATTTTTTATTCAACGAATAATTATACTAAGTTGATGGACCTAATAAGATTCAAATTGATGCAGCAAAGTAAAAATTTTCCAAAATCCTATCTAATTTATGAGAGTCAAAATTTTTTATTCAACCATTGAGCAATCCTAGGTAGAGGAGAGTCCGATTTGGTCCTTATAACAATTCCGTATAGTATTAATGGCCAAATTCAATAACTGACCCTGTAAAGTGCCATGGAAGAGGAAAAAATAAAATGCCCATGTTACTGGCTTATGGTAAAAGTAGAAGTTAACTGTTAAGAGAATATAAAAGAAATATTGAAAGAAAAGGGTAATTGCAAAACATATTCGTGGGGAAATATTTAATTTTTGCAAGTTATGGGATCATTTATTATTTTTTTCTATTAAAAAAACAGAAGAAGTCAACTTTGGTCTTGTTTTTTCTTTGTATATGTTGCTGTCCAGAAGATTACTTTTGACTGCTTTTGGGTTTGTTGTTTTTCACTGTCTCGTTTGCTTTAGTTTCAAAGCTATTACAGCCATTTAACAGTGTCTTGTACGGTAATTTCGGAGAATGAGTTCAGTTTAGTGTAGTAATAAACTTTTAAGATCTTCATGTGTCTTTCTTGAGGAGACAATCTTGTGACTTTGTGTACTATGTATTTCTTTTGGGAGTGGGGTCACCAACATAAATGGTTCCTATCTCATAGATATATTGTAATGTAATGTCATCTAGCATTATGCAGCCTTGTAATATATATATATATATATATATATATATATATGCTTAATACGGAGATGATTTGGTACGTTAAATTTACCAATGGCCAAACATGGAGCACTAATGCAGAAAATTTATATTATTTTCTGATACAATTGTCTGTATTCATTAATTTAAGTTACCTCTAATGTACCGAATGACGGAATAAACAGTCTAATACATGCATTCTCCCGAATTTGTAAGAGAAATATTCTCAATACATGAACTTTTCGGGAGTCTAATTTACAACCTGAACTTTGATTTTCGAATTTTATTTACCATCTATTTAATTTTTCTAACGATTAGTTCAGTAGGATAAATTGTTGGAAAATAAAAGTTCAGATGTAAATTAGACTGAAAAATTGAAGTATGGAGAACACTTTATTTTTCAAGTTTAGGAGAAATTGATGTCCTAAGCCTTTTAAATTTGATAATATCAATTGCAGAATTACAATTGGCAAATTTAGAATTTTAGGACCAATGAGTAGTGATGATATGTTCATCTGTGATTTGCATTTGCTGCTAATTTGATGCATCATCTACCGATATTGGTTGCAGATTGATGTGCATGTTGAGAAGCATGTATGAGGCTCACTAGGTCCAAACACACATAGCTCAGCAGCTCAAATACCTTAATACAATTCCATCTACTGAGCCAACATCTGAGATTCACCGGCAATCCACTCTCCAGCTTGAACTTGAAGTTCAGAAATGGCACGAGTCCTTCTGCAACTTAGTGAAGGCTCAGCATGATTATGTTCAGTCCCTCACGGGATGGCTCTGCCTTAGTCTTTTCCAGTTCAGCAAAAACCCACTTTCCAGACCTCATCAGGAGTCCCAAATTTACTCTCTTTGTGAAGAATGGCATCATGCAGTTGATCAGATTCCAGACAAAGTTGCATCAGAAGGGATCAAGAGTTTCCTAACTGTTATCCATGCCATAGTAGTTCAACAAGCAGAAGAGCACAAGCAGAAAAAGAAGGCAGAATCGGCATCCAAGGAGTTTGAGAAAAAGGCAGGGGACCTCAGATCACTAGAAAGCAAGCATGGCCCATACTCAATGCCCGATGGCAGCTCAAGAAGCAAGGACCCCATAACTGAGAAGCGAGCGAAGGTTGAACTCTTGAGAGCCAAGTCAGAGGAGGAGAAAAGCAAGCATGAAAAATCAGTGAACATAGCTAGAGCAATGACAATTAACAATCTACAAATGGGGTTCCCACACGTCTTTCAGGTGATAGTAGGATTTTCGAGCGTTTGTATGCACGCATTTGAGTCAGTATACAACCAAGCAAAAAGTACTCAACAGGAAAATGAAGTGAAGAGGATATTACTGTGATAAGCGTTCTAGATATAGGGTGATAAGCTTTCTAGATATGTGTATATAGATAGGCATCTTATTCTGATCCATAGGTGGAGTGAACTCTGGAGAAGTGTTGCAGGGTAAAGCTCCCGAGTGATTCCATTCGTTATGGGAGACGACAAGAATGGTCATCTAGACTGTCACGCAGAGGGGCAATTGATGCTCAGCACATCGGTACAGAACTCTTGTGCTGGGAGACCTTGGTGTGCAATGGAGCTAGAAGTTTTGGGTGGGTTGAACCATTGTTGTTGTGTCATAGGGAAAGTTGTGAATGGTTCTTGAATTCTGTTTTATTTGAGCTACAGAGTTACTGTCTTTGTTGAAGATTCGAGATTATTTTGGTGATGTATTATCAAGTGAAAAAGAAATGCTGCAACTTTCTCTCTATTATTTATTTATTTTTTCTTGTTCCTTAAATTAAATAAATCAAAATCAATTATTTAGGAAGAGATTTCATATTCATTCCGCGGCTGCGTACCTGCGACAACATGAGATGACAGTTGAGTAAATGAGGTTATCATATAGTTTGACTTGTGGGTTTGTTCCTTATACGAGCTTAAGAATGCAGCAAGATCGCTTACAGCAGAGCACCGTCTGTTGGACAGTTGAGTGCAGGAGTGGAGCTGAGTATTCGATTGGATTGATTTAAGATGAAAGCAAAGAAAATCAAATAGAGTAAGAGGGGAAGTTTTTTGAAATAATGCTTTTTAAAATAAAATTTTGTGAAGTGAGGTATGTTAGATTTTATTTGTGGGTATGGTATTTTTGGCAAAAATGTATCGTTTTGTTGCATTATCATAATGAAATTTTGCTCCCCCTACTGAGGCATAATCGGCTTGAAAATGCAGCGGTCTGCTGCGTTATTTGATGTCACCGCTGTACCACCACGTGAAGCTGTTAGTGTTTGAAGATGCAGCCTACCACTGCATCATCGTAATTGATCCATATAATCTACCATGCATGTGTAGTGAGTGGTAAATTCATTTGATTAACCGCAGTCATGTCCCAATTTACACTATAAACTAGCTTTCATCTAACTTGCTCACCATTTTCATTCTTCATCTTTATCCATTTTACTTTCTTTCGTTTTGTTTCTTCTCAAACACTATCGGGTTTTTTGTTTTTCAAGCTGCACATATTGTAGAGATTGATTGAGTTAATTTCATAAACTAAAGGTTAGTATAGTTTATTATATTTATTTATATTTAATTTATAAATAAGTATAGTTATTTATATTATAGTTTATTATGTAAGTATTTTATGTTAATAAATTTGAAGACTTGAAGAAAAAAAGTCAAGTTCTTTCTTTTATATATTTCAAAAAATTTTATATTAGTGCAATAACATGTATAATTTTATAATGTTAGCTGTTAGTATAATAGCTGTTTATATCACGAAAAAAATAATAAATTTATATATTAAGTAAAATTTTATGTTAGTGTGAAACAAAATTTATTAATCGGTTGACATATATAAATAAGGATATAATTTATGAGTCTATATTGTTTATATTATTTTTATTTTTTTATTTATTAATATTTTTATTGAAGTTAAATAAATTAAATACATTATTAATTAATAAATTTGTGCAGAAGTTAACAAAATATTATTTTGTTACTATTTGTAATTGTGTTATTATATAATTTATAAGTGTATTTTATTAATTATATTTGTGATAAGAAAAAATAGGCTCATTATTTTTTTTTGTATTCGGTTCAAATTGACATCAAATAATGTAAATTATTATGTGATAAATATATATATATATATATATATATATATATATATATATATATATATATATATATATATATATATATATATATATATATATATATATATATATATATATAACAATTACTTTGCTAATATAAATAGAAATTTAAGGGAGTTTTTTATATATATCATTGCAAATAATGTGGATTTTATGACGTAATTCAGAAAGAGTTGGCTTATTTTTTAGTCTCAGTCTCCTTGTGATGACATTCAGGGCAAATATGTCATATTTAAAACCTGGAGTGACTCCACAACTTATTTTCCTTACAATGTGTAAATAAAATTCAGCATATGTTGACATTTTCAAACTACTTATACGTAAAAATAATATTATCATAATTTTTCTAACCATAATGTTCGGAATTATATGTTTCATATATAAAATTAGTTTTGGTGATTACATGTAATAAAATACTAATATTACTATTATAGTAACATATGCTTAATTTACAATTTTTTGTCACACTTCACTATCACACAAGAATAAATTACATAATATTACAATACAATAATTTTGCATAAAATTTATTTTGTTATATTCTAATAAACATAATGTTTAGACCATTTATTGTAACTATACCACTTATAATAGGTTTTTTGATCTATTGGCATAGTATCTCTAATTTTTTAAAAACTTTTGTCACTAACTTCAATTGCATCTTTCACAAATATTATTACCAATTCCTCATACTTTTTTACATACTCTTTATTCCAAATTTATATTATAGACTTCAAATAAATAATTGGTATTGTCATGCAAAGAGCATCCACCATTTTTGCTTCCGTCTTCCGATATTCCCTCATTATAATATCTTATAACTTTTTATTTATTGTAATAATATGTTCAGACATTATTATGCCATTTTCGATTTTACAATTATACAGATATTTCCATTTTTGAGAAAAAAATTTTCTTGCAGTATCACCCATCATAGTTCTTAAAGCTAAGTATGTGTGCATCATCTATCATATGAAAATAATAATAACAAAGTTATATTATACTTCAATTCGTACATTTTTTTTATTTTTTAATTTATTTCTTCCAAATAAAACTAAAAAATATTAATTCTAAAATATAATATAAATATTATTGATATGTTATAGAAATAATAAATATTCATTCAAATTTATCAAATATTATGTAAATATATATGAAGATAAAAAAATATACTCAAATTAATAAACTACCTATTTTCATTATTTAGATTAATTGTGTTCTTGTCACTTCCGAATTCGCAACTTACTTCTTCTTTAAATACAATAAAAAATTAATATCATTATTGCACAAATATAATTAATACATTAAATTATAAATAATCGAATAAAAATTTTACGTATTTCAACCGGTAATACTGAATATACAATAATTTGTTATAAATATTATTATAAGAAAATTTTTTACGCGTAAAACACTTTTTGGAATGTTTAGCAATTGAAAAATGGCTTCGAATGCAAATGAACTTCAATATCAATTGCTTCGGATGCAAATGAACTTCAGCATCCGAAGTTTATATAGATGCTCAATTTTTTAGTTTTTAATTTGACAGGGTGATGATGGGAATATTTAACTAATTGGAAAATGCAACAGTGTAGAATGTCATTGGGCAAGTGGTAGACAACACTGACAACGTAGCACGTGACTGTGTTTTCATCATAGTCGGCTTTGAGCAGATGACGCAGCAAGTCGTTGTATCTTCATATTCAACTCTATTTCTGTAAATATTTCTTGACATGTCCCACTTCACAAATTTTTTTAAAAAACATTATTGAATAAAATTTTCCAAAGTAAGAGAACCATACCAGACCTAACTTTAGTCAGTTGGGTCTTTTATTTTAGTTTGGATTCCCTCTCTCTCTCCCCCTATATATATCACAACACATTGTTGCTCAATAAAAATCAAACAGATGGACCAAACTATACATTATAAAACTAAATATGAATCAAACAAAATAAAAAAATGAAACGAATCAAATTAATTAAAACTTTTCAGTTTTACTAATAGATGTGGCAAATGGACGGGTTGGACAGATTTGGGTTGAATCATAAATGGACGGATCACAAATGGGTCAAAAAGTATGGATCATAACTGGACCAATGCCCGAATGGGTTGGACGGATTTGGATCGACCCATGAATTTAATGCATATTGGCCTAGATGGATCGCATGTTTAGGCTAGATGGATCGTATTGTGGTCTATATATGGATCAACTTATTTGACCTATTTTTTAATGAAATTAACATTTTTATATAATAATATAATACAAAAAATACTGCAATAAAAAAAGTTGATCCAAATATATTGGATAGCCCAAATGGGTTGCATATAATCCAGATGTGGAACAACTTATTTTGTAACACCTACTACCCAGCCCAATGAATGGGCCGAATATTGAATGTTACACCAACTAAAAATCTAAAGTAAAATTTATCTTCTCCATCATTAATCATACTAAATTTCTAACTCTCAATATTTTTACAAAAAAAACGGACAAAGTTTTCCCTATACGAGGCTTTATCCCCCTATTACTAGAAGAAGAATTTGTACTTCTATAAAATCCATCACACTTCTCAATTCCATCTACTTCTAAAAATACTCAATATTATCCCAAACTTCTCAACCACATCAATAAGATAGATATAAAAATTATCCAACTACCATAGATCATGAAATTCACTTAAAAAGATATTCTAATAATAATGCTTACAATTATATATTTAGAACTGGGTGTCACCTAGTGGATCCTAGAAATTTCACTTAATACAAAAATTTTAATAGTTTGAAACCACAAAAAATTTTCACATAGCTAATTCCTAAATAACAAAATATAAATGTCAAGTCTAAGAATCCATCACGAAGTTGGAGAATTTTCCTTTCACTTCTTGGCAGATACCCGGTTAACTACCTGTCCAAAATTTCTTGTGTACCTATGCATAGAAATAAAATCCCACATGCTAAGCATATCACTTAGTGGCAACCACTAACTTTACTTTTTCAAAATAAATTTTAGTACAAAAATCATCAATCTAAAAAATAAACACCATGAATAAACAAATACTGAAAAGAAAAGAAAAGAAAAAGAATAAGATATTAAAATTAACTACTCTAAAACCCTCATCACATAACATAATTCAAATGTAAACTATACATGTAATTTTATACACTTATTTTCATTAAATTACAAATCAAATTTTTACCTTTACTAAATTCAACATTTCATTTAATTTAAAATAAGGATTATGTATGTTTTTTTCTCATAGTAACCTAAAGGAATTCACTAAGGGGATATGTGGAAATATGACCTTATAAGCCTGGTAGAGTATGGCCTGTTAGAACTATAGAAAAACAACCATTACAGTCTGTTGAAATCGACCGAGTTTTTATCCTTATTGGGTTTAGTGAATAAATTATAATATAAATTTCCATTCTCAAATCACTTGACCAAGTTTCTATCCTTATGACCGTCCAGTTGTATCCTACCTAGTGTTCCTACCATTACTAAGGGCATTAATGTCATTATGTTCTCACATATTCCTCATGGTTCTATTTTAAAATATTAACAATTTCTTTATATTAATATTATTATTATCAATATATATTTACTAACACCACAATGTACTTGTTGTCGATTACCAATCTCAACTTATCATCAGATTTATCACCAGTCACCTTGTCTAGACTATTCGCTTTATTTCATAATTATACTCATAATTAAATATCATCATATACCACCAAGCTTGAACCACATACACTTAATTGTATGAACAATTTACTGTAACATATTTTCTATTCTAAATTATATTCATGCAGATGTATAATTTGGCTAAGAGTAAGATTTTCATACAGTAAGTTGTGTGTCCCACTTTAAGTACATTATTATATTAATAATAAATTCACATTTAACTACCCAATATACTCAGATAAATTAGCAAACTATAATTACAATATAATAATAACATATCTATATACTTATTACAGTGCGGACATTAACTTTGTATTATTTCAAACTATTTATATTGCACTTCTACATTAAATTTACATTTACCCTCATCATATCAATCAATTACTTTCATTTTATTCCAAAATTAAACTATTTTTATAGCTATTAATACTTTTATTGCACTTAACTTCCTAATCAGCCCCTTCATTGGTCAATTTACTATAATTTATATTTATGTATATGCATATTTTCCTAAATCTATCACACCAACAACATTTAATTTTTTAGAATATTTCCATATACCCACACAATAATAGATTTTCATAAAGTCTCAAACATATAGCTATGATGCACGACCTTCGCTTGATAGCTTTTGGCTCTTTTTTTTTTGAGTCATCGACATTTGGTTTCACCCCTGGAACCAAGGGATCATCAAGTTGGAGTGAGGAAACATTTGACCTTTAGTGGTTCGATCTCACTTTTAGGGTCTGAACCAGGTTGAAGTTTTTCATCCACGCTAATGGTCACTTCGTGATAGGAAAGATGCTTAACTCAACTTGCCACAATCATAAATCTCGAAAGGTGTGACATGGCACATCAAGGTGTTCTTATCTTATCGCTAATGATCGATGACCGAAAGGCATCTGGTTGGGCACCACAAGGCTAAATAGTAAGGAGTTACCACCCAATAGAGCATTGAAAAAGAAGGGTGTTCCAACCTTATGAGGCCAAAATACCCAAAGAGGGTCCGGAATTCCACTCTTATTTTTACATTTGATAAATGTGACATAACAACTTTCAAATTAATCGTGTTATCCCTTTCCTTTCATGCAAGAGTAGAGCAAATATTGAAATTAAAGGCGCACCCAATCATGTAAGAAAGTGGTAAGTCACGACATAGAATAAAGTGGTAAAGACATCCATAAATCGAATAATTTATTGTGACCCTTTTATAAAAGGACTTTGGTCTTCGTACGTGGATTATTGAAGAAGCATTTCATTGCGAGATCTTGAAGATAGGCACATGCCAGTCTAAGATTTATTTAAAAAACGTTCTGTATTATTTAATTATATCCAAAAATCATTTATATTATTAAAAGCTTATTTTTTACATGTAATTTTCCAAGGCAAAATGTGGAAATTGGTTCGATTTTATTAATGAAATATCCCGATTAATTACTACAAATGTTTTTTTGATGAAATTTTCTACTTGTGGTTAAAAAAATATTTTTACAATAAAAAGAAAGGATAGTGGACTTACTTGGAGCGCTTTCCTGATCCTATTTGCGAAAAGCTTTATTCCTCTGAAGCAATAATAATAACAATAACAATGACAACAAAAATAGTAATGATAATAGAAAACACAAAAAAAAAACACACATAAAATTAATTTTAATTAAGAGGTATGAAAAAGATAAAAAATAAGGATCTGACATGCATGTCAAAAAATGCACGAGGGAACATTTGACAATATGCAATCAACTCATTTGCTCTAAAAGCAAGAAAACACATTGTGGGCCGTGCACTGTTTGACGTGTGAGTGCGCTTCAAATAATACACGGCTGTATCAACCTGGTAACGGTGAATTTTCCTTCCTTTTAAGATAGAGTTGATAATGGTCATTTATATAATGTTTTTAGTATATTTTTAGGTGTTTAATTAGGTTAGTTTTGTCGTAATTAGGTTAGATTTGAGTTTAATTTGTTAGTTTTATGTTTTTGGAGTTAATTGTAAATTTTGGTGTTTTTCAGGGTTAATTTGCAAGAAAAAAGGACTTAATTATAAAAAGGCAAGAAGATTTGGGTCAAAATTGTAAATTTGGAAAATTCATGTTAAGATATTAGCGTGAATTCCAGAAGAGTTATACATGCCCACGTGAAATGTAAAAGGCAGGATCACATGGCCACGTGAGAGATTGAACAAAGCTAGATGTGACCATGTGTGAATTATCAAAGGGAGATGAGTGGCCATGTGAAGAAGAGAAGAAGAGAAACAAGTGACCATATGATTTGAAGAAGAAACCAACACATGGCCACGTGTGAAAATACACTAGGGAACACATGGCCATGTGTTTCAAAGAACAAAATTACACATGGCCACGTGAAAGACTAAAAGGAGAAAACAATGCATAGACGTGACCATGTGGATTTCCAGTGAAGGAACACACGTGGCCACGTGTGAAAGAGGAACTAAATGAGCCGTGGTCACGTAGAAATACACACTAAAAGCCGTGGCCACGTGATCTGATTCTCCAATTGTGCGAAGGATTTTCGATTTCCTGTTTTGAGCAGAATCACTTCCTATTTGATTTCTGCAGTTTTGGAAGAAATCTACCATGTTTTTTGCCTATAAATAGAATGTTTAAACACCAAAGAAAGGATCCAATCTTAGAATCATTAGAGAATCAATTAAAGAAATCTTAGAATTAGGCTTAGTTTATTTTACATTATTTTTCCTTTCAACTCTGTCTTTAGTTTTTAATCATGTTTAGTAAATAGTTTTTCTTCTTTTGCTAATGGAACTTTGAAATCTTATATTTTCATTGTTATGACTTTATTTTGAGCTTAATTTCAATATCAGTTGATTATTTCTTGGTCTTAAGCATATTCTTATCCTTGATTGTGTTGAGATTGATTGTTGGTTTATTGAATAAATAACTAAAAGTTGGTTTCGACATAGTTAATGATTTGCATGTTCTTGGATTAACTCTTTAATGTTTATGCATGATTATTTTCCAAAATATGAGATGATTATGTGTGAATTTTGTTGGTTAATACTAAGAGAGGAGGAACTAAGAATGAATTGGAATTGAATCACTTGAGAAAGGCTTCAATAAAAGTTTAGGAAGTTAAAACTAGATTTGCATGCTAAGTATTAGATTTGTCTATGAGTTAATACTAAACATGATATACTTGAATAAAGATATCTTGCTTTACTACTAGTTTTTCCATAATCACTGGTGTTGTTCTTTGAATTTAAGTCATTACAATGAAAGTTAAGGTGGATAGTTTCCTTAGCAAGAGAATTCCAGTTATTGTTTTGTTTTTAATTTATGTTTTAGCTTTTGTTTTGTTTAATTGTTTCTTTTATTTAATTTTTTCTTTTAAAACAAAAACATTTGGGAAATAATCTCGGATTAATTTAATTCATACATAGGTATTATTCTTAGCAATTCATGTTCCCTTGGGTACGATATTTGGGGTCTTAATCTATATTTTCCTGTATTACTAGCCGATCTAGTACACTTGCTAGACACCGATCAAAAGTCCTCGTCAACAACAGATCTAAAAGGGAGAAAAAAGAAAAAGTTAAATACGAAAAAGAGTTTTTAAATCAGGTTTTATTTTGATAAAAAAATTATTTTGAAAGAGATGGACAAAATAGAAATTACAGAAGACAACCTAATAATTTCTATCACATGGCAATATACCCATTTTAAAGGGTTTCACAACCTAAATCTAACAAAGATTAATATATAATAAAACTAACAGATGAAAAGAATGACAAAATTTATTACAATTATGAAAATACCAAGAAATGCCTTTTATATTATCTTTAGTGTAGATTAGACTATCGAATATTGGATTCGTAGACCTTTTGTGGTATTGAAATAGTTAAGAAATAGTTGAAAGACAAGAAAAGCTAAATGCCAAAACCCCCTTTTACTCTTAAGAATTTTGGAAGACTTTTGAAATTTCTTATGAATGTAATCTTAAAACTCAAAGTTCATCAAATTTCCCCAACCCTTTTGCAAGCATCCGGGCAAAACTTTATATAAGTATGAGTGCATAGGTGTACACTTAGGTGTGCACGGGTGTACAAAGGGAATGTATGGGTGTACACTACAAAAGGTGCTCCACTTGCCACTTGCTTCATAGGGAAGTCTACCACCGTTTGAGTGTACGGCCGTGCCATTGGTTTGCATTGCTGTGCACTCTAAAAGGTAGCCAACTTGCCTGAAAAGGAAAGATTTTTTAGAGTGTATGGTTGTACACTCCTTTGTGCAAGGCCGTGCATTCCAAAAAAGGTAAGATTTCTATTTTAAGACCAAATGATAAATATTATTCGGCCATACGGGCACATAGGTTGTAAATACACCATATGTAGGGCCTTTAAATGCTCCTAACTCAAATTTTAAGGCCCTTACTAAGGATATATTTGTCACTTGTCTGCCTTAATCCTCTTGACCGCACAAGCCGAGCTCAGTAATATTTTTAAAAGGCTTCAAGAAAATAATTTTAATACCACCAAGAGTCCATCATCCTCGATTCGTTATCTTTAGAAAAACAATTATCCTCATCAAGTGACCCTGACAAAGGCCTCCTCAAGACCCAATGCTTACAATAGCAAATAAAAATTTAATAGAAAAGAAAATTTAGCGGTTGCAAACCTCAATTGATGATAAAAATCAAGCTTCAATGGCTTTAAAGTACTCTTCAAAATCAAATTCTATCTACTACTTCTTTACCCTTCTCCTTTTTCTTTAGATTCTCTTTTGCTTTTACATTTTCAAAAACCATATCAACTATTAATCTCACAAAATATGTAAATAATGCAACTTAAATAAATAATCTAAGGCATTAAGTAAGTAATTTTATTTATCTAAACCTTAGTCTAAAAAAATAGGATCTTATACTTCAAATCCCTAACCCCCAAATTTGAAATTTCTTATTTCCTCCTCTTTTTTCAAATTTATAGAAATCACTACCTTACTTCCTAGCCGCATTCATGGTGGAAGAGATCGGTGGTGTAACACCCTTACTGAACAATCTAACTGAAATATGTGATAACCCAAATTTTTTTTTCTAAACCTTAACTACTCTGTTGATTGCAGACTCATCCAATATGAATTACTTAGAAATTAAGTATACCGATTAAACTATAATTGTCCACTTGACTAATCACTAAATAAAAATCCAGCAATATAACGTTTGAAAACTTATCTAATCCACCTGAAAATCAAATAATTTTTTCAGCCCTTTAGGGACACCACAATACAAAAATAATTTCAACATGCATCCCATACATCCATTCTCATTATTAATCACATTTCCTAAGATGATTCAATATTATATATTACACTCTTAAACCACTATAATACTCCAAAATAAAGAAAAATTTACATTTAAATCGCCTCACTACATCTGTAGACCTTAAAGGTGATTTGCCCACACTAGATCCCTTCTTCTGATAGTTGAGTCATAGCAGCTACCTAACCAAAAACAAGCCTATCCTGCTATCTACAAGAATAATAAAATCTGCGCTAAGCTATAAAGCTTAGTGGGGAACAGTATAATCTAAAGATATCTTTATAACACATAATGTAATGACTATACTAGATAAACCAGATTACCGTTATTAATCACATACATTAATTCTATCAATGTTATGACTTATCTATTAATGATGCATATATGAACATACATACATTCATTCAATGCATATCATACATGATCATGGACTTATACTTTCACTTGCTGTTGAGCATTCCTTACATAACTTTATAATTACATGCCTTTACATATACAAATACATCAGCTATAACCAAAAGAGATACAAAATGAATCTCCCACATTAAATGCTACTTCTAATCCGATGTTGGCTTGTGAGATTGTTGGCTATGTCCCTGAACAAAAGTTCTACCCTGCGAACCTACACGGATAAACACCCGTGCTAAGCTATAAAGCTTAGTGGGGAACAACTAATAACACCTTGATAACCACTCACAGTAGTTATCACCAAGCATTCAATAATAATAAAAATACACTGCCTTGCAGGATTAATAATGATATAACAGTATCATTTAATCTGAATAATAACAGACTTTATAATGTAATTACACAAATGGCCTGCATACAATTCCCTGTGGGTGTGGATAACGGGTGCAATGGATACCCGAAGGTATCAAAACAGAAGGATACCCGTAGGTATCTAAACAGAAGGATACCCGTAGGTATCTAAACAGAAGTCTCATATAGAGACAAACAAAAGACTCATAAGAGTCAAACAGAAGCAGCTGCGATAACCCTATAGGCATGCCTATCTATCCACAACCAAGTCTCTATGTGCAGGCATAACATATCATATACTGTAACTTATTGAAATACATTTATGTATGTCTCTATTTGAGAAATAGAAACTTACCTTTTTATTCATTAAGCAAACTTGCATATATATAGAGAACACATTTGCCATATATCTGCCATATATCTGTAATTTAGGATGATTTATAAGCTTAGGAAGGTCTTAAACAAGTCTGTACCTTAAAAGAAATCCAAGAAAATTCAGTTTTCAAAATACAGGGGAGGGTCACGGTTACTAACATTTCATAGTAACCGTGAGACCCAACTTGCAATAAGGGTCACGGTTACTACGAATTTCCTAGTAACCGTGAGCCATATTGCTCTTGGGTTCTGGACTAAAACAAACTACCTCACGGTTACCAACATTTTTATAGTAACCGTGAAGTAGGATGGTGAACTCAGGTCACGGTTACTAAGAATTCCTTGGTAACCGTGAGATAGTTCGGATTTTGTCTCTGGACCAAAAGCTCATTACTTCACGGTTACTAGTCTCAGGGTAGTAACCGTGTAGTAATGCTACGAGACTGGGTCACGGTTACTATGAAACTTTAGTAACCGTGGTCCAGTAAATACTTTTAGTCTGGACTGAAATTTTAGGCACCTCACGGTTACTATGAAATTCATGGTAACCGTGATCCCTAAACCGTCTCAAGACCGATTTCCAGTCTCGATTTCAATCCCCTTTTTGACCTGAAAAACAATAGTTTTAGCCAAAGTGGCCTTCAACAAAGTTGTAGGCCTATGTTTCTAGTTTCCAAAACACCAAAAATCATTTCAATAGGACCTGTAAAACTCTAGTTATTCAAGAAAAACCACAGACTGCTCAAAAAGGCAAAAGTCACAAACACAATCAAATTTGAATACCGATTTTCACTATCATGCAGTGAAAATCAGATTTCAGTTTCTTCTAACAAAATCAAGGCATGTAAGTCTAGTTTCTATAGCAACTGGAATTTCATCTTTTGAACAACTATAGCTCAAGATATAAGTAGAAGTGTACAGGCTAGTCAAATGATTTTTAAAACAGATTTTCATATTGACAACCAAAACTCACATGCTTTCAATTTTAAACCCTTCTAAGCTTTAAATCATCCATAAACACATGAGAGGCACTCAAGATCTCTCTCATGACAAGTCAATATTTATACATATACATATACACATACAAAATCCTAAGCTCCCATACCTTGTTGAGCTCCTCCTTTCTCTTCAACCTTGAAGAGTTTCCTTCCCCTTTCTCTTGCTTGTTTCTCCTTCTAAAACACATAAAACACTTCTATGAAAACCTAACAAGCTATACAAAGAATCACTTACATTAAAGGAGAAGCAAGTTACCTTAACCTCAAATATCCAAGTAAAACTTCTCTTTTTCTTAGCCCAAAACAAAGAAATCTAGAGAGAGAAGATGAGAGAGAGAGTTTAGGGTTAGAGAGAGAAGAATAGAGGATGAAGATGAAGACCAAGGGTGGCCGGCCATCTCTCCAACAAACTAAATATCTCCCTCTCAAATACTCCCAATTGGTCGAAATGTCAAGTTAAAGCCAAAATTGCCATTTAGTCCCTCAACTTTCCTTTATTTCTAATAATGCCCCAAAACTTACTCTTTTGCTTTTCAATTAAGTCCTTCCAGACATACATACACACAATTAAACATGGACACTAAATATTAATTAGTGTTAATTCTTCTAGGGTACACTGAGGGGCATTACAACTCTCTCCCCCTAAAAGAATTTCGTCCTTGAAATTTCATACCTGTACTGAAGAGCTGAGGGTATTGAGCCCGCATAACTGCTTCAGGTTCCCAAGTCGCTTCTTGTATTCCATGGTGTTGCCATAACACTTTGACTAGAGGGATTTCTTTATTTCTTAACTGCTTAACTTCCCTGGCGAGAATATGCTTAGGCTCTTCATCATACGTATAATCAGTTTTGACACTGATATCTTGCACTGGTATGATGTGTGATTCATCAGATCGATATCGCCGGAGCATCGAAACATGAAAAACATTATGCAACTTTGATAGATCATTAGGAAGATCTAATCGATATGCTACCAGTCCAATCCTTTCTAGAATTCTGTAAGGACCAATAAACCGGGGACCGAGTTTTCCTTTCTTTCCGAACCGAAGTACTTTTCTCCATGGGGACACTTTTAGAAACACTTTATCATCAACCTGATACTCAATGTCCTTTCTTTTCAAATCCGCATATGACTTCTGTCTATCACTGGCTTCTTTCAATCGTTGCTTGACAAGTTGGATCTTTTCTTCGGTATCTTTAACAATGTCAGGACCTGTCAATTTATTTTCAGCTAATTCCATCCAACAGGAAGGAGTTCTGCATTTTCTACCATAGAGAGCTTCATATGGTGGCATACCAATGCTAGTTTGATAGCCATTGTTATATGCAAACTCCATCAAAGTTACATATTTGTCCCAACTTTCTGGAAAATCTAAGACACAGCCTCTTAACATATCCTCTAACACCTGAATAATTCTCTCTGACTGCCCATCAGTCTGAGGATGAAAAGCAGTACTAAGAAGAAGCTTTGTGCCTAAGGCCTGTTGTAGACTTTTCCAAAATCTGAAAGTGAATCTCGGATCTCGATCTGACACAATTGAGATTGGTACCCCATGCAGTCTAACAATCTGATCAATATATAATTCAACCAACTTGTCCATTGAATAATTGGTTCGAACCGGTACAAAATGAGCCACCTTTGTTAATCTGTCTACTATAACCCACACTGCATCATGTTTCCTTTGAGTAGTGGGTAAACCTGTAACAAAATCCATAGTGACATTGTCCCACTTCCAATGAGGAATGGAAAGAGGATTCAGTAGCCCCGAAGGAAGTTGATGCTCTGGGTTTACTTGCTGACATGTTAGGCACTTAGAAACATACTCAGTCACATCTCTTTTCATTCCTGGCCACCAATAGAATTGTTTCAAATCTCTATACATTTTGTTACTACCATGATGCATGGTAAATACGGTGCTATGAGCTTCTTGCAATAATGCCTCCTTCAGTTCTTTAACATTTGGTACACACAAACGATTCCGATAGTATAAACCACCATCTATTCCTATGGAATATTCTATCGGACCTCCTGCATGAACTAATTGAGCCAACTGCTGTAACTTTACATCATCCGATTGTGCATCAAGAACTGTCTGTCTAAGATTAGGGCAAGCTCGCAACTGAGCTAACAAAGCCCCATCAGATGTTAATCTCCATCTATAACCTTGTAATAACATAGTTGCCATCATTTTTCGGCTCAAAGCATCAGCTACCACATTAGCCTTTCCTGGGTGGTAGTCGATAATACAATCATAGCCCTTGAAAAATTCTAACCATCTACGCTGTCTTAAGTTGAGATCTCGCTGAGAAAGCAAGTATTTAAGACTCTTGTGATCCGTATAGATTTTGCACTTTTCACCATAAAGGTGATGCCGCCAAATCTTTAAAGCAAACACAACTGCGGCCAATTCCAAATCAAGAGTCGGATAATTCTGTTCATGAGGCTTCAACTGTCTGGATGCATAAGCCACTACTTTACCTTCTTGCATCAGTACGCACCCCAAACCACTTTTCGATGCATCACTATACATAGCATATTCTTTACCCGTTATTGGTTGGGTAAGAACTGGAGCTTCCGTTAACATCCTTTTTAACTGATCAAAACTGGCTTGGCAACGATCTGTCCATTCGAATCTAGCTTCTTTCCGAAGTAACTTAGTAAGCGGAGAGGAAATGACTGAAAAACCTTTCACAAACCGCCTATAATAGCCGGCTAAGCCCAAGAAACTTCGGACTTCTGGCACATTTCTAGGCGGTTTCCAGTTTACAATAGCCTCAATCTTCCTAGGGTCCACCCTGATGCCTTCTGAAGACACCACGTGCCCAAGGAAAGAAACTTCTTTAAGCCAGAACTCACATTTGCTTAACTTGGCATAAAGCTGTTGTTCCCTCAAGGTCTGCAACACTATTCTCAAATGCTCAGCATGCTCCGCTTCATCACGAGAATAAACTAGAATGTCATCTATAAACACCACGACAAACTGATCTAAATAGGGTCTGAACACCCTATTCATCAAATCCATGAAGGCTGCAGGTGCATTAGTCAACCCGAAAGGCATTACTAAGAATTCGTAATGACCATATCGAGTTCTAAAGGCAGTCTTTTGCACATCCATGTCTTTGACCCAAAGTTGATAGTACCCCGACCTCAGGTCAATTTTAGAAAACACTCCGGCACCCCTTAACTGATCAAAGAGATCCTCAATCCGAGGTAAAGGATACTTGTTCTTCACTGTCACTTTGTTAAGTTGTCGGTAGTCAATGCACATTCTCAAGGTACCATCCTTCTTTTTAACAAATAACACAGGTGCGCCCCAAGGTGACATACTGGGCTTAATGAAGCCTTTATCTAATAACTCTTGCAACTGAACCTTTAATTCCTTCAGTTCTGTTGGTGCCATTCTGTGAGGTGCTCTAGAGATAGGAGTCGTTCCAGACAAAGTCTCAATAGATAACTCGACTTCTCTCTCAGGTGGCAAACTCGAAAGTTCCTCAGGAAACACATCAGAAAACTCTTTAATCACAGAAACATTTTGAAGATCGACTGTCTCCCTCTTAGAATCAAGAACCAAAGCTAGATATGCTTCGTATCCTTTTCTAAGAAATCTTTTTTCTTTCATAGCAGAGATAACATTGGTTAAGGGTTTTGACTTAATACCCTGAATCAATGTCTCTACTTCCCCATCGTTCTTAACCAGTACTGTTTTAGCTTTACAGTCCACTATAGCATGATATCTAGACAACCAATCCATACTCAGGATTACATCAAACTCATGAAAAGGCAAAATAATTAGATCAGCTGGGAACTCTCTCTCTTGAATTCTAATAGGACAATTTCTATAAACTTCATTTACATGAATACTGTGGCCCAAAGGACTGATTACACATATATCATAAGTCATATGATCAACAACAGATACATTTCTACCCAGCTCCCCATTACAAATATAAGAATGTGTAGATCCTGGGTCTATAAGCACATACATATCATTATCAAAGAGGGAGAATGTACCAGCTATAACTTCAGGAGCATCAGCATCTTCTCGACCTTTCATAACATAAGCTCGAATAGAAGGTGTCAGAGCAAAAGGTCGATCCATAGTCTCAAAAACATTCCTAGACTGGGCTCTAAACTGGCCTGATCCACCTCTGCCTCTACCACGACCTCTACCAGAAGAGGGTGCATTAGAAGCTCCTCGATTACTTTGTTGACTCGAGACTTGATCCTGCGGCATAGGACAATTGGCTATAAAATGCTCCGTGCTGCCACATCTGAAGCAACCACCAGTGAGCATTCTACAAGTGCCCCAATGTCGCCTAAAACAATAGGTGCATTCTGGAGCTTGACCTCTGCCTTGTCCTGATGCAGCACCTCTACCTGAGCCAGCTGAAGAAAAAGTCCCCTGTTGTCTACCTCTAGATGCAGGGTAATTGCCAGATGGCAATGGTTGATCTCCTTGAGTCAACCTCGATCTTTTCCCGGATGAAGAACCACCCCGAGAAAAACTTCTTCTTCTTTGCTCTCTTTCTCTTTTCACATTCTCTTCTTTCTCAACCCGGATAGCTGCTTGAACCAGCTGATGATAATCCACAGGATGGAGAGAAATAGGCCCTATTAAATGATCCCGAATCTGATCATTTAATCCATCTTCAAACTGGCGACACTTGAAAGTCCCAGTCAACATTGGTTTTGGTGCATATTTGCTCAAGCGACTGAATTCTGCCTCATATTCAGCCACTGACATACCTCTCTGCTTAAGATTCAGAAACTGCTTCAACCTTTCATCTTTATAAGCTTCTGTCACATATCTCCTTTTAAACTCAGCTACAAAGAATTCCCAAGAGAGGGAATCAGGTAACTGAGGTTGAGTCAAAACTAGTTTCCACCAGTCGTAAGCTGCTTCCTGAAGCAAGGACACAGCACAAGTCACCTTTTGACTGGCAGGACACTGGACTTCAGTAAAAACCCACTCCAATCTTTCAAGCCACAGCTCAGCTTTCTCAGACTCTTCCCAAGTCGAGCCTAGAAACTCTTCTGCACCATGCTTTCTAATCTCAGAAATTGGAGCCTTAGGTGCAATCATCCTTTGAAAAATTTGAGCCATATCATGGGAAATCTTCAATAAAGCTTCCCCAGACTCAACAGCAGCTGCACCACCTCTAGTAGATGCAGAAGATTCCGGCTGAGAAGGATTCGATTGACCCGGCAGATTACTTTCAGCTGACTCATCCACAACTTCACGATACCTTTCCATCTCTAACTATAACAAAGAAACACAGGGACATCCACAATCAGCCAACAACAACAAAATTCTATATCCAAGACACTTGAAATTCCTATTGGCCAGAACCGCCTAACCAAGGCGCTCTGATACCAAAAATGTAATGACTATACTAGATAAACCAGATTACCGTTATTAATCACATACATTAATTCTATCAATGTTATGACTTATCTATTAATGATGCATATATGAACATACATACATTCATTCCATGCATATCATACATGATCATGAACTTATACTTTCACTTGCTGTTGAGCATTCCTTACATAACTTTATAATTACATGCCTTTACATATACAAATACATCAGCTATAACCAAAAGAGATACAAAATGAATCTCCCACATTAAATGCTACTTCTAATCCGATGTTGGCTTGTGAGATTGTTGGCTATGTCCCTGAACAAAAGTTCTACCCTGCGAACCTACACGGATAAACACCCGTGCTAAGCTATAAAGCTTAGTAGGGAACAACTAATAACACCTTGATAACCACTCACAGTAGTTATAACCAAGCATTCAATAATAATAAAAAATACACTGCCTTACAGGATTAATAATGATATAACAGTATCATTTAATCAGAATAATAACAGACTTTATAATGTAATTACATAAATGGCCTGCATACAATTCCCTGTGGGTGTGGATAACGGGTGCAATGGATACCCGAAGGTATCAAAACAGAAGGATACCCGTAGGTATCTAAACAGAAGGATACCCGTAGGTATCTAAATAGAAGTCTCATATAGAGACAAACAGAAGACTCATAAGAGTCAAACAGAAGCAGCTGCGATAACCTTATAGGCATGCCTATCTATCCACAACCAAGTCTCTATGTGCAGGCATAACATATCATATACTGTAACTTATTGAAATACATTTATGTATGTCTCTATTTGAGAAATAGAAACTTACCTTTTTATTCATTAAGCAAACTTGCATATATATAGAGAACACATTTGCCATACATCTGCCATATATCTGTAATTTAGGATGATTTATAAGCTTAGGAAGGTCTTAGACAAGTCTGTACCTTAAAAGAAATCCAAGAAAATTCAGTTTTCAAAATACAGGGGAGGGTCACGGTTACTAACATTTCATAGTAACCGTGAGACCCAACTTGCAATAAGGGTCACGGTTACTACGAATTTCCTAGTAACCGTGAGCCATATTGCTCTTGGGTTCTGGACTAAAACAAACTACCTCACGATTACCAACATTTTTATAGTAACCGTGAAGTAGGATGGTGAACTCAGGTCACGGTCACTAAGAATTCCTTGGTAACCGTGAGATAGTTCGGATTTTGTCTCTGGACCAAAAGCTCATTACTTCACGGTTACTAGTCTCAGGGTAGTAACCGTGTAGTAATGCTACGAGACTGGGTCACGGTTACTATGAAACTTTAGTAACCGTGGTCCAGTAAATACGTTTAGTCTGGACTGAAATTTTAGGCACCTCACGGTTACTATGAAATTCATGGTAACCGTGAGCCCTAAACCGTCTCGAGACCGATTTCCAGTCTCGACTTCCATCCCCTTTTTGACCTGAAAAACACAGTTTTAGCCAAAGTGGCCTTCAACAAAGTTGTAGGTCTATGTTTCTAGTTTCCAAAACACCAAAAATCATTTCAATAGGACCTGTAAAACTCTAGTTATTCAAGAAAAACCATAGACTGCTCAAAAAGGCAAAAGTCACAAACACAATCAAATTTGAATACCGATTTTCACTATCATGCAGTGAAAATCAGATTTCAGTTTCTTCTAACAAAATCAAGGCATGTAAGTCTAGTTTCTATAGCAACTAGAATTTCATCTTTTGAACAACTATAGCTCAAGATATGAGCAGAAGTGTACAAACTAGTCAAATGATTTTTAAAACAGATTTTCATATTGACAACCAAAACTCACATGCTTTCAATTTTAAACCCTTCTAAGCTTTAAATCATCCATAAACACATGAGAGGCACTCAAGATCTCTCTCATGACAAGTCAATATTTATACATATACATATACACATACAAAATCCTAAGCTCCCATACCTTGTTGAGCTCCTCCTTTCTCTTAAACCTTGAAGAGTTTCCTACCCCTTTCTCTTGCTTGTTTCTCCTTCTAAAACACATAAAACACTTCTATGAAAACCTAACAAGCTATACAAAGAATCACTTACATTAAAGGAGAAGCAAGTTACCTTAACCTCAAATATCCAAGTAAAACTTCTCTTTTTCTTAGCCCAAAACAAAGAAATCTAGAGAGAGAAGATGAGAGAGAGAGTTTAGGGTTAGAGAGAGAAGAATAGAGGATGAAGATGAAGGCCAAGGGTGGCCGGCCATCTCTCCAACAAACTAAATATCTCCCTCTCAAATACTCCCAATTGGTCGAAATGTCAAGTTAAAGCCAAAATTGCCATTTAGTCCCTCAACTTTCCTTTATTTCTAATAATGCCCCAAAACTTACTCTTTTGCTTTTCAATTAAATCCTTCCAGACATACATACACACAATTAAACATGGACACTAAATATTAATTAGTTTTAATTCTTCTAGGGTACACTGAGGGGCATTACACATAACATCAATTATACAAGTACAAAGTTTAATAATACTGCCAGTTGATATCTTCAATTACCTTAGATCCAAGCTTTTACATTCAGCAATAAATCACAAGCATAAGAGAATGAACATATTTCTCATATAGGCAACAAAACTTAATAACTCCATAAGTAATTCATCAGTAACTGTTACCACGAAAGACGTTTGGCATAATTTCTTCATACATATGCATCATTTAAAATATAGTATGCATTATAAACTCACTTTCATGTAATCATTAAAACAATCTTAGCAAGGTGAACTATATGTTACATAACACCATATTATACCAAATATTATGCACTTGACCCGTAACAGAGTTATATATATATATACCTACATATATATATGAACAAATATAACAAATTAAGAAACTAGCTTATGGCTTCCAGAAACAATATAATTATTAAAGATAAATTCTTAGTGTACAATACTTACTCATAATATATAGATCCATAACACTTATATAGTATTAAGAAATCTCATGCTCATCAATATTGTAACTTTCAATTTATTATCCATTTTCTATATATAGGAGAATAATTCTTAAGCAAATTAGTTCTGAAACTATAACATTTCTTTTCTTTTACACTTTTTAACTTATTCTCATATTAATGCCCCTAGCACAGACCCGACATAAAACCTCAAACCGGATATACGGGATGTGGACCTTACAGGGCCACAACAGAGATAGAAAAATGACCCCCAGAGGGTTAATTCTCATAGAGCAGAGAACAGAGACAGAGAAGCCATGGTGATCAGAGATCCAATCCATAGCATAGCAAGTCATCATGACTTACACCGTGATACAAAGATATCCCTATGGCCAGCCAATTATATCCTGAGCTAGTTTTTACTGCCTGGTTATTTCTAAGGGCACAAATTTCGCTTACTTTCAAAACATTTATCAAATTTCTCATCATTTCAATTTCTTTTCAATCCAAAAAATACAGTTATTTAGAATCTTCAATATTTTTATACAGTTTATGAGCAATCTTTCACTTATCTCATAAATTATTTCACAATAATTCAACAAATTCTCTTTAAATTATTCTTTAGTCATCAAAGGAATCCACTTTATATAGATTCTTTCAAATTACTTTTAAACATTCTAATAACCATATGCAGACAATACTTGCACTAATCATGATCGTTCATACCTGACTATTTTATGTTCATAAGAATGAATTCATATACAATTATTTAAACCATGGGTGCGTGAATCAACATATAAACACATAATCTCTACTGAAGGACATACATGTATGGTTCATCATAACCATCTCCCGTGCTCCAATGTACTTAATTTAATCATCAAACATTCATACTCAAATACTATATTCGATACATGCAATCAATGTATCACCTTTAATAGAGATGTCTATATATATATATATATATATATATATATATATATATGCATACGAATTTAAGATTATGCTTTATATGTAACTATATAATCTTAAATAGTCATATACTAAGGCAATTGCATGTAAGAGCATAGCATTTTAATATCAGTTTCTCATGATATCATAAAAGCATAAACATACCACTATATCTACTCCATTAAATATAATGATATTCCTAATTTTTATTCAAGTGCCGAGCAAGAATTTATCAACGGAAGTAAATGTTTAACATTTATACCAATAATTTGCCACTATACTACTTACATTATTACTTATTTTGTATCATGATATTATAATTCTCACTTATAACCTATTTGATTGTGGGGATCAATAATTTACTTAAATAATAGCTATTCAATATATTTGTTTTCAATAGGATATCAGAGAGCATTCTTACTAAATGGTATGGTTAAATTTTATAAACATAAGTTTAGACAATACTATATCAATAATTATTGTAACTATACTTCCCAAGCTCTAAAAATTATGTCATAATCAACCTTGTTCATCCTTACATTGGCTTACTAAAATTATTATATTTTTATATCATTAAGTTTATTCATCAAGCTTAAGTAATTATGGAAATCATATTACTTATGATATTTTCTAAACCATTTCAAAACAAGTTCACATTCCAGAAATAAACCTTCATCATCTAACATTAACATACCTTTAAACATCCTTAAATAAGTCTAATATTAATAACTCATCAAATCTCAACCTATTTCAGAAATTTCAATTGAAATTCAATTATAATTTGCATCTTAAGCCCATTATAAAAAACAAATAGTCCCTTAATCTATTAAAAATTTTAACATGTAACTAAAATTTAAACCAAATACCTATGAACTTATTTTGAAGATTCATTCCAAGAATTAATCAAGAGAGCATTACAATCTTCAAGGCTAAAATGAATTATTTTATTTATATTTCAGCAAGTTTCACCCTTAATTCCATTAAAACTAATTAAAACTTCAATCTTATTAACCAATACAATTCATTGTTCTTTAGTTATACTATAAACACTTGAAGACAAATAAATCTCAAATGCTATCATGCATATGCCATCTTAATTAAATCATTTCAATTCAAAAATTACACATACAAAAGCAAATTTTCTCACTATCATATTGATTCATTTGCTTGGGCTCTATCATTACCCAACTCAACCCACAAAATTTGCATGCGAGATTAAACACCCTGTCACTACTTTAATTTCAATAAACTTATCTAAATCCTATATCATAAGTTTTAATTGAAATTCTACTAAATTCACATCTTAAGTTCCCATATCGTAAGCCTTCAATTAAACTTAATTCCCATACTCTATCAATTCACACATACAGTTAGTGTCAATATGGGCACTTACAGTCATAAAATTTTTATTTTATTTCCAAGCTAATAATTATACTGCAAAATATAATTCAGGTAGACAAAATCTAGTGATGGGTACTTAGTTCTTTGTATAATCTCAGTAATGCAAAACTTAATTTTTTTGACCATAATCTCATAAAATTTAACCAAATGTTGCTTCAAACTTATACATGAAATCAAATTTTTAACATAGTTCCATACCTATTAGTGAAAATTGGCTTTGAATCTGCATATTTCTGTCCTCGCCGGACCAGTTGCCGGAGACTCACTGAAAAGACATTGAAGCTGTCCACTTGAAGATCCATGCCCATGGATTCCACGGTGGGTGGTCACGCGCTCCATCGACGTCAATTTTGACCAGGATCTAACAAAAACCGTCGGTTAATCCTTCTTTCCGATCTACCTTCTACCAGCGAGAGAGGAAGAGCAAAGGGCATCGAAGAAGCGCCTATCTTTCAGGATCCCACCGGTACCGTCAGCCCCCTCATCCATCGTCGAAAATCACTGGAAAGAAGAAAGAGAGGAGGCCACGATGGTGGAAGGAACCGGGAGAAACAACACCATTAACAGGGACGATAAAGCTTGCAGGGGTGACCGAAAGTGGCAGCGGTGCGATGATCTGAACCTCATCGGTGTTATGAGCAACAGCGGCTAGCATCGTCTCCCCTTCCCAATCGTGGTCTGCTCCACCTGCTCCCATGCTCTTTTTTTTTTAACTTCTTCCTCTCTTTTTATTTTAAACCACCCACCTACCCCTTTTTTTTAAATCCCGATTCTTTTTCTTCTTTTTTAATTTCTTTATTTATTCTTATCCTTTATTTATTTTCTTTAGTCTCCACTAACTCTCTCTTTATTAAAAATAAATCCTAACTTTTATTCATTTTCAAAAACACCACACAAATACTAATTACCCTTATAATTTATACCAAACAATTCATAATTAATTTAAAATTATCACATGCCCTCACTATTCCAATATTAAATTTACACATTTAATCAGTCTAAATCAAATAATAATACATTGAGTCATACAATTTCGACTAGGGTCATTTTTGGGACCTTACAGGTGGAGCGCCAGTGGGTGGCAGTGCAAAAAGGGGCAACAAAGGAAAGGTTGCAAAAGGGAGGCATGCAGCAAATAAAAAGGGGTAGGGCTACTACCTTACTGTGTGCATCAGAGGAGAGAAGGCTGGTGGCTGCTGGTGGCAGGAAAGGGGAGAGGAGCGATTGAGGAGGGTGTCTGGAATGGGAGATTGGGAAAAAGGAAAAAGAGAAAAAAAATTAAGGGATGAAATTCGTGGGAAGAGAAGGAAGAGAGAAGAAATAGATTTTTTTTTGTCAAATATCCACTTTAGTCCCTTATTAATTCCTCTTAAGTCCCTCCATAGTTTCCTTTGGATCCCTTCTTTAAAACTCTATATCCAGGGGTCTCCATTTAAATAAATTTAAAATCATTCCATTTGTTTTGAAATCTTATTTAATTTATATTATTATTTTTAGACCTCAATTTTTAATTATCAAATTGTTTATTAATATGTTATTTGATTGTCCTAAAATGGAGCTTAATTTAATGATCACAAATTCTTTTCGGGTCACAATATTTGGGGTGTTATATATTTGACCTATTTTTTTAATGAAATTAATACTTTTATACAATCATGTGATATAAAAAATACTGTAATAAAATATATTGGATAGTTCATATCTAACAAGTGGGACCCACTCAAAAAATGTAAAACCTATATAAAAAATGGCACATATATATGCCCTTTTTTGTTGGTGAAACAACATCATTTAAGGGAAGAACAGAAGGCTTCAATCTAGTCAACGAAGTGGATCCTATGCGCTAAAAAATGGAAGAACAGGTTGCCATTTTCTATATAAGATTTTGTCAGATAGTGGGGCCTACTCCTGCTGGAAAATGGTAGGTAATGTTGCCGTTTTTCATTCATTTTTTTGGCTTATCTTTCTATAGTTTTCTTCATTTGCATTCAAAATAATATGTTCAACCTTCCAAATTTTGTCTAGCTAATTGTACTTTTCACATAGCCGACCCCTAACCTTCTTTTCTTTTTCTTTTTAATTATTATTATTATTCTTATAAAATGACGATTTAAATAATATTTTTCCATTCGTCTTATTTATTGCTTTCTGACCCATAAAATAGAGGTGCAAATGATAATTGTATAATATTATGCCAGCTCTTATGCATTAGGGCGAGTATGTTTTCTTCATGTTAATTGTTTGGAAAAGTTAATAGTCGTTCGTTGACAAGTAAGGCTCGGCTCAGTCTCAAGATTCAAGGTGCAATTTTTCATTTGAGTGCACGATAAATATCCCTGAGTTTGAATATAAAACCAACTGAAATAAAAAAAAAGAGAAAAAGTCATTTCCATTATAGAAGAAAAAATAGTTGTGTATCTAAGATTTTCTCCAACTCTTTCATGGCTTCTGACAGCAAAGATTACAGTAGTGGTTGAGTGGGGTTCTGAAAATGGAACAAAAATGAAAGTGAAATCAAAATCTAAACTAAAAATTTAAAGAAGAAAAAAAGGGGGAGGATTGAAAAGCACAGTTCATTAATTGAAGACAATAATTCTTTTATCATTGTTTAATCTTTACCTGAAGTTGAAGGAACACACACATTGAACCAGCAAAAAGGAACACTCTGCTTCTCTCTCCCTCCCTCCGTGCTACTTTAATGGATCAAAGTTTCAAAATTTTATACAAAAACGCTAAAAATTTCAAATTTATCTCAACTTACTTCTTGAAATGAAGAAATTGAGAGCTGAAAAGAAATTTCTTGAAATTTTAGCTCTTCTTAATGTGGGTCTGTCTCCTTCACAAGCAGACTTATTGAATCAATTGACAATATATTTTCATGTTGAGACAGATAGAGAGACATTACATCGCCGATTAGATACTTAACAGTAGTAGAAGCAGCAGCTTCAATCCACTATAAACCATCCTTCATCTAAATCCAAAAAATCCAAAATTTAAACCACACCCCATTTCGCTAAAATCCAAACAAAAGCCACCCCTTTTTTTCTCTTTTAATGAATGACCCTAATTTTTTTTTTATTTTGTTTTTAAATTTTTGTTGGTTTCTATTAGATCTCATGTACCTCAATTTTTTTTTCTCTCTCTCTTTTGTTTCTCCCTCCACGGTCTGCACAGAATCGAAAAAAAACAAATAAAGAAAAATGAATGAAAAACAGCAATATCACCTGCCGTTTTTCAGTAGGAGCAGACCCCACCATTTGAAAAAATCTTGTATAGAAAATGACATTCTATTTTATCGTTTTTCAACGTATAGGACCCATTTTGTTGACTAAATTGAATCCCTCTTTATGCCGTTTCATCAACAAAAAAAATGCGTAATATTTGTGCCCTTTTTTATACAAATTTTGCATCTTTTTGAGTGGGTCCCGCTTGTCAGAAAATGACATTCATGAATGCCTTTTTTTAACACTCCAAAATCCTAAATTTGTTTCCCGTTATACCAATTTTTTAAATTTTTTTTTAAATTTACACCGAACTAAACCCCTTCCCCCAAGATAGATTGTATTGTGGTCTAAATGTGTCGCATGTAACCCATATATGTCAACTTATTTGACTGTCATATATTAAAATTAGGCTAATTTGACCCTAATTTAACAATCTGCCTATTTCATCATATTGACTCGGAATTGATTCGCACATGGTAAATATATAATTAATGATATGAACATGGTAATGTGATTGGAATTAAGTTAAAAACACATTCATAAAAAATTGAAATGTTTTATTTTATATTTTTGAAAAATTAAAATCTATATATATATATATATATATATATATATATATATATATATATCAGAGAATCGTGGGACGTATGGGTATATTAATTCATTAATTTGTAAGATTTCTTTATTATCAAAGTGAAGATAAAGGTAATGGCATGGCATGCATCCACGACGGAAATTTTACAAAATTTGGAATGTATTTGGATATAAACGTTTTATTTTATTTATTTTATTGAGTCCCTTAATTGAATTTTTATTCTACTAAAATTACCATAAACTTGAGCAGTGGCAATGATAACAAACTATTACAAAAAGCGAAAAAAAAAACTATAACAAAATATAGTAAAAATGTTGTAATCATTTTATAATAATAATTTTATAGATGCTACATCAATTCTCGCTGCCTTAAACTATTAAAACACTTTAAATATTCTAATACAATATATTATTTCGTAACACAGTTAAAAATTATTGCAAATATATTGTTAAAAAGTATTGCAATAGGTGATAAATGGACGGATTAAATGGATTTGAATTTAGTTATTAATGGGTGGATCACTAATCGGTTGAGTCATTAATGGATCGAAAAAATAGGTTATAAATGAATTAATATCCAAATGGGTTGGATGGATTTAAATCGATCCATGAATTTAATGCAAATTATTATAAAATTTTTTATTAATTAATTAATAGATTCGATAATAATAATATTCAATTAAAAACATAATATAAATAATAAATTAATATACAAAGAAAAATAAAAATAAATCACAAGTATTCTTAAAAATTATAACAGCATAACTTAGAAGCAGAATTTAAGCATTTTTTTTTACTTAATACAGTCACCTACTTCCGCCGTATGATCTGCCGAGGACGATGACCGGAGAATTATGAGCATCCAGAATTTTCTTAATATGAACGATAATTTCTTAATAAGACGACCGTATAATTTATATGGTAATATAAGCCTTTTAATTTATTCTATTAAACTTTACCTTTGACCTTTTTTTTAAAAAAAAACTTTTGATATTATCAATTGAATAGCAGAAATCTTCAACTCGAGCAATTCAGAATTAAATGTTTTATATAACCAAATTCAATTAAAGAACTCAATAAAAAAAGTTAAAAAAACTAGGGGCAAAAATATAAAATAGATAGTGTTTGATTAATGTAATTTGGTGAAAAAAATATATATCAAGATATATTACGAGAAATACATATAAATTGTAATGCCCCTCAATATCCCCTAGAAGAATTATCACTAATTAAGTATTAGTGGTTATGCCTAATTAAATATAAATGTATGAAAAAGGACTTAATTGAAAAGTTTAAGGGTAAGTTGTGGGGTATTATTAGAAATAAAGGAAAGTTAAGGGACTAAATGGGAAGTTTGGCTAAAACATGACATTTGGGCCAATCATTGTGTAGAGGAGGGAGATATTTTTGAGGGAGTGATGGCCGACCAACCACTTGGCCTTCATCCTTCAATCTTCATCTTCAACCTCTCTTTCCTACCCTAAACTCTCTCTCATCCTCTCTCTCTCTAGATTTCTTGGTTTTGGAAAAAAAAACAAAAGGAAAGAAGATTTACTTGGATTTTGGGGTTAAGGTAACTTATTCCTCCTTTGATATGTATGTTTCATTGTATAGCTTGATAGGTTTTTATAGAGATGTCTTATGTGTTATAGAAGGAGAATCAAGCAAGAGAAAAGGGAAGGAAACTCTTCAAGGATGAAGAGATAGGTGGAGTTCAAACAAGGTATGGGAACTTAGGATTTTGTATGTGTATATATATATTGACTTGTCATGAGAGAGATCTTGAGTGCCTCTTTCATGTGTTTTATGGATGATTTGAAGCTTAGAAGGGTTTAGAGTTGATAATATGCAAGTTTTGGTTGGAAACATGAAAATCTGTTTTAAAGATCACTTGACCAGTCTATACACTTTTGCTCATATCTTGAACTATAGTTGTTCAAATGATGAAATTCCAGTAAGTATAGAAACTAGACTTGCATGCCTTGATTTTGTTAAAAGAGACCGAAATCTGATTTTCACTGCATGATAGTGGAAATCGGTATTGAAACCTGATTATGGTTGTGATTTTTGCTTTCATGAACAGTATGTGGTTTTTCTTGAATAACTGGAGTTTTACAGGTCCTATTGAAATGATTTTTGGTGATTTGAAAACTAGAAACTTAGACCTACAACTTTGTTGAAGGCCATTTTGGCTAAAACTGTTGTTTTTTAGGTCAAAAATGGTATAGAAGTCGAGACTAAAAATCGGTCTCGAGGCGGTTTAGGGCTCACGGTTACCATGAATATCATAGTAACCGTGAGGTGCCTAAATTTTCAGTCCAGACCAAAAGTATTTACTGGACCACGGTTACTAAAGTTTCATGGTAACCGTGATCCAGTCTCGTAGCATTACTTCACGGTTACTACCCTAAGCTTAGTAACCGTGAGGTAATGAGCTTTTGGTCTAGAAATAAAACCCGAACTATCTCACGGTTACTAAGAAATTCTTAGTAACCGTGACCCGAGTTCACCACCCTACTTCACGGTTACTATAAAAATGTTGGTAACTGTGAGGTAGTTCGTTTTAGTCCAGAACTAAAGAGCAGCATGGCTCACGGTTACTAGGAAATTGTTATTAACCGTGACCCTTATTGCAAATCAAGTCTCATAGTTACTAGAAATTGTTAGTAACCGTGACCCTCCCCTGTATTTTGAAAACTGTATTTCTTTGATTTCTTTTAAAGTACAAACTTGTCTAAGCCCTTCCTAAGCTTATAAATTATCCTAAATTACAGTTATGTAGCAAATGTATTCTCTATAAATGCAAGGTTGCTTATTGATTGAAAGGTGAGTTTCTATTGTTCAAATAAAAATATACATGAATTTATTTTAAGGAAGTTGCAGTATATGATTATTAATTGTGCCATGGAAAGGAGAATGCATACTGTTATCAGGATTGGCATTTGTTAATGCTATATGGAATAATAGTGATGAAATTTCACGATATATATATATATGAAATATGATAAGTTATGCCCGCACTTAGAGACTTGGTTGTGGATAGATAGGCATGCCTATAGGGTTTCTGTCGCAGCTGCTTCTGTTTGACTCATATGAGTCTTCTGTTTATCTCTATGTGAGACTTTTGTCTAGATACCTACGGGTATCCTTCTGTTTTAATACCTTCGGATATCCATTGCACCCGTTATCCACACCCACAGGAATTTACGCAGGTTATTACTGCCAATAATGATATGCATATACAGTTTAAAAATTTGTTACTGTTCTAATTAATGAAAAATATTATATGTATAGTAATCCAGTAAATGCATTATTTTTTATTGTAATAAATGCTTAGTAATAATTACTGTGAGTGGTTATAAGCATGTTATTAGTTGTTCCCCATTAAGCTTTATAGCTTAGCACTGGTGTTTATCCGTGTAGGTTCGGAGAGTAGAACTTTTGTTCAGGGACAAAGCCAACAATCTCCCAAGCCAACACCAGATTAAAAGTAGCATTTAAATGTTTGAGATTAATTTTGTATCTCTTTTGGTTACATCTAATGTATTTATATATATAAAGGCATGTAATTATAAAGTTATGTAAAGAATGCTCAACAGCCTGTGAAAGTATAAGTCCATGATCATGCATGATATGCATAGAATGAATGTATGTATGCTTATATATGCATCATTAACAGATAAGTCATAGTATTAGTCGGATTAGTGAATGTAATTAGTAACAGTAATCAGGATTATCTAGTATAGTCATTACATTTTTGGTATCAGAGCGCCTTGGTTTAGGCGGTTCTGGCCGATAGGAATTTCAAGTGTCATAGATATAGAATTTTGTTGTTGTTGGCTGATTGTGGTTGTCCTTGTGTTTCTTTGATATAGTTAGAGATGGAAAGGCATCGTGAAGTGGTAGATGAGTCGGCTGAGAGTAATTTACCAGGTCAATCGAATCCTTCTCAGCCGGAATCTTCTGCATCTACTAGAGGTGGTGCAGCTGCTGTTGAGTCTGGGGAAGCCTTATTGAAGATTTCCCATGATATGGCTCAAATTTTGCAAAGGATGACTGCACCTAAGGCTCCAATTTCTGAGATCAGAAAGCATGGTGCAGAAGAGTTTATAGGCTCTACTTGGGAAGAATCTGAGAAAGTTGAGTTATGGCTTGGAAGATTGGAACAGGTTTTTACAGAGGTTCAATGCCCCGCCAGTCAAAAGGTGACTTGTGTTGTGTCCTTGCTTCAGGGAGCAGCCTATGACTGGTGGAAACTAGTTCAGACTCAACCTCAGTTACCTGATTCCCTCTCTTGGGAATTCTTTGTAGCCGAGTTTAAAAGGAGGTATGTGACAGAAGCTTATAAAGATGAAAGGTTGAAGCAGTTCCTGAATCTTAAGCAGAGAGGTATGTCAGTGGCTGAATATGAAGTAGAATTCAGTCGCTTGAGTAAGTATGCACCAAAACCAATGCTGACTGGGACTTTTAAGTGTCGCCAGTTTGAAGATGGATTAAATGATCAAATTAGGGATCATTTGATAGGGCCTATTTCCTTGCACCTTGTGGATTATCATCAGCTGGTTCAAGCAGCTATCTGGGTTGAGAAAGAAGAGAATGTTAAAAGAGAAAGAGAGCAAAGAAGAAAAAGTTTTTCTCGGGGTGGTTCCTCATCCGGGAAAAGATCGAGGTTGACTCAAGGAGATCAACCAATGTCATCTGGCAATCACCCTGCATCTAGAGGTAGACAGCAGGGGGCTTTTTCTTCAGCAGGATTAGGTAGAGGTACTGCATCAGGACAAGGCAGAGGCCAAGCTCCAGAATGTACTTATTGTTTTAGGTGACATTGGGGCACTTATAGAATGCTCACAGGTGGTTGCTTCAGATGTGGCAGCACGGAGCATTTCATAGCCAATTGTCCTATGCCGCAGGATCAATTCTCGAGTCAACAGAGTAACCGAGGAGCTTCTAATGCACCCTCTTTAGGTAGAGGTTGAGGTAGAAACAGAGGTGGATCGGGCCAGTTTAGAGCCCAGTCCAAGAATGTTTCTGAGACTGTAGATCGACCTTTTGCTCCGACACCTCCTATTCGAGTTTATGCTATGAAAGGTCCAGAAGATGCTGATGCTCCTGAAGTCATAGCTGGTACATTCTCCCTCTTTGATAGTGATGTGCATGTGCTTATAGACCCGAGATCTACACATTCATATATTTGTAATGGGGAGCTGGGTAGAAATGTATCTATTGTTGATCACATGAATTATGATATATGTGTAATCAGTCCTTTGGGCCACAGTATGCATGTAAATGAAGTTTATAGAAATTGCCCTATTAGAATTCAAGAGAGAGAGTTCCCAGCTGACCTAATTGTTTTACCTTTCCATGAATTTGATGTAATCCTGGGTATGGACTGGCTGTTTAGATATTATGCCATAGTGGACTGTAAAGCTAAAACAGTACTGGTTAAGAATGATGGGGAAGTAGAGACATTGATTTAGGGTATTAAGTTAAAACCCTTAACCAAGTTATCTCTGCTATGAAAGCGAAAAGATTCCTTAGAAAAGGATGCGAGGCATATCTAGCTTTGGTTCTTGATTCTAAGAGGGAGATAGTTGATCTTCAAAATGTTCCTATGATTAAGGAGTTTCCTGATGTTTTTCCTGAGGAACTTCCGAGCTTGCCACCCAAGAGAGAAGTCGAGTTATCTATCGAGACTTTGCCTGGAATGGCTCCTGTCTTGAGAGTACCCTACAGAATGGCACCAATAGAACTGAAAGAGTTAAAGGTTCAACTACAAGAGTTGTTAAATAAAGGCTTTATTCAGCCTAGTGTGTCACCTTGGGGCGCACCGATGTTATTTGATAAGAAAAAGGATGGCACTTTGAGAATGTGTATCGACTACAGACAGCTTAACAAAGTGACAGTGAAGAATAAGTATCCTTTACCTCGGATTGAGGATCTCTTTGATCAGTTACGGGGTGCAGGAGTGTTTTCTAAAATTGACCTGAGGTCGAGATACTATTAACTTCAGGTCAAAGACATAGATGTGCAGAAGACTGCCTTTAGAACTCGATATGGTCATTATGAATTCTTAGTAATGCCCTTCGGGTTGACTAATGCACCTGCAGCTGATGTCATGCAAAAATGTCTACCTTTTAGTGTGTGTTTTTCTCTTATTTATGTAGTTAAGTATGTAATATTATATGTATTTTTATGTGTTTATGTCTATTTATGTGTTTATGTTTGTTTTTAGGTTAAAATTGGTGAAGTGTGAAGAAAATGAAGAAGATGGTGAAAATTCGAAGGAAGAGGATCACGAGTAGTGAAGAGGATCACGAGTAGTGAAGAGAAATCACGAGTAGTGAAGAGGCTCACGAGTAGTGAAGAGAAATCACGAGTAGTGAAGAGGCTCATGAGTAGTGAAGAGGATCACGAGTAGTGAAGAGAAATTACGAGTAGTGAAGAGGATCACGAGTAGTGAAGAGAAATCATGAGTAGTGAGGAGGCTCACGACTTCAGAAGAATTCAAGGGAATCACGACTCGTGAAGTCATTCACGAGTCGGACAAGGCAACTAATTCCGAAACGTTGTGTCTTTTGAACCTAATTTTTCAGCCAACCATCATGACCCTCCATGGCAACTTTTCACATTCACAACCATTATGAAGAGACATGTTTGTAGAGTTTTCTCTCTATAAATATGGATGGCATTAGTTAAAGAAGAGAAGGAAGAGATCAATCAATGTTTAGTTTCTAGTTATTATTTTGGATAAATATTTTTACTTAGTTTTTATTAGATGTTTACAAAGGGACAAGCCAAAGGAACATGAGATAGTTTTCTTTCTCTTGTTTGTCTTTAATTCAAATATGTATTTGGCTAGTTTCCTTTGTACATTATAACTATGCACTAGTATTTGTTTAAGACATGTTTATTCTTATTATGCATGAATTATGATTTACATCCATTTGTGTGCTTTGATTTGCTTTGTATGATTGGCCACCATATTTGGCATGTTAGTCAATTTATTCGCAATGAGAGTTGGAATTCTTTGATGGAAAAACAAATGAATGTACTTGAAGCATTGAATTTCTTTCATGTGACTTAAGGAATTCACTTTGAGGGGTTAAAGAATTGGCATAGAGCTTTATAATTTTTATTTATCTCTATAATGACATGAGAGTGCTTATAGACTCTTAATAAAAACATCTTTACCAACAACGAGAGTTGCTTTAAAGAATCTTGGCTAAATTCTCCAATCACTTTATTTATACAATTACTAGAACTTGTTCTTAGATGAATTACTATTTTATATTTCTAATGTATGTTCATACCATCATTTAAGTCATCTTTAATCCAAATTCATTAATATATGCAAAGTAGTTTAGATATTTATTTAAATACATAATCTACATTTTATTTGCTACCTATCCATCTACTCTTTGTGATTTCAATACAAAATTTATCCAGTTTCCTTTGGAACGATACCCTACTCATCCTATACGCAGTCTAGTGAGACTAAGGGTTAAATTAAATCCCCATCAGATTTTGGCGTCGTTGCCGGGGAACGGCTTGAATGAATTTTTATTGATTGACACAAAAGAGTAGATGTTTTAGGATTCTATGATATAAATTAGTTATTTTGATAAATGAATTTTGTATTGTGTTTGTTGTATCCTTCGTAATTAGAATTTTTTGTAATGATTTTAGACTAAAAATATTTGTATTTTTAGCAGTTAATTTATTAAATTCATCTCTTGCACAATAATCTTTTTGTTTAGGATTAGCTTTCTTAGTTTAGATTTTATTTGTTCTTTGGTTATATTTTAAGTATTTTATCATTTTCATTTTTCTTATTTTTCCTCTGTCTCTTTAACATTTGGATCGAGGTTGGTATGATTTTTGCAGAAAAATGGCAGCAATTCATCATGTTCACGAGTGCATCACGACTCGTGAACATCTTCACGAGTATTTCAGAGGCTTTATCCATTATGTCTTGAGCAGCATACCGAGTCGTGAAGAGTATCACGTGTAATACAGAAGAGAAAGGCTCACGAGTCGTGAATGTCATGCTGACTCGTGACCATGTCCATTTCTGTCTACCCAATAATTCTTTCACGAGTCGTGAGGATTTTGCCGACTCGTAAACATCTCTTCCTCAACACAAAATGCCTTATTCTTCACGAGTCGTGAGGAATATACCGACTCGTGAAGCATTGTTCCAAAGTTACGCCTCCACATTCACCATGAATTTGAGGGGAGTTTTCTTTCCTCTTTTCTTTTATTTATTTTTGATTTTCTTTTTTGTGTTTGTTTTGTTTCTCCACATTGAGGACAATGTGTGCTCTAAGTGTGGGGGAGCAAAAACTTGTGTGTGTTGTTTGTTTATCTTTTTCTTTATTTTAGACTAACCTTTCTAGTGAGTTTTATTATAAGTATTGTTCGTATTGTATGTAATATAGGTTGTTATGAAGATTCATTTACCTTTTATACTCATTTGATTAGTTATTCAAGATTTTTTGCATGTGTTTTATGTTTTCAAGTTATCTCTTTTTACTTCTTTCAATATTTTAGGTTATTTAGTCTCTTCATTAACTATGCTTTAAGGTTAGATTATGCTCATTTAGTTTAAGATTTTTGGATTTTTGTTGTCTCATGGAAACTATAGCCATAATACTTACCTTTAGGCTTTTCAATAATGGATGAGGACTAAAAAGAAAGAAAAAAATAATAAAAAAAATGCAAAAAATAATAAAATAAAATAAAGCAAGATGCATATCCAAAAGCTTAATAAAGTATGGGATGGAGCGTAAAACGCAACCATTACTACATTCTCTTGCTATTCATGGGATAAAGTTTAAAAGTATACCCATGCAAAAGAAAAAGAAAAAAATAAAAAAATATATAGTCTAAAAATGCCATGAGATGGGTTTAAAGGTATGTGTGCTTTTTATATGTCCAAAAAGGCAACTATAGTCTTAGGATCTTAGGCTTTATGATCATTATTCTTTCTTGAGCATGGTTAGTCTTGAGACTTTATATTCTTGATGTTGAATTTAGTAAATTTAGATGACTTGATGATTTAAGATGCATGTTTTAAGTCTTGATGTACTAATATTTTGAGTGTTAAGGTATTTGATTTCATCTCAATCTTATCTTAAGTAAAAATTGAGCAATGCTTTATAATTTAACTTACTTAGTTTGACTTGAAATTAGATTTTCTCACTTTTCTCTTGCTTGGGGACAAGCAAGATTTAAGTGTGGGGGAATTTGATGTCATGCAAAAATGTCTACCTTTTAGTGTGTGTTTTTCTCTTATTTATGTAGTTAAGTATGTAATATTAGATGTATTTTTATGTGTTTATGTCCATTTATGTGTTTATGTTTGTTTTTAGGTTAAAATTGGTGAAGTGTGAAGAAAATGAAGAAGATGGTGAAAATTCGAAGGAAGAGGATCACGAGTAGTGAAGAGGATCACGAGTAGTGAAGAGAAATCATGAGTAGTGAAAAGGCTCACGAGTAGTGAAGAGAAATCACGAGTAGTGAAGAGGCTCACGAGTAGTGAAGAGGATCACGAGTAGTAAAGAGAAATCACGAGTATTGAAAAGGATCACGAGTAGTGAAGAGAAATCACGAGTAGTGAGGAGGCTCACGACTTCAAAAGAATTCAAGGGAATCACGACTCGTGAAGTCATTCATGAGTCGGACAAGGCAACTAATTTTGAAACGTTGTGTCTTTTGAACCTAATTTTTCAGCCAACCATCATGACCCTCCATGGCAACTTTTCACATTCACAACCATTATGAAGAGACATGTTTGTAGATTTTTCTCTCTATAAATATGGATGGCATTAATTAAAGAAGAGAAGGAAGAGATCAATCAATGTTTAGTTTCTAGTTATTATTTTGGATAAATATTTTTACTTAGTTTTTATTAGATGTTTACAAAGGGACAAGCCAAAGGAACATGAGATAGTTTTCTTTCTCTTGTTTGTCTTTAATTCAAATATGTATTTGGCTAGTTTCCTTTGTACATTATAACTATGCACTAGTATTTGTTTAAGACATGTTTATTCTTATTATGCATGAATTATGATTTACATCCATTTGTGTGCTTTGATTTTCTTTGTATGATTGGCCACCATATTTGGCATGTTAGTCAATTTATTCGCAATGAGAGTTGGAATTTTTTGATGGAAAAACAAATGAATGTACTTGAAGCATTGAATTTCTTTCATGTGACTTAAGGAATTCACTTTGAGGGGTTAAAGAATTGGCATAGAGCTTCATAATTTTTATTATCTCTATAATGACATGAGAGTGCTTATAGACTCTAAATAAAAACATCTTTACCAACAACGAGAGTTGTTTTAAAGAATCTTGGCTAAATTCTCCAATCACTTTATTTATACAATTACTAGAACTTGTTCTTAGATGAATTACTATTTTATATTTCTAATGTATGTTCATACCATCATTTAAGTCATCTTTAATCCAAATTCATTAATATATGCAAAGTAGTTTAGATATTTATTTAAATACATAATCTACATTTTATTTGCTACCTATCCATCTATTCTTTGTGATTTTAATACAAAATTTACCCCGTTCCCTTTGGAATGATACCCTACTCATCCTATACGCAGTCTAGTGAGACTAAGGGTTAAATTAAATCCCCATCAGTAGCCTTCATGGATCTGATGAATAGGGTGTTCAGACCCTATTTAGATCAGTTCTTCGTAGTGTTTATAGATGACATTATAGTTTATTCTCGTGATGAATCGGAACATGCAGAGCATTTGAGAATAGTGTTGCAGACTTTGAGAGAACAACAACTTTATGCCAAGTTAAGCAAATGTGAATTCTGGTTTAAAGAAGTTTCTTTCCTTGGCCATGTGGTGTCTTAAGAAGGCATCAGGGTTGACCCTAAAAAGATTGAGGCTATTGTAAATTGGAAACCACCTAGAAATGTGCCAGAAGTCCGAAGTTTCTTGGGCTTAGCCGGCTATTATAGGCAGTTTGTGAAAGGTTTTTTAGTCATTGCCTCTCCGCTCACTAAGTTACTTCGGAAAGAAGCTAGATTCGAGTGGACAGACTGTTGCCAAGCCAGTTTTGATCAGTTAAAGAAGATGTTAACTGAAGCTCCAGTTCTTACCCAACCAATAGCGGGTAAAGATTATGCTATGTATAGTGATGCATCGAGAAATGGTTTAGGGTGCGTGCTGATGCAAGAGGATAAAGTAGTGGCTTATGCATCCAGACAGTTGAAGCCTCATGAACAGAATTATTCGACGCATGATTTAGAATTGGTCGCAGTTGTGTTTGCTTTAAAGATATGGCGGCATTACCTTTATGGTGAGAAGTGAAAAATCTATACAGATCACAAGAGTCTTAAATACTTGCTTACTCAGCGAGATCTCAATTTAAGACAGCGTAGATGGCTAGAATTGTTTAAAGACTACGATTGTATAATCGACTATCACCCACGAAAGGCTAATGTGGTAGTTGATGCTTTAAGCCGGAAAATGATAGCAACCTTGTTATTACAAGGTTATAGATGGAAATTGGTATCTGATGGGGCTTTGTTAGCTCAATTACGAACTCGCCCTAATCTCAGGCAGACAATTCTAAATGTAAAATCAGATGATGTAAAGTTACAGCATTTGGCTCAATCAGTTCATGCAGGAGGTCCGATAGAATATTCTATTGGGATTGATGGTGGTCTTTACTATCGAAATCGTTTGTGTGTGCCAGATGTTAAAGAACTGAAGGAGGCATTATTGCGAGGAGCCCATAGTACAGTATTTACCATGCATCCTGGAAGCAACAAAATGTATAGAGATTTGAAACAGTTCTATTGGTGGCCAGGAATGAAGAGAGATGTGACTGAGTATATCTCCAAGTGCCTAACATGTCAACAAGTAAAAGCAGAGCATCAACTTCCTTCGGGATTGCTGAATCCTCTTCCCATTCCTTAGTGGAAGTGGGACAATGTCACTATGGATTTTGTTACAGGTCTACCCACTACTCAAAGGAAACATGATGCAGTGTGGGTCATAGTAAACAGATTGACAAAGGTGGCTCATTTTATACCGGTTCGAACCAATTACTCAATGGACAAATTGGCTGAATTGTATATAGACCAGATTGTTAGACTGCATGGGGTACCAATCTCAAAAGTTTCAGATCGGGATCCAAGATTCACTTTCAGATTTTGGAAAAGTCTACAACAAGCCTTCGGCACAAAGCTCCTTCTTAGTACTGCTTTTCATCCTCAAACTAATGGGAAGTCAGAGAGAATCATACAGGTGTTAGAGGATATGTTAAGAGGCTGTGTTTTAGATTTTCCTGGAAGTTGGGATAAATATGTGACTTTGATGGAGTTTGCATATAATAATGGCTATCAAACTAGCATTGATATGCCACCATATGAAGCTCTCTATGGTCGAAAATGTAGAACTCCTTCCTGCTGGATGGAGTTAGATGAAAGTAAGTTGACAGGTCCTGACATTGTTAAAGATACCGAAGAAAAGATTCAACTTGTCAAGCAACGATTGAAAGAAGCCAGCGATAGACAGAAGTCATATGCGGATTTGAAAATAAAGGACATTGAATATCAGGTGGATGATAAAGTGTTTCTAAAGGTGTCCCCATGGAGAAAAGTACTACAATTCGGAAAGAAAGGAAATCTCAGTCCTCGATTTATTGGTCCTTACAAAATCTTGGAACGAATTAGACCGATTGCATATCGACTGGATCTTCCCAGTGATTTATCAAAGTTGCACAATGTTTTTCATGTTTTTATGCTTCAACAGTATCGATCTGATGAGTCACACATCATACCAGTGCAAGATATCAGTGTCAGAACTGATTAAACGTATGATGAAGAACCTAAACAGATTCTGGCCAGGGAAAATAAACAGTTAAGGAACAAACAAATCCCCCTAGTCAAAGTGTTATGGCAACACCATGGAATACCAGAAGCGACTTGGGAACCTGAAGCAGCTATGTGGGCTCAATACCCTCAGCTCTTCAGTACAGGTATGAATTTCGAGGACGAAATTCTTTTAGGGGGAAAGAGTTGTAATGCCCCTCAATATCCCCTAGAAGAATTATCACTAATTAAGTATTAGTGGTTATGCCTAATTAAATATAAATGTATGAAAAAGGACTTAATTGAAAATTTTAAGGGTAAGTTGTGGGGTATTATTAGAAATAAAGGAAAGTTAAGGGACTAAATGGCAAGTTTGGCTAAAACATGACATTTGGGCCAATTATTGTGTAGAGGAGGGAGATATTCTTGAGGGAGTGATGGCCGGCCAACCACTTGGCCTTCATCCTTCAATCTTCATCTTCAACCTCTCTTTCCTACCCTAAACTCTCTCTCATCCTCTCTCTCTTTAGATTTCTTGGTTTTGAAAAAAAAACAAAAGGAAAGAAGATTTACTTGGATTTTAGGGTTAAGGTAACTTATTCCTCCTTTGATATGTATGTTTCTTTGTATAGCTTGATAGGTTTTTATAGAGATTTCTTATGAGTTATAGAAGGAGAATCAAGCAAGAGAAAAGGGAAGGAAACTCTTCAAGGTTGAAGAGATAGGTGGAGTTCAAACAAGGTATGGGAACTTAGGGTTTTGTATGTGTATATATATATTGACTTGTCATGAGAGAGATCTTGAGTGCCTCTTTCATGTGTTTTATGGATGATTTGAAGCTTAGAAGGGTTTAGAGTTGATAATATGCAAGTTTTGGTTGAAAACATGAAAATCTGTTTTAAAGATCACTTGACCAGTATGTACACTTTTGCTCATATCTTGAACTATAGTTGTTCAAATGATGAAATTCCAGTTGGTATAGAAACTAGACTTGCATGCCTTGATTTTGTTAGAAGAGACCGAAATCTGATTTTCACTGCATGATAGTGGAAATCGGTATTGAATTCTGATTGTGGTTGTGATTTTTGCTTTCATGAACAGTATGTGGTTTTTCTTGAATAACTAGAGTTTTACAGGTCCTATTGAAATGATTTTTGGTGATTTGAAAACTAGAAACTTAGGCCTACAACTTTGTTGAAGGCCATTTTGGCTAAAACTATTGTTTTTTAGGTCAAAAATGGTATAGAAGTCGAGACTGAAAATTGGTCTCGAGGCGGTTTAGGGCTCACGGTTACCATGAATATCATAGTAACCGTGAGGTGCCTAAATTTTCAGTCCAGACCAAAAGTATTTACTGGACCACGGTTACTAAAGTTTTATGGTAACCGTGACCCAGTCTCATAGCATTACTTCACGGTTACTACCCTAAGCTTAGTAACCGTGAGGTAATGAGCTTTTGGTCCAAAAACAAAACCCGAACTATCTCACGGTTACTAAGAAATTCTTAGTAACCGTGACCCGAGTTCACCACCCTACTTCACGGTTACTATAAAAATGTTGGTAATCGTGAGGTAGTTCGTTTTAGTCCAGAACTAAAGAGCAGCATGGCTCACGGTTACTAGGAAATTGGTAGTAACCGTGACCCTTATTGCAAGTCAGGTCTCACGGTTACTAGGAATTGTTAGTAATCGTGACCCTCCCCTATATTTTGAAAACTGTATTTCTTTGATTTCTTTTAAGGTACAAACTTGTCTAAGCCCTTCCTAAGCTTATAAATTATCCTAAATTACAGTTATGTAGCAAATGTATTCTCTATAAATGCAAGGTTGCTTATTGATTGAAAGGTGAGTTTCTATTGCTCAAATAAAAATATACATGAATTTATTTTAAGGAAGTTACAGTATATGATTATTAATTGTGCCATGGAAAGGAGAATGCATACTGTTATCAGGATTGGCATTTGTTAATGCTATATGGAATAATAGTGATGAAATTTCATGATATATATATGAAATATGGTAAGTTATGCCTGCACTTAGAGACTTGGTTGTGGATAGATAGGCATGCCTATAGGGTTTCTATCGCAGCTGCTTCTGTTTGACTCATATGAGTCTTCTGTTTGTCTCTACGTGAGACTTTTGTCTAGATACCTACGAGTATCCTTCTATTTTGATACCTTCGGGTATCCATTGCACCCGTTATCCACACCCACAGGAATTTACGTAGGCTATTATTGCCAATAATGATATGCATATATAGTTCAAAAATTTGTTACTGTTCTAATTAATGAAAAATGTTATATGTATAGTAATCCAGTAAATGTATTGTTTTTTATTGTAATAAATGCTTAGTAATAATTACTGTGAGTGGTTATAAGCATGTTATTAGTTGTTCCCCACTAAGCTTTATAGCTTAGCACGGGTGTTTATCCGTGTAGGTTCGGAGAGTAGAACTTTTGTTCAGGGACAAAGCCAACAATCTCCTAGGCCAACACCAGATTAGAAGTAGCATTTAAATGTTTGAGATTAATTTTGTATCTCTTTTGGTTACATCTAATGTATTTATATATATAAAGGCATGTAATTATAAAGTTATGTAAAGAATGCTCAATAGCATGTGAAAGTATAAGTCCATGATCATGCATGATATGCATAGAATGAATGTATGTATGCTCATATATGCATCATTAACAGATAAGTCATAGTATTAGTGGGATTAATGAATGTAATTAGTAACACTAATCAGGATTATGTAGTATAGTAATTACATAAATACCTCTAAAAACGCAGATCGTTGAAGCAAAAGCAGAAATCGATTATTTCACGTTACCGGCAAAACCTATCACCCACATGTCACGAACTACGGGATGAAAGCATAGATCCACGAACTAAAAGTCCTTTTAGATAAAGAGAATATGCGATGAGACAGACCGACATAGTTTCGATATCTTTGACTTTTTCTGGATCTCTACCCAAATAAAGAAACTAAGCTCTTATATAAAGCTCCAATTAATGAATACTTAATTTCCTTAATAATGATGAATTAAATTAGCAGTTACAATATTAATAAGGAAATAATAAATATGACAGTTACGAAATTAATATGTAACGGTCCATATTAATGTACACATAAATGGTAGATTCCCTAATTAAGGAAAAAACCAATATGTAACTAATTTCACATAAATTATTTCCTGTTTTGATATTATCTCTATTATATCGAAACCAATTTATCATCTCGTGAGTCATGGGCGTATCTCAAACTTCTTCATCTCCTACTCGCACATGACGAAACGATTTTCAGTCATTCTTTCCTATCATATAGGCAAATAGTTTGTGTGACCGGTATACGTCTAGAACGCTAATGCTATACACCTGTTAGGGATATATAGCATCTCAAGAAACAAGATCTTCTCACAATTGTATGCCAAATCCTAGATAGTTTTCTCACATTCGTTGTTTTATCTCATGTTCTTATAAAAATAATTTTCGTATTCACTATTATATCTCTACTTATAAAGACTACAATAGATATATCGGTGACTTACGAAACTACTAAATGTGATCGAAAAATATCTTTTTCTTTTTCTATATACCATCCATCATAGCCCAATTTGCTTTTCTTGTTAGATCCGCCAGGCCAAAATTTTTTCATAACCTTTTGGAGACTAACTAAGCTGGCCATACTGAACTATACTTCAGACATATGTTAAGAGTCTTAAGGGTGGACAAAATTAGGGTCTCACACTAGGCAAAATTTGAGATCATTCACATAAGATTCTCTTCCCTTGGTCAACTTAAGCACACATGGTATGATGCATGTGTTATGGTGTTCTTTCCTTTCCCTTAAAGGAGCGCATGTCTTATTATTATTTAACACCATACAAAAGCCTAAGGTTGCAATGCACTGAAGCATTCAACTTTAGTTCTCCCACTTTTATTTCTAGCTTTTAAGATAGAACATGATAGTTACGTTTAAGTTATCATATAATTACACTTAATCCAGTTTGAACCTCAATCCAAAGCATATAACCTCATGTATGTCTTTATCTTGCACCTTAATAAGACTCATCTTGTAATTTCTGCAAGACGACACTTTTATTTTGAATAGGTTCTCGAAATTCACTTTGTGTTAAAAAATTGCCTCATTTTAGTCTTTGTAAACTCATTATGAAAACTAAGGTAAACACTCTTGTGAGTGGACTAATTTTTTGTCCGATATGCTCAATCATATAATAAATAACAGTAAATGTTCACATATAAATATTCACACTCATGTATTGTCAAATAATGAACTCTATTATTATTAGTAAATAATAATGTTAAGGGATTACATAAACAATACAAATCAAATCCTACGCAACCTCTGAGATCTAATGTCTCTCTCAAAATACATCTCTCAATACGGGTTTGGTTCATAGATCTGCAATCACATCCAGCAAGGAAATGTACTGTAAGTTAAGTTCTCCTAGTACAACAATATCATTGATTTATTGATACTTAATGATGATACATCCATCAACGATTGACTGTCACCATAGATTGTCACAGGTTTCTCTAAGGCAATTTATCCCAAATGGTTCGCAAACTGTTTCAACCAAAACTGCCTCTTATACTGTAGCTGAGAAAGTAACAAATTCAACTTTCAATGTTGATGGCTACAAAGACTTATTTCTTGCTACTCCACTAAATGGCACCCTTGCCAAGCAAGAATACATAACCTAAAGTGGATTTCCACTCATCCACATCACTTCCCGAATCAACGTCTAAATATTTTCTTAATTGCATATCATTTTATTAAAAAAACAAAGAGAATAAGTTGCAGTACCTTTGAGGTATCTAAGTATTCTTTTTACTGCTTTCTAATGTGCTTTGTCTAGGTTAGACTGATATCTATTTACTATGCCCACAACATAGCATATATTAAGTCTGGTACACAATATTGTGTACATTAGACTACCCATGGCACTAGCATACTAAACATTCCTCATATGTTCAATCTGCTCATTTGTCTTAGGACAAATACTTTTGCTAAGAAATTGATTCTTAGTAATGGGGTTGTCAATAGGTTTACAATTTTATATATTAAATCGTTCAAGAACTTTATGAATGTATGTATTTTGAGACAATGACAATAATCTTCTTGACCGATCCCTTGAAATCTTAACTCCAAGGATATAATTTGTTTGACTCATATCTTTCAGCTTAGAGTTGGATAACAACCAATCTTTGATAAGATTTACGTACTTTATGTCATTTTCTAGTATTAGTATGTCGTCTACATACCAAGTCAAAATGATAAATTTGTCTTTAGAGCTTTTGTGATAAACACAATGGTCTTCATCAATCATGTTAAACTTATTTGACATTATTGCTTTATGAAATCTCAAATACCATTATCTTGAAGACTACTTTAGGCTATAGATTGATCTCATCAATCGACAAACCTTATGTTCGCTGCCTTTTTTAATGAGAAAAGCAGTTTTTACATTCATTTGATATAGCTCTAGGTCCAAACTAGCTGTCAAGGTTATAATTAACCTTATCGATGTAAATCTAACAATAGGTAAAAAAAAGTCTTCTCATAGTCAATCCCTTCATGTTGTGTAAACCCCTTAGCAACTTGCTGAGCCTTGTATCTTTCGATACTATCATTAGCTTTTCGCTTTATTTTGAGAACCCACTTATTCCCAATTGGTTTGTGTCCTTCAGGTAGATCAACCAGTTCCCAAACATGGTTCGATCTCATGGAAGCCATTTCTTCTTCCATTGCCTTAATCCATTTATCTTTTGCTGAGCATTCTTGTGGGATAATTAAAAAATCATCGACATGGAACACTTTTCCTTTTAGATTTTTTGTAATTTCAATTCTGAATATACATGTCTCATATATTCATCATACTTTGAAATGCTTCAACTGGAATTAAGCTCTGCGCTCCCAATTAAATAAATATCCTAAATATCCATACTCCTACTGGAGCTAGACATGCTCATCCTCTCACTGGAGAACAAATCTCGAACATCCGGATCATTGAGAAGAGAGTCTTGACCTTCTTCAATTTTCCTCCCACTCAGATGGAGAGATCTGGTTAGTTTATCTTTTTGAGTTTCTTAAAAGTAAAGTCTCAACTTACTTCGTCCAACTTAGAAAACTCATTTTCCAAAAATATGATATCTTGTGATTCAGATTTTGTTACTGAGCCATTTGCTTGTTCAATCATAAACACGTATCCTTTTGATACGTCAGAATATCACACAAAGATACTCGTTTTAACCTCAAGTCTGCATTTACCAAATTTAGTTGAGGTATTATGAAAATAAGTAGCACAACTCTAAGGTTGTTAATGATGGAATATGACATGGTATGCACATAAAGATCATGCAGCGAAAAACAATAAAAATTTGATCATACAAGCCATACAATTCCATGACAAGAATCGAAACATGCAATTTTAGGGTTTTAAAACTTACAACTTTAGATGCCTTTAAAACTTGATTTTGATAATGACCAGCAACTAAGGAGGATATCTTAGCCTTAGACCTTCACCACCAATGCCAAGGAACAACCTTTACGCCACTCCTTTCTATTCTCACACACACACTTGCAAAGATAGCTTAAAACCGAGATTGCTAGCTCTCAAATTAAGTATTGTGTAATGGCTATGGTTTGAAGCTACAAGACTTGATCTTGTACTTCTTTTAGGTGCTATTAATGCCCAAGAACACAAGAGTATGAGTAACAATCCTTTCTCCTTGTGAAAATTGGCCAAAAGAATTTTGTGAGAGAGAGATGAGAAGTTCAAGCTAAAACCATAAAAGAACTAGGGTTTCACGTTTTTCTCTTTCAATATATATTATCTCATTATGTAAGTGATTAATCTAAAATCTACTACCTCAAGATAATTTATTTTAGCCTTAATCACTTCCTTAAAATAAGTAATATATATTGATTCAAACTCTTTTGATTTAATCCAAGATAAACCATAAGACATTATAATCAAATTAATCACTTAATTTGGAAATACACATGTGCCGAAATTCCTTAGTATTTAATCTTGGAATTTCCGCTATGTCATCTCTTAATTAAGTGTTATAATTTGATTTAAATATCATTAGGATTTAATACTCAATTAACTTAATTAATACAAGATAATTAATTAATTGAAATTAAACCATGTGGGCTGAATTTCTCTCTCTCATGGGCCAAGGTCCAATAGCATTTATAATGCCTATTACATACATTAATTTAAATTTAATTAAAAGTCCAAATGAATGACCAATACTTTATTTAAATATTTTAAGCCCAATGCTTTGTGTGCGATCCTATAGATCCATTTAATGTTGGCAATGAATTAATTCAAAGGCTATATATATTCTCTAGCAAGATATTATAGCATTCCAAATTAAATGAAAATTCATATGGCATTTAGTGACCTAATGCAATTTTGCATAGTCCCTTACCCATAAATATCAGAATTAATATAAGGCATGGAACTAGTCATCCTTATATATATTAATTCATTTCTTGATATTCTAGTGACACTTAACTCTCAGATAAATAATGATTACTCATTATTTCATCTCGGTATGGCCATACACTTCTCAGTTCACTGATCAAGTGACCGATGATATTTTCTCTCTTATAAAGAAGGGTAATCCCTTCACTTCTCTCATGCTCTCTAACATGAATCAATGCATACCCAAGCATACCCGTACTTGTCACTCTGTTACGAGCACGTTAGGTGTAAGTCAAAGCACACAGTAATTCATAAAGAGTTTCATAGAGATTTTAGGTCTAAGAACTCCGATACAAAACTTGCATGTGAGAAACACTTATGACTTGTACCATGTAGTGTTCTCATGAGTGGATCGAATCAAGATACCTTATTCTAAACATGTATCTATGATCTCTGATTGACAATCTTGTCCTTATGATCAGTAAGACAGAACTCAACTTATCAGAGAGAGCATACTAGTCTTAATTCATTTGTTATTCCCATAACAATGACTGACTAGGGATATTTAGAATGAAGTCTCATTTGTTTCGAGGTCTCACAACCATGTGCCTCACACATGATAACTTAAACTGAAACAATATTCTTGGATAGTTCTATCAATCGAAATGCACAGGAATACAATAGATGAAACAAATGCCTTATTTATTAACTAAATTGTTTTATTACAATGTATTGGGGCTAGTGTAACACCCTTACTGTAACAGTCTTATCGGATAGGCAATAAGTCGAAATTTTTTTTTACACTTAATTCCTTTAACTTGATAGCCTTCATGCATATATAACTTTCATTAATCATTAGCCTATAACTGTCCGAAAATCACTATGCATTTAATAAAATTTTGACAATATAACGGCTATATTCTTAACTAGCCCCCTGAAAAGTAGACATTTACACAGCCTCTCAGAGGCACAACAGTTTCAATCCAATCATAATAACCCACAAATACTATCAAGCAACACATACATTCCATCCATTTTCTGCAATTCCTCATCCATATACTACTATAAAAATACACAATATGATTATTGCTATAATATTATCCTTACAAAACAAAACATAATAAGTGTATATATATACATACCACACAAAAATATCCTTCTAACTCTTCAGCTCCAATTTTCCTGCTGTGTACCCAAGTTCCAACCTATCTGTACCTGCATGTAATAAATCCTACGTGCTGAGCATTAAACATGCCCAGTGGTGACTAAAAATCATAGCATTTTCCTTATATATAAATATTTTTAATAATTTTGGTTTAAATGATTTATTTTTATTTTATGGACGACTAACTTTTCATTTAACTTATAACTTTCTTATATTCTCAATTTAGTCCTTGAACTTCTCTTTTATTTCAAAAATGCCCTTTTTATACTATTAATTACTAGTTTGCCCTTTTATTCCTCATTTTCTTATCTTATCTTATTACTTAGCTTATAAATTACTGATTAATTCTTATTTCAACCTTTTTCATGTAAAATTATGTTTTAGTCCTTTAACTTTATAAGGTTGACTTTTTACCCAATTAATTGACCAAATTACCATTTTACCCTTATTACTTATTTCCCTTATTACTTTTATCAATTAATTTCACCTTTAAGACAAATTATCATTTTACCCCTAAACTTCTAAATCATTTTCATTTTAGTCCTTTTCTATAATAAACTTTCATTTTAGCTTCTCTTTTACACTTTTAATATTTTCTTATCAATATGCCCCTAGTACAGACCCGGCAGAAAACTCTCAGACCGGATATGCGGGACGTGGACCCCTTAGGGCCACAACAGAATGAGAAATGACCTCTAAAATAATTCCTCATATAACATATGAACATATGACAGTACATATGATAAATATACTATGAAGATCAGTGATCCAACCATAGTAAGCAAGTCGCCATGACTTGCACCGCGGTATATGTATCCCTATGGCCAGCCAATTATATCCTGAACTAGATTTTACTGCCTGACTCTTTCTAAGGGCACATATTTTCTTAATTTTCCTTTTATTAGCTACTTTTTCATTCTTTTTCTTACTTTTCATTCCTTGTCAATACAGTATCAATACTTTATAATTACAGTCAATCTTATTTACACATACTACGAAACATTTCATAGTAGTTTACCATGTAATCCACAAATTATGCCATAATTCATTCAAATTTCACATTTTTCAACTAATACTTAATTAATATTTATTCCGAAAATATTCATTTAATTTCCATAAATTCTCTAAAAATTCATAACTATTTATTTACATTAATATTAATATTAGAAAGCCTAAAATCATGAAAAACACTCAAATTTACATTAGTTCCTTATGAATTCTTCATTTGGCCTATACTACATGTCTATCATATCATTGGTTTTAACTTCATTTAAAGTCTCTAATAGGCATATATAACTCCTAAATGCATGAATATAATATTACTTTCAATTATATCCCATTACATAAAATTGTTATTAAGAAATCTAAAGGAAATTCACTAATTTAATAGGGAAATAAAAGGATTAATTAGCCACACACCTTTTTCTATGGATTAGCCTTGCCTAGACTTCCTTTCCTTTTCCTTTACCTTGAGAAATTTGCTCCTCTTCTTGGATTCCTTCACAAACCAAATTTTCCATCAAATATAACTCAATTATTTTGACCTCAAATGCTAAATTTAACATCAAAAATGAACTCTAGGCACCCAAAACTAGTAGTAGGAACCTAAAAACCAATTAAAAATCACTAATTTCACATACCTAACTTTGATACCTAAAATTTAACCCTTGATTTATCTTGATTCCCTTCCTTGAATCAAGGATTAGAACTGATTACGGTAATATAGAGAGGCTGAAATCACTTTAGTAGGCTTTGATTTGGTGAGAATTGATGAAGAATTGAAAGAAAAAGAGAGGAAATTGGTGATAGAGTATTTCGGCCACTCCAAGGAGATGAAGAAGAAATGAGTTGCTGCTGGAGATTTCTGGAGAGGAAGGGCTTATATATCTCTCCAAATTGGGCCTTGGGTTGGGTTTTAAGTGGGCTTGAACAATTTAATTGTTTAGGCCCATTGATTACCCGATAATTAGCCCTAATTTATTTCTCCCACTTTTCAACTTCAATTCTCCTCAAATTTGATTCCATTATTCATATCATATTAAAAATAGGTTATACCTAAAATTTCATCCCAATCGGAGTTCGTTTCGGGTTTGATTCAATTTTATCGGTCCGATTAAATTGAATCGATCCGATTCAAAAATACCAGTGTGGTCGAAAAATTCACTTTTTGTTACCAAAATATTTTATACATTATTTTAAGAATATATGTAATTTTTGAAAATTTTTAGACTTCATTTGATATTTTTAGTAGCTAAAACGATCAAAAATTCAATTAAAAATCCTAAATCGTAATTTTCTCGGTTTTAGTTTTTTTGCTTTTGGAGGCCTATTTGACCTCAAATTCACTTCAAATTTCAACCTTGAACTACCCCTGATTAGTAATTTCTAATAGTCCAATAAAATATTTTTTACTTTTGGGTATCATTTTCAGTTCGAAGACACTATTCATTGTCGAAAAGTACTATTTACGATCAGTCCGACGTTGAGGCCATTACAATTATCCCCTACTAAAATAAATTTTATCCTCAAAATTTACCTGATTCGAAAAGCAGATGATATTGCTGTCTCATGGTCGCTTCCAGTTCCCAAGTAGCTTCTTCCATATTGTGATGGTGCCATAAACCTTCACTAATGGAGCCTGCTTGTTTCTTAGCTGTTTAATCTCCCTAGCTAGGATCTTCACCGGTCTTTCTTTATAAGTCATATCAGACTGTACTTGAATATCTGTTGGTGTAATGACATGGCTAGGGTCAGATCTGTACCTCCTGAGCATGGATATATGGAACACATCGTGAATCTTTTCTAGCTCCGAAGGTAGCTTCTATCGATAAGCTACTAGACCTACTCGTTGAAGTACCTCATAGGGACCAATAAAACTTGGACTTAACTTTCCTTTCTTGCAAAATCTCAAGATTTTCTTCCATGGAGATACTTTCAGGAAAACTTTATCTTCGACCTGAAACTCAATGTCTTTTCTCTTTAAATCTGCATAAGATTTCTGTCGGTCCATGGCTTCTTTCAATAGGCCTTTGATAATTCGTACCTTTTCTTCTGAATCACGAATCAAATCTGACCCGATTAATTTCTTTTCATTCAACTCTGTCCAACATAGAGGAGCCTTGCATTTTCTTCCATATAAAGCCTCAAAAGGAGCCATCTTTATACTGGATTGGTAACTATTGTTGTAGGCAAATTCGGTAAGAGGCAGATATTTTTTCCAGCTACTACCAAACTCTAATACACAGCATCGCAGCATATCCTCCAGAGTTTGAATGACCCTCTCTGACTGACCATCTGACTGGGGGTGGAAAGCTGTACTGAAGTGGAGTCTCGTACCCAAAGCTTCTTGTAGACTCTTTCAGAAATGAGAGGTAAACCTGGGATACCTGTCTGAAATGATAGATGATGGTACTCCATGAAGTCTCACTATCTCATTAATATAGGTTTCTGCCAATCTGGTTAAAGGATAATCCATCCGAACTGGCAAGAAATGAGCAGATTTGGTGAGTCAATCAATAATCATCCAAATAGCATCTTGTTTCTTTTGAGTGACAGGTAATCCTGTAACAAAATCCATAGTAACTCTGTCCCATTTCCACTCTGGTATCAGAATAGGATGGAGTAATCCAGAAGGGACCTGATGTTCAGCCTTTACTTGCTGACATATTAAGCATTTACTCACAAATTTTGTCACATCCCGCTTCATTCCTGGCCACCAATAATAGGATTTCAAATCCTGGTACATCTTATTACCATGCATAGCATAACTACTATGATGTGCCTCTGTAAGGATGTTCTTCTTCAGTTCTTCCTGATCTGGAACATAAAGTCTTTTCTTGTAGTAAAAGCTTCCATCTTCATTTAGAGAATAGTCTCCTTCATTGCCATTCTTTACCTTTCCCATAATAGTTTTCAATCGATCATCCTCTTTTTGAGCCATTTTCACTTGATACACAAAATCTCGTTTCAATTGCATTTTCGCCAGCAAAGCTCCATCTAATGCTATACTCAGACTAACATTTAAAGCTCGAAGAGCTGCAAACAATACTAGTAATCAATTACACGTATCATTTACTTATATCAATTCATTTAAAACCATTTATATTACCTGTCATGAATTTTCTGCTAAGAGCATCAACCACCACATTAGCCTTTCCTGGATGGTAGTCGATAAAACAATCATAGTCTTTTATCAACTCCAACCAGCGTCTCTGTCGGAGGTTAAGTTCTCTTTGAGTGAGCAAGTATTTCAAACTCTTGTGATCAATATAAATATAACATTTCGCACCATACAGATAGTGTCTCCATATCTTCAATGCAAAAACAATAGCTGCTAGCTCCAAATCATGAGTAGGATAGTTCTTTTCATGAGTCTTGAGCTGTCGGGAGGCATAAGCAATCACCTTGTCTTCCTGCATCAATACGCAACCTAGACCATTTCTGGAGGCGTCGCTGTAGATCACAAAATTCTTGCCCGATTCAAGTTGAGTGAGAATAGGAGCATCAGTCAACATACTTTTAAGTTTCTCAAAACATTCCTGGCATCTGTCAGTCCACACAAACTTGGTATTCTTTTGTAATAATTGAGTCAGTGGAACTGCAATAGTGGAGAAACCCTTTATAAACCTCCTATAATATCCAGCTAACCCTAGGAAGCTTCTCACTTTGGTCACATTTGTAGGTGGCTTCCACTAGAGAATTGCTTCAATCTTTGATGGATCCACCTTAATACCTTCTGCAGAAATCACGTGGCCTAAGAAAGATACTTCATTCAACCAGAAATCACATTTACTGAACTTAGCATACAGCTGTTTCTCTCTCAAAGTCTATAGGATAATTCGCAGATGTTTATCATGTTCTTATGGTGTTTTAGAATATACCAGAATGTCATCGATGAAGACCACTACAAACTGATCCAGATAAGGATGAAAAACTCTATTCATTAGATCCATGAAGGCAGCCGGTGCATTTGTAAGTCCAAATGGCATGACTAAAAACTTGTAATGGCCATACCGCGTAGGAAAAGCAGTCTTAGGCACATCTACAACTTTTACTCCCATTTGATAATAGTCTGATCTCAAGTCAATCTTTGAAAATACACCCGCTCCTTTCAGCTGGTCAAACAAGTTTTCAATGCGAGGAAGGGGGTATTTGTTCTTTATAGTGACTTTATTTAGTTGTCTGTAGTCGATACATAGCCTGAGCGTCCCATCCTTCTTTTTAACAAATAGAACTGGTGCTCCTCAGGGAGAAACACTGGGTCTGATAAATCCCTTGTCAAGTAATTCCTATAACTGAATCTTCAATTCCTTTAACTCTACTGGAGCCATCCTGTAAGGAGCAATGGATATGGGTGCAGTACTTGGAGCCACATCAATAGAAAATTTCACTTCCCGATCAGGTGGTAAACCTGGTAACTCATCAGGAAATACATCTGGAAAATCTCTGACGGTGGGTACTTCTGACACCTTTGGGCTATCTTTCTTTGCCTCCACTACATAACACATGTAGGCTATACATCCTTTCCTGATCAACCTCTTAGCTGCAGTAGCAGATATGACATCAGACAGATAATTATGTCGCACACCAACCACTGTAATTTCTCGATCATCTTCAAGCTTTAACGTGACTCTTTTTCTTTTACAATCAACAGTCGCTTGATGGGCGGACAACCAATCCATCCCCAAAATCACATCGAACTCATGGAAGGGCAACTCAATAAGGTTTTCCAGGAATATATGTCCCTGGGCACTAATAGGACATTGTCTGTATACCTTATTTACCACTACACTATGCCCCAGAGGATTACTCACCAAGATATCCTGGTTCAAGCATGCCTCTTTCATCCCCTTATCCCGAGCTAATGTAGTACTAATGTAGGAATGAGTCGAACCAGGATCAATCAAAGCATGAACTGAATCAGAAAATAGCAGAAATATACCTACTATCACATCCGGAGCATCCTCCTCCTCTCTGGCTCTGACAGCATAAGTCTGGCCTACAGATCTCCTTTGACCCTGAGATGACTGTCCAGCTGATCTAGACGTTGATGTGATGGGGGCCGCTCCCCTACCATGACCTCTCGGTACAGAGGACCAAGTACCTGATGTTGGAGATGCAACTGAAGTATTCGGTAATGCTGAACAATCTTTACACTATAAAACAAAAAGGAGCAGGTACACATTAGATTTTCACCCCACTTTATCACTTACAATTGGCATGTATACATATACAAGAAATTAAATCATACTTATTCCCACTCCGATCTTAGGACCGGCTAAACCAATGCTCTGATACCACAAAATGTAACACCCTTACTGTAACAATCTTATCGGACAGGCAATAAGTCGGATTTTTTTTTTACACTTAATTCCTTTAACTTGATAGCCTTCATGTATATATAACTTTCATTAATCATTAGCCTATAACTGTCCGAAAATCACTATGCATTTAATAAAATTTTGGCAATATAACGGCTATATTCTTAACTAGCCCCCTGAAAAGAAGACATTTACACAGCCTCTCAGAGGCACAACAGTTTCAATCCAATCATAATAACCCACAAATGCTATCAAGCAACACATACATTCCATCCATTTTCTGCAATTCCTCATCCATATACTACTATAAAAATACACAGTACGATCATTGCTACAATATTATCCTTACAAAACAAAACATAATAAGTGTATATATATACATACCACACAAAAATATCCTTCTAACTCTTCAGCTCCAATTTTCCTGCTGTGTACCCAAGCTCCAACCTATCTGAACCTGCATGCAATAAATCCTACGTGCTGAGCATTAAACATGCCCAGTGGTGACTAAAAATCATAGCATTTCCCTAATATATAAATATTTTTAATAATTTTGGTTTAAATGATTTATTTTTATTTTATGGACGACTAACTTTTCATTTAACTTATAACTTTCTTATATTCTCAATTTAGTCCTTGAACTTCTCTTTTATTTCAAAAATGCCCTTTTTATACTATTAATTACTAGTTTGCCCTTTTATTCCTTATTTTCTTATCTTATCTTATTACTTAGCTTATAAATTACTGATTAATTCTTATTTCAACCTTTTTCATGTAAAATTATGTTTTAGTCCTTTAACTTTATAAGGTTGACTTTTTACCCAATTAATTGACCAAATTATCATTTTACCCTTACTACTTATTTCCCTTATTACTTTTATTAATTAATTTCACCTTTAAGAAAAATTATCATTTTACCCCTAAACTTCTAAATCATTTTCATTTTAGTCCTTTTCCATAATAAACTTTCATTTTAGCTTCTCTTTTACACTTTTAATATTTTCTTATCAATATGCCCCTAGTACAGACCCGGCAGAAAACTCTCAGACCGGATATGCGAGACGTGGACCCCGTAGGGCCACAACAGAATGAGAAATGACCTCCAAAATCATTCCTCATATAACATATGAACATATGACAGTACGTATGATAAATATACTATGGAGATCAGTGATCCAACCATAGTAAAGCAAGTCGCCATGAATTGCACCGCAGTATATGTATCCCTATGGCCAGCCAATTATATCCTGAACTAGGTTTTACTGCCTGACTCTTTCTAAGGGCACATATTTTCTTAATTTTCCTTTTATTAGCTACCTTTTCATTCTTTTTCTTACTTTTCATTCCTTGTCAATACAGTATCAATACTTTATAATTACAGTCAATCTTATTTACACATACTACAAAACATTTCACAGTAGTTTACCATGTAATCCACAAATTATGCCATAATTCATTCAAATGTCACATTTTTCAACTAATACCTAATTAATATTTATTCCAAAAATATTCATTTAATTCCCATAAATTCTCTAAAAATTCATAACTATTTTTTTACATTAATATTAACATTAGAAAGCCTAAAATCATGAAAAACACTCAAACTTACATTAGTTCCTTTTGAATTCTTCATTCGGCCTATACTACATGTCTATCATATCATTGGTTTTAACTTCATTTAAAGTCTCTAATAGGCATATATAACTCCTAAATGCATGAATATAATATTACTTTCAATTATATCCCATTACATAAAATTTTTATTAAGAAATCTAAAGGAAATTCACTAATTTAATAGGGAAATAAAAAGGATTAATTAGCCACACACCTTTTTCTATGGATTAGCCTTGCCTAGACTTCCTTTTCCTTTCCTTTAGCTTGAGAAATTTGCTCCTTTTCTTGGATTCCTTCACAAACTGAATTTTCCATCAAATATAACTCAATTATTTTGACCTCAAATGCTAAATTTAACAGCACAAATGAACTCTAGGCACCCAAAACTAGTAGTAGGCACCTAAAAACCAATTAAAAATCACTAATTTCACATACCTAACTTTGACACCTAAACTTTAACCCTTGATTTCTCTTGATTCCCTTCCTTGAATCAAGGATTAGAGTGGATGAAGGTAATATAGAGAGGCTGAAATCACTTTAGCAAGCTTTGATTTGGTGAAAATTGATAAAGAATTGAAAGAAAAAGTAAGGAAATTGGTGAAGGAGTATTTCGGCCACTCCAAAGAGATGAAGAAGAAATGAGTTGCTGCTGGAGATTTTTGGAGAGGAAGGGCTTATATATCTCTCCAAATTGGGCCTTGGGTTGAGTTTTAAGTGGGCTTGAACAATTTAATTGTTTAGGCCCATTAATTACCCGATAATTAGCCCTAATTTATTTATCCCACTTTCCAACTTCAATTCTCCTCAAATTTGATTCCATTATTCATATCACATTAAATATAGTTTATACTTAAAATTTCAGCCCAATCGGAGTTCGTTTCGGGTTTGATTCAATTTTATCGGTCCGATTAAATTGAATCGATCCGATTCAAAAATACCAATGTGGCCGAAAAATTCACTTTTTGTTACCAAAATATTCTATACATTATTTTAAGCATATATGTAATTTTTGAAAATTTTTAGACTTCATTTGATATTTTTAGTTACTAAAACGATCAAAAATTCAATTAAAAATCCTAAATCTTAATTTTCTCGGTTTTCGTTTTTTTGCTTTGGGAGGCCTATTTGACCTCAAATTCACTTAAAATTTCAACCCTGGACTACCCGTGATTAGTACTTTCTAATAGTCCAATAAAATATTTTTCACTTTTGGGTGTTATTTTCAGCCCGAAGATACTATTCACTATCGGAAAGTACTATTCACGATCAGTCTGACGTTGAGGCCATTATAGCTAGGGCTTACACTAACAATCTTCCACTAGAACTAGTCCCAATTGGGCTTAGCCCTAAGACCGAATGCTTTCAAATGAGCTTCGTGCAGATTTGGACGCAACTGTTTCGTCAAAAGATCTGCTACATTGTCTTCACTTGCTATCTTGCAAACCTTGACGTCCCCACGATCAATGATTTCTCTGATCAGGTGGTATCTCCTGAGTATGTGTTTGGATTTCTGGTGTGACCGGGGCTCCTTGGCTTGTGCGATGGCCCCTTTGTTGTCACAGAAAATTTCTAATGGATCTAGGATGCTTGGGACCACTCCTAATCCAGAAATGAAAATTTTAATCCAAACAGCCTCTTTTGTAGCCTCACTCACTGCAATATACTTAGATTCTGTAGTTGAGTTGGTAACGCTCTCTTGCTTCGAGCTTCTCCAACTGACAGCACCACCGTTCAAAACAAAAACAAACCAGATTGCGATCTAGAATCCTAAGTGCTGGTCTGAAAAGCAGCATCGCCATAACTTTGTATGACAAGCTCTTCTTGACCACCTTACACCAAGAAGTGATTCTTAGTCCTTCACAGGTACTTTAGAATCCCTTTTATAGCAGACCAGTGTTTCTCACCAGGGTTTTGCTGAAACCTACTAGTTATACTCAGTGCATGAGCAACATCCAACCTAGTACATAACATAATGTACATGATAGATCCAATAGCAGATGCATATGGGATTCTACTCATGTTGTCCCTTTCCTCTTTGGTTTTAGGGCATCGTTCTTTAGTCAAAGGAACTCCCAAAGCCAAAGGTATGTACCCTTTTTTTGAGTCTCCCATACTAAAACGCTTTAGTACTTTGTCTATGTACTTTTCTTGACTTAGTCCCAAAAGCCGATTCGATCTATCTCTATAGATTCGAATACCAAGTATTGTCTCGGCTTCACCTAAGTCTTTCATTAAGAAATATTTCCCTAACCATTGCTTAACCTTTTGCAATGTTGGAATGTCATTCCTAATGAGAAGGATGCCATCCACATATAGGACTAGAAATACTACTATGCTCCCACTAACCTTCTTGTACACACAAGGCTCATCTTCATTCTTAATGAAGTCAAGTTCTTTTACTGCCTCATCAAAACGAAGATTCCAACTTCGGGATGCTTGCTTTAATCCATAAATGGATTTTTGAAGCTTGCAAACCTTCTTAGGATACTTGGGATTGACAAAACCCTCAGGCTATGTCATATACACATCCTCAAGTAAATTTCCATTGAGGAAAGTAGTTTTGACATCCATTTGCCATATATCATAATCATGATATGCAGCTATGGCAAGTAAGATCCTAATGGACTTGAGCATGACTACAGGCGAAAAGGTCTCATCATAGTCTACACCATGAATTTGTCGAAAACCTTTTGCTACTAGTCTACCTTTGTAGGTCTTATCAGCTTTGAGTTTAAATAGCCACTTGCATTCAATTACCTTAGCACCTTCCGGTGGATCAACCAAGGTCCAAACCTGGTTATCGTACATTGATTGCATCTAGGATTTCATGGCTTCAAGCCAATTTTTCAAGTCTGGGCTCTCAATTGCTTCTCGGTAGGTAGTAGATCCTCATGATCTACTAACTCAATAGTGTCATTGTCAGTGATTAGAAATCCATATCTCTCAATCTCCTGACGTACCCTGCCAGACCTTCTAGGTTCTTATGTAATGGGTTTTTGTTCCACAACTGGTTGTGAACTTGATCCCATTTCCAACTCATCCTCTATAGGAGTTTGTGGCACTTGAATTTCTCCAAGTTCTACTTTACTCCCACTGTCTTTCTTGAGAAGAAACTCCTTTTCCAATAAAACAGCTTTGCGAGCAACAAATACTTTGTTCTCGGGTTATGAGAAAAAGTAGTATTCCTTTGTTTCTTTGGGATAACCCACAAATAAGCAGACATTGGATTTGGACTCTAGTTTGTTAGATGTTAATTTCTTAACATGTGCTTCATAGCCCCAAATCCTGAGAAACAACATATTGGGTTCTTTCCCAGTCCATACCTCGTATGGTGTCTTCTCAACTGCTTTAGTTAGAGTACGATTTAGTAAAAATGCAGCAGTTTCTAATGCATAACGCCAAAAAGAGATAGGAAGATTTGCTTGACTCATCATAGATTGAATCATTTCCAACAGAGTTTGATTTCTCCTTTCGGACACACCATTCCATTGTGGTGTTCCAGGAGGAGTGAGCTGTGAAATGATACCACACTCTTTTAGATGACAGTCAAACTCTTGGCTTAAGTATTCGCCACCTCAATCTGATCGAATGGCTTTTATACTTTTGCCAAGTTGTTTTTCTACTTCGTTCTTAAACTCTTTGAATTTCTCAAAAGTTTCAGATTTGTACTTCATTAGATAGACATAGCCATATCTACTGAAGTCATCTGTGAATGTCACGAAAAAGCTAAAACCACCTCTAGCTTGTGTACTTAATGGTCCACATACATTGGTATGTATTAGTTCCAATAAGCCATTAGTCCTTTCACCTTTCTTGTTAAAAGGACTCTTTGTCATTTTTCTATGCAAACATAGCTCGCATGTATCATAAGACTCTAAGTCGAATGATCCAAGCACTCCAGTTTTGTGGAGTCTTGAAATGCGTTTTTCGTTTACATGTCCTAAACGAAAATGCCAGAAGTAAGTAGGGTTCAATTCGTTTAATTTAACCCTCTTTGTATTAATGTTGTATATGGACTCTTTGTTTTATAAATCAAGGATATAAAGGCCATTTTACAACATGGCATTGCCATAAGAAATGCCTTGGCGACGAATATGAGCATTGCCATTTTTAATAACAAAATCAAATTCATCCAAATCCAAACATGAAACTGAAATAATGTTTCTGCTCATAGCAAGCACATAATAATAATTTTTCAAAGCTAAACAAAGTCCGGAAGGTAAAGTGAGTTGATAGTCGCCTATCTCCATGGCAGCAACTCGTGCTCATTTCCCCATATGGAGTTCCACTTCATTCTTTCCAAGTAACCGCCTATTTCTTAGCCCCTACACATTTGAACAAATGTGAGAACCACAACCGGTATCTAATACCCAAGTGGTAGAAATAGAAAGGTTAATCTAAACAACAAAAATACCAGAACTGGACGCCTTGGCTCCATTCTTATTTTGTTCTTCCTTGAAGATAGCATAATTCTTCCTCCAATGCCCTATCTTGTTGCAATGAAAGCAAGTGCTCTCACTCTTTTTGAGCTTCTGCGCCTTGGGCTTGGATTAGACCTGAGGTGCACTCCCACTTAACTTGAACCGAGCTAGTTCATTCTTGGGTTTTGCCTTTCCCTTTCCCTTTCCCTTAGCAGGTCCCTTCTTAATGCCCCCTTGAACCATCAATACGGGATTGGTCTTTTGAATGTTCTCTTCAGCATTCTTAAGCATCCCATGAAGCTCAGTGACTGACTTGTTCATTACATGCATGTTATAATTCATTACAAATGGATCATAATCATCAGTCAATGATCCTAAGATCAAGTCAGTGGCCAATTTCTTTGGCACGTGTACCTCAAGCTTCTCAAGAGTATCAAGATACCCTTTCATCTTGAGTACATGGGTACTAACAGGAGTACCCACAACCATCTTACAAGAAATCAAGGCCTTTGTTGTCATGAACCTCTCGTGACGAGCTTGCTCTTGGAACATCTCCTTGAGGTACACCATGATCGCATAAGCCTCTTGGCCCATAAATTGGTTTTGCAAGTCAGGCACCATTGTGGCCAGCATCGGGCATGTCACATCATTGGAGTCGCTTTTCTTGGTCTCAAAAGTTTCCTTTTGAACCGCAGAGGCGTTCCTACCAGGTTCTTCAGGCAAGGGTGCATCCAAAACATACGACTTTTTCTCTTGCTTAAGAACTATTCTTAAGTTTTGAGACCAGTCTATGAAATTGGTGCCATTCAATTTGTCCTTTTCAAGGATCGATCATAATGAGAAATTGTTGTTTGAAGATGCCATTTTCAATCTATAATAAAATTTATCAAGATTAAATGAGGTCTTATTTATAATCCCACAAATCGAATAAATATCCCTTTAAATAATTCGCGTTAGTGATTTAATGTGGGCCAAGATCCACTTTTCACAACAACTTATTAGTCGAGCTGAGCTTGTACACCTAACAAGTTAAGTTACTTAGGTAGGAAAAACTTCAATCATGTCTCGTACATGACTTTTGGATCAAACGGGCTAACATCTTAAGATGTTATAGCACAAACTCATTTATTAGTTGCCTAGGTCCAGGCATCCCTTTCCATGTTAAGTCCAACCTACATTCACAACCCATGCCTTACAAAGATAATCGGGCGCATCTAGGACTCCTAGTCTACGTGACCGATGATTGATGCCTTGACATGTTTCGAATTACGAAGGCAACTTTGTGACTTACTATTTTTAGGGATTCATTTTATTACGGCTTACATGGAATACGCTTTCTCATCCATTCATAGCATGCATATATAAATAATTGCATAAAGTAAAGCATGACAAACATGGGCCCAAAAACCTACAACTAAGATTCTATACTATTACATAAGAATCTTTGAGTTGGGCTTCTCCACTCCGGTGGGCTTCATCTTGATTTACAAAGTCTTCAAGTAAATTCTATTCTAAGAAATAAATGAAACTTTTACAATAATACATAATGGCTCGCAGGCCATATTTAATTACAAAACTCAGGGCCCATAAATGCACCATGCATATTCATTCATCACACCGAACAAGCAAATAAATATACATAACATTCATGGATCAAACAAAGTCCAATTTTAATTAATTTAGCCAAGCCCATTAATGGAAATTGTGTACTTAAACCTTTAAGAGATGACCCCATGATGGACCTGGGCCGAAGCCCAATGGACTAAATCCTCTTATTGAATAAGTTCTCTTAAAAGCCCAAAACACAAATTAGTTAAATTTGTGCTATAAATCAACTCTAGTATAATTTCCAATTTTGCCATTTTTAATTTTATGTCATACAGCCCATAAACATTAAAAATACATATAATATGTACCAACATGAATTAAAACACAAAATCATGAAGAACATATATATGATACACGGCATGCATATAAAAACAAACAAACAACAAAACTAGTTGTTTAATGCTTATGTGATGCCACAAAATGTACAAATACTTAAATCAATTTTATGAGTCATTTAATAATTTAAATAAGGTCATAAATATTGATTTAATATTCTGTACCAATCTGATCTAAATGTGTTTTTACCATTTTAATCAAAACAAAACAAACAATATTTATTAAACATGTAACAAACACAAACTAGTCATAGTTTTAAGTGATTTTAAAATTAATCAATTAAATTGTCATGGACCAGAATTAAAACCAAATTTAAAATATGTCTAGACCTGATAGTTAATCTTTAAAAATCACTTACAAACATGCCAAAATCGTTTTTACATTTAATATTTAAAACTAGTTGTTAAACTAACAATTAACATGTCAAATAGCACCTAGTTTTAATATTAACATGTACCATCAGGTATTATCAATTAAATTCGACCATTAACAGCTCCTAGAACATCTTAGGACAGTATATTAACATGTCATATTAATTATAATACCTATCTAATCATTTAAAATTATTTTTACATCAAAACAATGCAAAAAAACTCAAAACAGAAAATTTCAGCATTGCATGTATTTAAAATAATGATTTTTGATTAATTATTTCATGCATATAAAGCACTAAAATAAGCATGATTAGGCTCTGATACCACTGATGGAATATCACATGGTATGCACATAAAGATCACGCAGGAGAAAACAATAAAAATTTGATCATACATGCCATACAATTCCATGACAAGAATCGAAACATGCAATTTTAGGGTTTTAAAACTTACAACTTTAGATGCCTTTAAAACTTGATTTTGATGATGACCAGCAACTAAGGAGGATATCTTAGCCTTAGACCTTCACCACCAATGCCAAGGAACAGCCTTTACGCCACTCCTCTCTATTCTCACACACACACTTGCAAAGATAGCTTAAAATCGAGATTGCTAGCTCTCAAATTAAGTATTGTGTAATGGCTATGGTTTGCAGCTACAAGACTTGATCTTGTACTTCTTTTAGGTGCTATTAATGTCCAAGAACACAAGAGTATGAGGAACAATCCTTTCTCTTTGTGAAAATTGGCCAAAAGAATTTTGTGAGAGAGAGATGAGAAGTTCACGCCAAAACCATAGAAGAACTAGGGTTTCACGTTTTTCTCTTTCAATATATATTATCTCATTATGTAAGTGATTAATCTAAAATCTACTACCTCAAGATAATTTATTTTAGCCTTAATCACTTTCTTAAAATAAGTAATATATATTGATTCAAACTCTTTTGATTTAATCCAAGATAAACCATAAGACATTATAATCAAATTAATCACTTAATTTGGAAATACACATGTGCCAAAATTTCTTAGTATTTAATCTTGGAATTTCGGCTATGTCATCTCTTAATTAAGTGTTTTAATTTGATTTAAATATCATAAGGATTCAATACTCAATTAACTTAATTAATACAAGATAATTAATTAATTGAAATTAAACAATGTGGGATGAATTTCTCTCTCTCATGGGCCAAGGTCCAATAGCAGTTATAATGCCCATTACATACATTAATTTGAATTTAATTAAAAGCCCAAATTAATGCCTAATACTTTATTTAAATATTTTAAGTCCAATGCTTTGTGTGCAATCCTATAGGTCCATTTAATGTTAGCAATGAATTAATGAATTAATTCAAAGGCTATATATATTCTCTAGTAAGATATTATAGCATTTTAAATTAAATGAAAATGCATATGGTATTTAGTGACCTAATGCAATTTTGCATAGTTCCTTACCCATAAATATCAGAATTAATATAAGGCATGAAACTAGTCATCCTTATATATATTAATTCCTTTCTTGATATTCCAGTGACATTGAACTCTCAGATAAATAATGATTACTCATTATTTCATCTCGGTATAGCCATACACTTCTCAGTTTACTGATCAAGTGGCCGATGATATTTTCTCTCTTATAGAGAGGGGTAATCCCTTCTCTTCTCTCATGCTCTTTAACATGAATCAATGCACACCCAAGCATACCCGTACTTGTCACTATGTTACGAGCATGTTAGGTGTATGTTAAAGCACACAGTAATTCATAAAGAGTTTCATAGAAATTTTAGGTCTAAGAACTCCGATACAAAACTTGCATATGAGAAACACTTATGACTTGTACCATGTAGTATTCTCATGAGTGGATCGAATCCAGATACCATGTTCTAAACATCTATCTATGATCTCTGATTGATACTCTTGTCCTTATGATCCGTAAGACTGAACTCAACTTATCATAGAGAGCATACTAGTCTTAATTCATTTGTTATTCCCATAACAATGACTGACTATGGATATTTAGAATGAAGTCTCATTTGTTTCAAGGTCTTACAACCATGTGCCTCACACATGATAACTTAAACTAAAACAACATTCTTGGATAGTTCTATCAATCGATATACACAGGAATACAATAGATAAAACAAATGCCTCATTTATTAACTAAAGTGTTTTATTACAATGTATTGGGGCTAGGCATTACACTAACAGTTAATGACTCAGGTCGAATTACCAACTAGTCCACAACTCATAATGAGTGGAAGCAACAAACTTGGAGGGCACACAGTTTAGAACACTATTTTGTTATGTTCGAGGAATAGACAACTGATGTTCAATCCATTTTTCATCACATAAAGCTTTAAATTCATTAGAAAGATATCATCGACCATAGTCAGTTCTTAAAGCTTTAAATTTTCTTGTCTAATTGATTCTTAGTAAGATTTCTAAAAGTTTTAAAACAACTAAATGCTTCAGACTTGTGACAAAATAAAATGGATATGACCATACCTAATATAGTCATCTATATTAGTGATGAATAATAATAATAGGCCCATGCCTTGCCCTAATATTCATTAAATCACAGACATCTGAATGGATCAATTACAATGGAGTTTTGATTCTAGTTCCCTTTTTCTAAACGGTTTTCTCACTAGTTTTCTTTTTGGGCAATACTCATAGGTAGGTAATTCAAGCTTATTCAAATCACCTATCAATCCTACTTTGGCTAACTAACTCATTTAGTCTTGGCCAATGTGGTATTATCTAGCATGCCATAATTTCACATTATTCTTATAACAATGTGAAACAGAAGAAGAAATTAACGAAAAACTAGTAGTATTCAATAATCATGATCAATATCCATAATAATGAAAACGTTGAAAACAAAACCAGAACCACATTAAGCATCATCTAAACATAAGCATGCATTGTTATTCTTGAAATGTAAATGAAACCAAGTTTCATTAAAGCAAAAATAAAAAAACTAACCAAACAAAAGCATATTGATCCTTTTTGTCACAAAGTCCATTACTTCTGGATATATCATCCACAAAGGATGAAACTTAGTAGAAAGATATGATTAGATACACAGATTTCACTCACTCATGAGTTAAGATGGTGTACCTATTGGGACACATTGAAGTCTCTTGTACAATGTTCTTTTTATTGGTATTTGAAGAAATATTTCACTCTTGAAATATTTATCCTTTTATTACCTTTACACCTTATGTAGCTCTGATTTATCTTTTGCCTTTTAGGCTCTCGAGCCTTTTCTTTTACCCTTACCATCGAAGCTTCTATTCTTGTTCTGGTTAAAACTCATTCTACCAGAACAGGATTGTGTCGTATACACTACGACATTGATCTTAATCATCACTATACGATCCTTTTCAAGCTCAAAATGACAAGTGATATTCCTAAATATCTTTATCTTGTCCATATGAGTTAGTTGCATCTTCATATGCTTCCAACTCTAGGATAAAGAATGGATAATAACTTGGACATCTTGCTCATTGATCATCTTATGATCAGGTTCACTAAGCTCACATATCATCTTATCCATCTCTCTTAGATGTTCTCGCATTATATAACCAGACTTTCTGATTAGTATCAAAAAAATTTGATCACTAATGATCAAAACTAAGACCAACGTATTCTCGAATTTTCCTGCAAAGCGATCCATAAATCCATTGCACTTTGATACTTGCGAAATTTTCTTTGTGATATCATCCATTTGTACTTAGCAATATGATATGAGCAGTGGAATATCTCTTTTCCATGCAACATAGGTATCTCAGTCTCGCTTATTCTAGACTATGGTGCCATGCTTAGATTCAATCATAATCAAACTTAAAGTTTCTAAAGCCTTTTGTTCTTCAAGCACATATTGAATTTACATATTCCATTTGGATCCTCTGATCACTAAGAGCGTAATTGTTGCACAATATTAAGGAGATCAAGCAATACATGCTATTTACTATGCATCTGAAAAATTAACCTAATAAAACTGTCTATTAGGCCCAAGTTCGAAAAGTTTACCTAAAGTTTCCAATTACCCTATAAGTCCTAATGTCTAACATTACCTGTTAAAATTTCATGCATAGTAAATGACAATTATTGGGCATTAAGTTCTTAAACTTAATTCATGATATTATACATAAGATAATCTAAGTCTTAATTCAATTATCATGCAATCATTTTACTCATAAATAATTGCTAAGCAATTAACAATAACATAAACACATTCATAATAAATGCCAAATGTCAATATAATACCCGAATGATAAATAAACTCATTTATTTAATCAATCATTAAATATCCAACAATCTTAAAGAGGAAACATTTAAAATAAGACAACACATTTGTCTTTAATCTAGCAATAGGAAACATAAATTCTAACCATAAATTCATTAACCAATAATAACTTGACACTCATGTCAATAACTCAAGGAACCTAGAGTGTGACAAAACTAGTCTCATCATTGGAAATGATTTCTCGACCATTTCAAACAAATCAAAAGGTATGCCATAAAATTGATGATGAAGCCATGGACGATATACATAATATCCGTTTCTGAGCACCATCTCAGATTTAATATTGCTTGTTAACACTCCTCTTTTGGTCACTAAATACAAAAATTGGGTAATGGTTTTCTTAGTAATTTCATTTTTCTTGATCCAGGCATCAATCAACCAGTTTCTCATATCTGGATGGCAATCAAAATAGTCTTTCATTACCTTAAACAAGGTCTTGTCAACACCTTCATTGTCCAAGTCATCAGTCCAAATGCACTCTTGCATCTTTTCATTCATACACAAAATATGATGCACTATTGCATCAATATTGTAATACCCCTAACGGTACCCTAGGAGAGATAGATAGTCATTTTGCTTGGGACAGAAGTTAATTAGGTGCTTAATTAAGGAAAATTTGAAAATTAGGGACTTGATTGAAAATACAAAGTAAAAGAATTGTGGTAAAATTATAAATAAAGGAAGATGAGAGACAAAAGTAAGAAACAAAAATACAAAAAGGGACTAAAGTGAACTTTTGTAAGATTTTTAATAAGAACCAATGGGAATTAAGCATTTGTGAGGCTAGGAAAGAAAGGAAACAAATTTAGTTTTCTTTCTTTGAAGGGTGGTGACCATCCATCTCAAACCAAAAAGGGAGAACAACCATTTTCTCTTTCTCAAAACATTTTTCTCAAGGTTGCTTAAAAGGGTGTAGAGTGAAAAGTTAGGTTTTGGCTATACAAAGGTAAAGCTTTCTTCTTTTCTACTTCTTCTTTTGGTTTAAGTGTGAGAAATTGAATTGATATAGTAAATAAATGTTTGTTTGTGGAATCTTGGGTTTGGAGAAGAAGAAATTATCAAGAGAAATGAAGCAAAGATAGAAAGGAGGAAGGAGGGAATAACTATACAAGGTATGGGAACTTAACCTTGCTTTTGTGTGCGTTTATTATGCATATGATGCAAGAATAGAAATATATGATGTTATAGTAAGTGAATATCATGAAAAATAGAGGTTATATTTAATTGGGAACTAAAATGGGAAGTTTTGTTGAAGATAAGGGGAAAACTGTTTTTGAGTTCATATGATCGGTTAGCATAAAATTGATGATATCTAGAGTTCCCAAGATTGGAATTGGGAAATTCCAGTTGTATATGAAATTAGACTCATAGATATTCATTTATTATGAAGAACACAAAACCTGAATCAAACAGTACAATAGAGAAATATTTGCTTGAATCCGGGTCTTGACTGCTACCCCATCACTGAGAGCAGTCTTCGGTTTTTATAAGATATCTTGAGATTTATAGCTTTGATTGAGATGATTTTTGATGTTTTAGAAACTAAAAACATAGGGCTAAAACTTTGTAGAAGACAATATTTTCAGAGAAAGTCGTGTGGTATGCCTAAATTGAGGTACAAGTTGATGTTCTTAACCTGTCTATAGGATTTTGTGAGTAGAGGAATTGTTGTTTGGGTCGTCGCCCTCTACCGCGAGCGCGACAACACATGCTTGTCCCCTATATTTGCCTATTTTTTCTCATTTTTCTACTATAATAGGCTATTCCCCATGTGTTGTTACTATAACCGGGCATAAAAGACCTTAGAATACGAGTTTACATGAATGATAAACACGAGAATGTGCCACATTCAATTTACATATACATAAATTATATATTGAAATAAAATGTAAAGGCAATATTTGGGAAATAATATGTGATGCTTATATTTGGTTATTTGAATGTAAATTACAGATACAATACCATTATACAGTAATGATTGTTGTATAGTGTATCATATTATTTGGAATTATTCTATTTTATAGAAAAATGCTATAATATAAGCTAATGACATAAGAAATATGATTATTTGCCTGCACATAGAACTTGGTTGTGGATAGATAGGCATGCCTATAGGGTTACAGTCGCAGCTGCTACAGGTTTGACCCTGTTGGGTCTATATTTTTCCCTGTTGGGGCCACAGGCTTGATCCTTTTGGGTCCACAGGTTTAATACCTTCGAGTATTTATACATTTGATACCTTCGGGTATCCACAAGAATAATACCTTCGGGTATTAGATATTTGATACCTATAGGTATCCACAGCACCCGTTATCCACATCCATAGGACTTTAGCAGGCATTTCACAATATGAACTGAACAATATATGTGTAATATTGATAAATACTTTATTAGTTATTTATGATCCATCTTTATACAGTAATAATATATATGATTAATTATGCTATGTGACTTATATTATAACTTTTGCATGTTGATTATAGTATCTTGACATTATTATTGTTTATTGTATGCCTGAGAACAATCACTGTGAGTGATTGTTCATATATGTATTGTTGCCCACTAAGCTTTATAGTTTAGCACGGGTGTTTATCCATGTAGATACTTGTAGTCAAAATGCTTTCTGTTGGGACAAGAACTGCTAATGTAAAGCCAACTTTAGAGATAGGAAAGAGTCAACTATATTTGTAATTTATTTTCCTCTTGTATTTATCATGTCATACTAAAGAACACTAATTAATATAACAGTTTAGTTGTTTATATAAAGTATTTAATAAAATGTTATATTATTTTTTTCATAGTATATTGAGGTATGCATGTGTAAATAACAATAACAACCAACAGAGTTATAAAGAGAATAATTTATCCTGTGTAAAAGAGCTTATAGAATGAAGAGTTTGGGTGGACTAGTGTGGTCCTTACAAATATCATCAGCTCGAATCTTTTTATGCATCCTCATTTTGCAAACCGTTTGTACTTTTACTTCGGTTTTTACAATTTCTTGAAGAATTTATGGACATTTAGGAGTCCTTATCTTCACCATTTCTGTAACGCCTTCTTAACTAAATTTAAGACCTACACTATTCATTAATACCCTTGTAAATAATAAGTTGTTATTTTAATTTTAACGGAAAATTTACAATATAACGGCTTAATTTTCCTTAATTTCCACACCTGTAAAAGTCAAATTGCACTCCCAATAATATTACTCCTACTCCCAGACTTCAATCAATAACTCACAACACTTCTATAATTCCAATTCATCATACACATACACATACAACTAATACATACTATAATCATTTGCAATCCTCAAACTCATATAATAAGTTAATATTACATGCCAAAATTCTCATTTCTGTCATAATAAGTTACATATAATTACAAAGCAAAGTCCAAAATCATGGTCTTCTATGTACATGCCATTTCTTTCTTCAATTCTCATCTTTTGGCACCTGTCCCTGCGCGCAGTCATAAAACTACATGCTAAACAAATCTAATTACTTAGTGATGGATACATTTACAAAGATTTTCAACTAATTTAATTTGTACATTTAATTTTATTTAACCACTATTATTTGTTATACTCTTATAACTTCATAAATTCATAATTTATTCATTTCATGCCCAATTACTCGTTAAATAGACTCAAAACTTTTCTTTCTTATTTAATTTCAATAATTTACCAGTCAGAGTAAAAATTTACCATTTTATCCCTACAATTGACTTTTTCTGTTATGTAAACCAACTTTGACCTTCAGTTAACTTTTTCATATTATTCATTTTAACTCCAATTTCGACTCCGTAAATTTATTCCGACACCAAATTAACTTTAATTTCGTAAATTATCATTTAGTCCCTGAAAATTTTCCTTAAGTGTAAAATTACCGTTTGTCCCTATAATTTTCTTTATTTATAAATTTTTGCCCTTTTTATTCAAATGGATTATTTTATTCCTTTTAATTATATTTTACTGGCAATTGACTATTTTGCCCTTCATTGGATGTAAAATTATATTTTTACCCTTGCTAAATATATATATACTTCATTTTTCATCTTATATCATTTTTGTTCATATTTTCACTATTTCTAAAGCTAAAATTTTTCTTTTTACACAGTTTTATTCAAAATTACCATTTTGCCCCTAGTTATTGACAATAGAAAAATCTATAAACCGGATAAGCGGATAAGCAAATTCAATCACCGGGAGTGTCCACGTTGCTTGGGAGTATGCGACTACTCTTTGGACTATCAATAATAAGCCGGCTAACAGAAGCAGAATAATCAATATTTTTCAGAGCAACAACAAAGTATAATAATACAGAGATAGAACACCGTGAGATAGTTCCTCCTATGGCTAACCATACTATCCTAAGGTTCCGGATTACCCACTGACACTAAAGGCATAACTTTTTATTTATTTTATGTCATTATTATATTATTTTTCATGATAACGGTCTTATAGTAACCTACATAGAATTAATTTTCCAATCATTTAAACTTCTCAGCTGTACATTTTTTAAAGATATATAGAATATCATCAAAATATAGTCAAATCAACTGTTTTACTCATATTAGCCATTCAGCCACAATGAAAATTTTCACATTCATAGCCTTTAATCGTTCCTTTTTATACTATATTTATTTTCTTATTTATTTAAACGTCAATATAGCAAAATATGCTTAATTTGCACAAGATTTCTCAAAGTATTAAAACTTTCATTATTATGTACTTATATACATATTCACATACCCTTATTATTTTTCACTTATATCAAGTCCATTATTCTTTTTACATCCTATATTGTCCATATATAACCAAATAAAACATTTAATATTAAGTTACATAATAATTACCTAAAGAATATCATTCGGCCATCACTAGGGTTCCCACTTTTAAATTATTTTCTTCACTAAAATGAGTTCATACTAGTTTAATCCACCACAATATCAAGTTATTTCCAATTAATTCATCAATTAACCCTAGTTTACATAGTTACATAATAGAAATTTCAAAAAAAACTCATAAAAAAATTGAAATTAATTGTAAATTGTATCCACTAACCTTATTTTAGCTTCTTTATCACTTATTCCACATTGTCTTTGTCTTTTCCTCCTTTAAATTGGCCTTCCTCCTTTTATTCTTCTTTTGGCCAAAAATACAAAGAAGAAATTTATCCATTTAACTCAACAATTAAAATGATTTAAAAACACTACTATACTCCCCTAACCCTACTTTATATGTTGTTACAAAATCTCTCTCAAATTCAAGCTCAAACTCATAAAACTATCAAAGTGTGCCTTAGAAATTTTACCTCAAGTATTATGTTTCTTGACCTTCCCTTGCTACAAACTATTTCCTATGTGAAAGAGCAGTGATTTCTGAGTATGGGGATAAAATTTTAGCTGAAGATATGGAGATAAAAAGCTTGAGAAGAAAAAGGAATGGAGGAAAGGAAACCTAAAGAGAATTTCGGTTTTGATGAGAAAAAGGGAAGAATATAGTCAAATTTTTCAGATATTTTCTGTGTGTTTCTTCCTTATATAAGTTACTAAAAATCTACAAAAGGAGAAGCCAATATTTAATGTGTAACTATTTAATCCAATGGCCTCAAAATTTACCACTTGTCACTCATCTAGGGATTTAGGCTTATCATATCATCATGATCTCACACACACATGATTCTTACACCAAAATATCATCTCATATAAAATTTTATGGTCAAATTTCCGGATTTGACCCTTCTAATGACCCAATTTTGGTTTTTCACTCTGAATTATGAATTTTTGATCCCGATATCAGATTTTCCTGAAAGTTTTTCCTAAGTGTCACTATATATACAAAAATATATGGTAAAAATTTCAGCTTATTCCAATATCATTTTGATATACTTTTAGCTTCAACGGCCTGTGCGGCCAATCTGAAACTTGAATTTTCAAAGTTGTCAGAATTGATATTTTTCAGTTTCCCGTGTGTCACTACACTATGAATAGCATATATATGAAATTTGAATTCAATCGGAGGTCTCTAAGGCCTCCAATTACTTAGTCAAAGTCTTAGTCAAACTTACGTCGAGCCGTAAAATTTTTCTTCTTTTGTCCTTTTGGAAGTCTATTTGACCTCAATTATCACTCAAATTTTACTACTAGACTCTAATTAACACATACTTTCATATTTAAAATTAATCTCACATTATCCGTCGGATCACCCATGCTCGGATTTTCCTGATCCGGGCACGTTTAACAGAGCACTCATTGCAACATTTCTATCCTAATCAACTTTAATCACTACTAAACTTATCATAAAATAATTAATTATGTGTAATAATAAATCATTCACAACAAATGAAAATTTGAGAGCATTACAATTTCTGTCACACATAACAAAAAATTAAACAGTAAGTACACTCATACACAATCATGTACGATTGAAACAAATTAATACAAATCAATAACATAACTGTCGAATTTTTCTCACGAATTTAACTTTTTAGACCTGCATCCATATAAACGAACAATAATTAAATAAATTCAATTAAATTGAAGAAAAATAATACAAAATAATTAAAGTATAGAAATATTTTACTGTATTAATATTAGCCTCCAAATGCATTTTTTGAAAATCTACAAATAAAATATAAACATTAATTTTTTTTATAAGAACTAAGTTAAATAAATAAAACAAAGAATATATATATATATATATATATATATATATATATATATATATATATATATATATATATATATATATATATATACACACACACATATCTCTCTCCATTTGAATCACATCATTTTCTCCCATTGCTTTTAAGTTCTTCGGAGACTTATTCATCAAAAAGATAAAAATAACTATATATATAAAACAAGAATAGACATGAGATATATCAATTGTGAAGAAAGAAGGCAACAACAAAAGGTAATGTCATTTTGCATAATGCAAGCAAGATGTCAACTATATCAAGTAAAAAGACAAAGACAAGATGTCAACTAAATCAATGAAATAAATCAGCACTACATATACACATTGGCTGGAATGAAAATAAAGTGTGAAACCAGCCAAGAGCAAAATTAAACAAATGGTGCTTATTTAAATCAGCACTACATGACATAACTTTATGTATATTTGAATAATTTTTCGTATCTTTTAAAAAAGAAGAAAAGCAGGGGAGCAGTGCTGAGAAACTCTTGTCAAAGCCCCTAACTGAAATAGTAATCTCAACTGGGAAAGAGAATGGAAGCGTTCAGTACCCTGAGGCAAAAAGTAATTGAACTACTAGCACAATAGCTTATCTCCAACAAATATGCATGTAAAAAATGCAATAACGCCAAAATAATTAAACACTAGAACTCCCGCTACACATCATGGCTTAAAAAGAATTGCAATATATAAGGGTATTGGTGAAATGGCTGGTCTATTGGCTGACTGGTGTCAGTAGGAAACAGAAAGACTGTCAAAAGCTCAAAATGAAATTGATCCTCAAATAATTGAGAGTTAACTTTCTCACTAAAAAAGAGAACCTTAATGCTATGCATGACAAATTATAAGAGGGAACAATAAAAGAGCTTAAACGTTATTTGCGAATACCATTCCACTGTAAATGAAGGTTAATCAAAATTAAATTTTTATACCCATCAACATTCTAATACCCGTTTTCCTTAACTTCCAATTTGATAGTTAAGGAGTCAATATAATAATAATTCTACATCTATTAATTAAAAGTCTACAATTGGACCCCTTTTAACTTGCTTTTCCATCATTCTAAATTCCAATAGAAAACGTAAAACTTCATTCTGAGATCAACTGAAACTATACACATGAAGACGGAGTCCAATTGTTTCTTCTGCAAATTATTCTCTAAGGCAGTTACAGTTCCTTGCATTTCCTGAAACTCTTCCCATTATTCACGTCAAACAGCAAAATAAAATCCATTCTTAACCTGATGACCCCATTTAATTAGATGAAAACAACAGTGATTTAATTGTTATCTACTGAATAAATTATATGATTCACTTTCTCTATTATTGGTATCAGCTAAACAAGATAATAGATCTCAATAACCAGTGCATGTCACCCCAACCTATCAGACCAATTAATGCTAACCGGTGAAATCCGGCATAGTTCTTTTTCAAAAAGAAAAAAAAAACGCAAATAAAGTTGCTGAAAAATCAAGACCTCGAAAAAAACAAAAAAAAAGAAAACAATGAACAGCTACCAATTGATATCAATAAAACGCATTGAAACTTCAAAGAAAAAACTTTAAAAGAAAAGAAAAAGTAGATGGATCTGTTTCATCGCGTCGAAATAAGCGATCTATACGAGATCCAGCAATTAACAATTACAAACCGGAAAAAGCATCACGAATATAACAAAGATTATCTTTCAGAGATGGATCTATCCTCAAAACACCAACAAAATCTATCTATCATAAAACGCAAAAACAAAACTCAAACCCCTAGCAAATAAAAATAACAAACAAAAGCTGAAGGAAATTATAGATCAGCAAATCAATCTTACGATCTATAGACTAATAAAGCCAACAGAAATAGCAACACATTTAATATAACAAATCAATTCAGAAAATCAACAGAACGGGGAGATGGAAGCTAAAGAACAGATAGATGAAAATAAAGAATAGGGATATCGAAACACTAACCATTGTTCTCGGCAGGAAGAATCACAGTGAAGATCGATGAAGTAGCTGATAATTTAGGGATTCTGGAAGAAAGATCAAAGACGAAGATTAGGGATTTCAGCGTGTGTGTGTGTATATACACTAGCAAAATGGTGAGTTTTGAAAAGTTTGGTCGGTTCGGATAGTTCGGTTTTCCAATTTTAAGAATAAAATCGAACCGATAAAATCGAAATTTTTTTTGATTCAGAATCAAATGAATCAATAACCGATAAAATCGAATTAAATAGAATAAAATCAATTCGGTTCGATTTTGCGCACCCTAAAGATGATATTTTTACAGGCTATTCTTTCATCTTCCTTTGTTAATTCAAAGTTATATAAACATATAAAATATCGGTTGTCCCACTCGACGTAGCTGAATTTTATTTTCAAACGTCGAGAGCGTGAAAGTTGAATGGAGAGGCGCTGTAAGATGGCGATTCCGGCGGCACCCATGAAATCCCAAATGATGATTTTGGTTTCTGAAACAGAAAGAGATGAGCTTTCAATATTTCTGCACAAGAGATTGTGTTGGGTGCATTCATCTCTGGTGTTGTTAGTGATGTCCCTCCATCCTTCATCTCTATTTATCACGCTCTCAGTCTCACTTCTTAATATTAACTTAGGAACCCAAGTCTGGAAAGAAGCTCGAGTAGAATGATATTAAACAAATATACACGTTCAATAAAGTAGCGTCTTCGTAATAGAAGGACGAGAATGGTGTCTGTATGGACTCACAGTGTCCATTTCGAGGATGATTTGTGCTCTGTTCTTAGCTACTAAAAACAGAGCAAATCACCTGCTACATTAAGGTATATAAAAAGGAAGAATAGATCAATATGCGTGCCAATGAACAAAAGCAAACAACCTGGATCCATGGCTCAAATCTTGGCCAACTTAAAGCATTAAATTTATATATATAACACTTATTAAATTTGGGCAATTGTGATTCAAGCAAAGCTTCACAGGCTACCTTTTCCTTCAATAGCCCACCTCAATATAACCAATCATCAAATCAAATTTCGGATCATTTTGACGTTACAGGCCACAAATCCAAGTGCAAAAAGGAAGATTTTTCTTAAAATATATATATTCCATGAAAAATCTCTCAGATGAAAAATAAATAAATAAATTTTCTAGATGTCGTCAACGTTTCATCTAACTCAATTTAATGAAATGAACATGAAGCACAAATGTAATTAGGTTTTCTGATCCCACCAAGTACATTGAAAATTTATATTATAAAGTTTTTAATATCATGATTTTATCTCATTTGGCATAGTTATTTATGTACTTTATTTGGTTATATTATCATATCGCAGGGGGATGTAACTCATTATTAGTTGCAAATCTTTTATTTTTTGTTTTGCTGAATATGAATAATTGCGAGATCGTATTTTATTTGCTTTGATGGATTGTTTGCATAGTCGTATAAGGCTAGCAAATTAGGCAAACACTACGGTTAGAAAAAGAAAAAGAGGACAAAAAGATTCTTAATATTTAACATTAAGGCCGGGCTTGGACAAAATAATATGTACATTCACTTGTTTATGGCATTGCAGTATAGAGAAACTACTGGCTAATGGCTAATGTAACTTTACAAATTTGAAAACAAAACCAATCTATAACTCATTTTTCTTACCAATCTTCTATTTCATCATCAGAAATTTGGTCGTCTTCATCATCTACACTCATCTTCTCACACGTCTCATTATGATTCTCAAATGCCTGATAAGTTTCAAAACCAAAGGCTCCATTTCCAAGCCATTTTAGTGCAGACATGTACTCAATAGCTATATCCGACATATTTGAAAAGCTGATTCCTCCGTTAACAATAAATCTCTTCTTCACAGTCTCTTTCTGCAGCAGCCAATTCAAGGTGCAAATGAAATTGTAAAAGCCATTATATAAGCCAACAGATAACCATCATAAACCATTGATATTGCAGGCAACAAGGACAAGGTGATCACAGAATAAACAAACAATAAATTCGCTTAAGTCCTAAAGTTTTATATGGCAGAATCCCAAAATGAATTTTTAAGACGTACTTTAAACTCCCTAAAGAATTAAATGCTCAAGCACTTGTTAATTCAAACTGCATGAAATATTACTGAATTCAATTTTCATATAACCTTTTTGAAACTTTGCAATTGCAAAGTAGGTTTAAGCAAAATAGCATATGTATTTCACCACGAAGGTAGCTGTTGTCAACTGATTGAAATGCAATTCCCATAAATAGCAGTAAAGCTAAAAGAAAGTGTGTGTGTGTGTGTGTGTGTGTGTGGGGGGGGGGGGGGGGGGTTTATAGTGAAAAAATAAAATAAATCTGTCAAGATTGTATCGTAATTGCAGATGCCTAGAAGGAAGCCAGCTTCCACTTTAATTGTTTTGGCTTGTACATTTAAAAAAAAAAAGGAAGAAAGAAAGAAATTCAGAATAAGCGGCCTGGAATAGGGAAAGAAACTGGAGAAACAACATGGAAATGAAATTAGCTAATAAGACACACCTGATCATGCAACATGGACTGCTCAACCTGCCAAAGCTTTGGCCTGCGAATTGCATGCCATCTGCACATTCTAAACAATTGGTTATATATCTGAGACTCATAGCTCACTCAAGCAAAACTGCTTCAAGCATAAAACACACACCTGGATGGAGAAGGACGGGAATTTCCAAATAATACCCCACGAACAGCAACTGAAGCCCCAGCTGATTGGAGAACGTTCTCTGCCTCATTATACCTAGCCAACATTCCACGGAAAGATGAAAGAAGCAAGTCTGCATCACTCAAGTATGATGCCACATCCCCAGCAGCATCCATTGCTTCATCACATATGAAATCATAAACTGCAACAAATAAAGTGCTCGAGCTAAGTTATGGTAGATTTGACCTGGAAGTGCCACATGTCACCTCATGTCTGTGCATGACTAAGGAAGGAGTTGGAGAGGAAGCAAGAAGATAAAAATATTTAACATGAAAATTGCTGTGAATGCAATTTACCATTTTCATGAAGAAAATCAGCAATTGGCCTTGCTTGCCCAAGTGCTTGGCAGAGAACCTTCTCTGGAGGGCCCATCTTTAGTGGTAACCTGAAGAACTTGTCTTGTACAAGAAATGCATCTTGGTCTACAACAGATGATGAATCAGCTATGAGAAGAATTATTTTCCTTTAGCGTATAATACAAGATCATCAAACTGCTTGCAATGCAGGAATGGCACATGTATGTTTCATGCACCTCATAGACTCAGAAACAAGCTCAAGTACAAAATTGTAAGCTTTAAAGTATATGTTTTATAAGGATGTGCCAGATACAATCTGAACCTCAGTTTCTCTTTTATTGTGCAGAAACTTGCCAAGTGCATGAAATAGAGAAAGTGTCTCATCTCTACCAAACAGAGAAGAAAACCCGCTGATCAAAGCATTTATATTATCTGATTTTCCATCAGAGTCACTCAGAGTACAAGAGGAAAATGACGGATTGGGAATCAGATCTGATTTTATGCAAAAAAGCTGGAAAGATGTAATTGCATGTCCTATATCACCTCCACTTGCCTTTGCAATCAAATCGATCTGCTCAGAAGTTACAATACACTGCTCCTGTTTGCTTATTCGGGCGAGTACCTTCTTAATGGAGCTATTTGTAATAGGATTAAAAGAAACCTCAAAATGTCCAATAGCAGCTTGAAATAAGCACATACAAACAGTGTAATACCAGATTTTCAAACTGAATTTGATCAAGAAAGTAACCTTACAAGCCCCAGCACTCTCAAAAGACGACTGAAGTTCTTCAAAGTATAGTTGTGCATTATGGTCTACTGCATCTGTTTTGCCATAGTTAATAGTATTGCAGTCGGTATCCGAGTTGATCTCACAAGAAGAAGCAAGCAGCTTTGAAGTCTTTCAAAAGCAACTCTTCCATTCGCCACAGGAAGATCATCAATCAAGAGAATAACGGGTGATTTTGATTCAAAAGACAATGATGAAGAAATCAACCCGTACTTGCTTACTTTTTCTATGAAGTTCACAAATTCATCCAACTTTGATATGTAGTTTATCCCTAATGTAGAGCAGAAAAAAAATATGAATAATATAACCACACTCGGATGACAATGCAAAGTATAAAAGAATTTACCCGTGACAGCATTATGCTTATGCTCTTGCCAAATTGTGGGAGTAGGTGTGTTCCATTCACATAAAGTGGCTCCAAAATTAGATGCAATCATGTGGATAGTTGTCTACAAAACCAAAAAATTTCGAGCTGTCAAATAGTATTCAAGTTATGGGCTTTGAATCTACATCAGAGCAGCATCTCTCAAGCACATTGTTGCATATCATCCACAACTAGATTAGCATCACAGTGGAAGCAACTCATAGGAACTTCATATGTATATAAATTACATATAAAGAATTCAAGTGTATGTGCCCATGCCAAGTGCTTTAAAGAAATTAAAAGAGGCCAAATCACTTCTGAACAGCACCATTTAAATATATCAACTTTGCTTAAAAATTCAAAAGCAGCTGTCCAATACCATTAAACAACATAGAAGAAGTTTATTTTCCTACAAATCCATGAGCAACAAACAAAATATCATTCAACAATGAGAAGCAAAGATTAGGTCCAATGCAAGTAAGGAGGTCAAAAAATTTAATCCAAGATGAATAGCAAAAACTTACAGATTTTCCAACACCTGCTTGCCCAGCAATGACAATAACATGATAGCTGAGTATTTCCTGCAGAAAATAAGGAGGAAAATAATTTAATTTTAAAATATTAGCAGAATGATTCCCGAATAAAAGTAATGGAAAACAGCTTTTAGCATGCTATAATCTTTCCTGCTACACTCAAGAACTATTCAGAAATTCCAATGTCGCTTAACCTTCCGGGAAAACGCAATAATAACAGTCAGCAACATTCATCGCAAGAAAAATTCTGTAACCTTGTGCCAAGCACACAATTTTCCCTGGGTAAGATTTGAAATTAAGTGCTAAAACCCCACTCCTCTCGTAGTAAGTTGAGCAAACCAGCCTGCTTACCCTCCTAAGTTGTTCAGGAATTCAAACACAACAGCTCTGATAACTATTGACTTACCTTTGAAGATGTCAATCTTTCCTCAAACCAGACCTTGACTTCGTCGACCTGTGAAAAGCAGGAAAAAGTTGGTTTCTACAAACTATTTCAATTCATATATGAAATGTGAAAGCAAATGAACTGACCTTCTTCTTATGAACAGCAAGTTCTTCCAAGGAACGAGGCCAACATTTATCAACCCATAATTCCTTTAGGGCATTCCTTTTAGAAACTGAGTTGTCCGTCTCTTTCCAAGTGGCTTTAAGAGGCCATAGATAAGCACCAAGAAAAAAAAAATCCTAAAATGAGAAAGCAAAAACCAATCTATAATTCTCATATTCATCAAGTTTCAATGAAAAAAAAAAAAACGGTCACAGCCATATGGATGCATCTCACATTTTGCATCAAACAGATTCAAAAATTGATTACTAAGATCAGTAGATAACTGGAAAAACAAAACAATTAAATCCAAAAACTACAACCATGGCATACCAGCAGATACCTTGGACCCATAAAAGAATTCACCAAAATCCTCACAAGGGAATCCAATCTGCATGCCAAAAAAAAAAGAGGAGAACAATCATAGTTGTAACCAACACAAAATTTCAAATTTAAATTCCTTTTTTCCTTACAACACGTAATTTCATTTCAACCAAAAAAAAAAATGAAGAAAAGGAAAGCTAAAAATCAAGCATACATCATCTACATTTCTAGATTCCTTGTCCAAACGGGACCGAGAACCTGAAAGACGAGGCTTCTTCGATTCTCTAGGATTTGTACGAGTAATTAATGGCCTTGATTTCGGCTTCCGATAGCTTCTGTTCGAACTGAAGCTGCCCTCATCTTCATCATCCGAGGACAAAACGACATCACTGTTTCTTTTCCCCATCACTTCTCACACCCAAAATTTAGGGTTTTGTATCGAAAAACTGAGCTGGACACAGCTTCCCCATGGTTAGAATACTCAATGATTTGACGATAACCACAGCATTACAGAGGCAGAGAATCGTTAAACCCTAAAGACTGCTGAGCTTTGCAGAAATTATACATATGGTCGGGGTGTGCATAACCGAACCGAAATTAAAAATCGAATCAAATCGAATTGATTTTGATCTGTTTGATTTGATTTTATCGGTTTTTGATTTATTCGATTTTAAACTGAAAAAATTTTGGTTTTATCGGTTCGGTTCTTAAAATTGGAAAACCGAACCAACCGAACTTTTTTGAAACTTACGATTTTGCCAGTGTATATATATACACACACACACTGAAATCCCTAATCTTTGTCTTCGATCTTTCTTCCAGAATCCCTAAATTATCAGCTACTTCATCGATCTTCACTGTGATTCTTCCTGCCGAGAACAATGGTTAGTGTTTCGATCTTCCTGTTCTTTATTTTCATCTATCTGTTCTTTAGCTTCCATCTCCCCATTCTATTGATTTGTTATATTAAATGTGTTGCTATTTCTGTTGGCTTTATTAGTCTATAGATCGTAAGATTGATTTGCTGATTTATAGATTTCCTTCAGCTTTTGTTTGTTATTTTTATTTGCTAGGGGTTTGAGTTTTGTTTTTGTGTTTGATGATAGATCGATTTTGTTGGTGTTTTGAGGATAGATCCATCTCTGAAAGATAATCTTTGTTATATTTGTGATGCTTTTTCCGGTTTGTAATTGTTAATTGCTGGATCTCGTATAGATCGCTTATTCCGACGCAATGAAACAGATCCATCTACTTTTTCTTTTCTTTTAAATTTTTTTCTTTGAAGTTTCAATGCGTTTTATTGATATCAATTGGTAGCTATTCATTGTTTTCTTTCTTTTTGTTTTTTTCGAGGTCTTGATTTTTCAGCAATTTTATTTGCATTTTTTTTCTTTTTGAAAAAAAATTATGCCGGATTTCACCGGTTAGCATTAATTGGTCTGATAGGTTGAGGTGACATGCATTGGTTATTGAGATCTATTATCTTGTTTAACTGATACCAATAATAGAGAAAGTGAATCATATAATTTATTCAGTAGATAACAATTAAATCACTGTTGTTTTCATCTAATTAAATGGGGTCATCAGGTTAAGAATGGATTTTATTTTGCTGTTTGACGTGAATAATGGGAAGAGTTTCAGGAAATGCAAGGAACTGTAACTGCCTTAGAGAATAATTTGCAGAACAAACAATTGGACTCCGTCTTCATGTGTATAGTTTTAGTTGATCTCAGAATGAAGTTTTACGTTTTCTATTGGAATTTAGAATGATGGAAAAGCAAGTTAAAAGGGGTCCAATTGTAGACTTTTAATTAATAGATGTAGAAGTATTATTATATTGACTCCTTAACTATCAAATTGGAAGTTAAGAAAACGGGTATTAGAATGTTGATGGGTATAAAAATCTAATTTTGATTAACCTTCATTTACAGTGGAATGGCATTCGCGAATAACGTTTAAGCTTTTTTATTATTCCCTCTTATAATCTGTCATGCATAGCATTAAGGTTCTCTTTTTTAGTGAGAAAGTTAACTCTCAATTATTTGAGGATCAATTTCATTTTGAGCTTTGACAGTCTTTTTGTTTCCTACTGACACCAGTCAGCCAATAGACCAGCCATTTCACCGATACCCTTATATATTGCAATTCTTTATAAGCCATGATGTGTAGCGGGAGTTATGGTGTTTAATTATTTTGGCGTTATTGCATTTGTTACATGCATATTTGTTGGAGATAAGCAATTGTGCTAGTAGTTCAATTACTTTTTGCCTCAGGGTACTGAACGCTTCCATCCTCTTTCTCAGTTGAGATTACTATTTCAGTTAGGGGCTTTAACAAGAGTTTCTCAGCACTGCTCCCCTGCTTTTCTTCTTTTTTAAAAGATACGAAAAATTATTCAAATATACATAAGGTTATGTCATGTAGTGCTGATTTAAATAAGCACCATTTGTTTAATTTTGCTCTTGGCTGGTTTCACACTTTATTTTCATTCCAGCCAATGTGTATATGTAGTGCTGATTTATTTCATTGATTTAGTTGACATCTTGTCTTTGTCTTTTTACTTGATCTAGTTGACATCTTGCTTGCATTATGCAAAATGACATTACCTTTTGTTGTTGCCTTTCTTCACAATTGATATATCTCATGTCTATTCTTGTTTTATATATATAGTTATTTTTATCTTTTTGATGAATAAGTCTCCGAAAAACTTGAAATAGCAATGGGAGAAAATGATGTGATTCAAATGGAGAGAGGTATGTGTGTGTGTGTGTGTATATATATATATATATATTCTTTGTTTTATTTATTTAACTTAGTTCTTATAAAAAAAATTAATGTTTACATTTTATTTGCAGATTTTCAAAAAATGCATTTGGAGGCTAATATTGATACAGTAAAATATTTCTATACTTTAATTATTTTGTATTATTTTTCTTCAATTTAATTGAATTTATTTAATTATTGTTCGTTTATATGAATGCAGGTCTAAAAAGTTAAATTCGCGAGAAAAATCCGACAGTTATGTTATTGACTTGTATTAATTTGTTGGAATGTTTTTTTTTTTTAATTAGAGGACAATGTCTTTTTATTTATGTGTTGTAAAATTTTTTTATTTTTATTTTTTAGTGTAATTTTTAAGTTATGTTGTATGTATTTTTAATTGATTTTATTTTATTGGATTTATAGGCCTATTTAGGTTAAAAGTTCAATTAAAAAAAGCTCAATATGGCCAGAACCGATAAAATCGAACCGAACCGTTCGAAATTATTTCGATCAATTTAATTTTTGGTTTTATATATTTCGATTTTGGTTCGATTTTAAAAATTCATGAAATTTGATTTTTAATTTAATCGGTTCGATTTAAAATCGAATTGAATCAAATCAAAATTACCAAATGCTCACCCCTACATATGGTGTTGGGGATCATTTAGCGGGCACGAAAAACTGCGAGGACTTTTGAAGAGAAAATTTAAGAAAGATTGCAAGGGAAGTTAACGGTAAGGTAGGGGTTTTTGTAAGAAGCATTTGTGCCAGCTTGGCCCATTTAATAGCTTTCAATTGGGTTTATTCATTTCCTATATTAGCCTATTTACTTTCTCCTCCATTGTTTTATTTATTTATTTGCTGAGTACAAGGAAAATAATTATATTAGGACCAGTATCTATTATTGGTTTAACTGCGCTTATTCGTATTTAATATTTTCTTCTGTTTAGAATTGTTCAATTTTATATGGCTTATAATAAAATATTGGGTTCCATAAAAAACAATAAATATTACATTATTTTGTGATTAATTATCTATTTTAATATTTTGGGATTATATATAAATACTTATATGTAGTAGGAAATTTTAGCTATATACCCCAGCTTAAACTTTAAAAATAATATTTTACACATCTAAAATTGGTAAAAACAATCTATTAATATCATTCACCTGAACTTGTTAATGTGCGCGTCTTATTCTCTAATATTGATTAAACTGTACCTATTTTGCCTTTAAATTCTTTTGGTATATGCATTTTCTTTTTTAAATTCATATAACTTGTTGGTTCAAGCTCATATCCAAATTTTGATAATAATTAAACTTTAAATAAACTCTATTGTAAATTCTGTTTTAAACTATTTCTGCGGTTATTTCTATATATTTTTCTGATACAAATATCAAAAATGAATATTGTGATACTTTAAGAGTGGATTCAAGAAGACTTGGTTGAAAAATGCCTTAATATATAGAAAATTAGAATATTAAAATGTAATATCAAATTTAGGCATAATTTTCTACTCATGCATACATATTTTAATTTTTAAAATTGCATATAAATATTTTTATAGTCATCAAATGAACTTAAGGTCAACATTAATTTCTTTCAGAAAATGGTTCATCAGAAATTTGTTGTAGCATCCCTACTTGAGTTATTCGAATAATAAATACATAGACCCGATAATAATAATAATAATAATAATAATAATAATAATAATAATAATAATAATAATAAGCGTAGTTGAGTAGTGTAAAAAAATTTAATTAAATTGATATTTATATTTTAAATTGGGGGCTTAATTGTATTAAGAGGGAAAAATTTTGAGGCTTAAATGGAGTTATTTTGGGTTGGAGATACCAAAATGAAAAATTGCTAAAACGACGTTATTTTGGCTTGACTTTTAAACCCTCCCTACCTAATTTTCTATTCTTCCCTTCTTTTTCTTTTCTTTTTTTTTTTTTTTTGCAGCCACCATTTTCACTCTTCCCCTCTCCCTCCTTCTCAACCCGACGCCACCTCCTCAACTCGACTCCGACCATCGATGCCTCCAGCAGCCTACCAAAGCAGCCGTCGGCCACTCCCTTCCTCTCTCTTCATTCCCGCTTCTCTCTCTCTCTCCTCTTTTTGGTCCTCCATGGTGCTAATTCCTCTCTTAGCTGCAAATTTCCTCCTTTGATTAATGGTAAGCTTCTTAAACTAGTTATTTAATAAATATAGAAAAGATTTAAGGAGAGAATGAAATTTTAGGTTTTGGGGTTTTTAGTTTCGGAAAAAAATTGAAGCTAGAAATCTATATTTTTAGTTAATTGATGAAGTTGGGAGTGTATTATCATCCCTATGTTTTTGGTTAATAAATGAAGTTGAGAGTTTATTTATTGATTTATTTATTTTTAAGAGGGCTATTGTAGGTTACAAAATTGTATAAAATTAATAGTGTTTTATTTAGGAACTGCTGTAAGTTACAAAAATGTTATGAAATTAATAGTATTTTCTGTAAGATTTAGTTATTTATTCTAATTAAGTGTTGGGAGTTAAGAAATTAATATTGAAGGCTGTTGTAATTATCAAAATTTATATGAAATTATGGGTTATGCAGAGAAACAAGGTGAGACAAGTGTGAAAGGAAAGGAAAAAGAAGCAAGGTGATGGACAAAAACTTGCTTTGATATCGGAAAAATTGAAGAATTAGTGACAAATAGGTATGTGTTTAAGCAAATCCATTTTTTTAATTTATATATATATTATGTTAGTTAAAATCTTAAAGTGAGAAATAAATTTTCGATGGTAAGTGGTAGGAGTGGTGTTATAATAATTTAATTGAATGATAGGTGATATGCTTAGGCCAATTAGAAATTTTATATGTGTTTAGTTTTAGAAATTAAGAATTAATAAGGTACCTTATAAACAAAATATGTTAAGCATAGCCTAAATTAATTAATGCAAATGCTATAAAGGCTTAAGTGAGATATTATGACTATATAAAAACATTGAGATTTATAGCTTTGTGAAATATACCTCAAATTTTGGTTTAATGTATGTTTATGGAGGAACCAAAATTGAACCCAATTGGTGGTAGGTGATTGAATTATATGAATAAGCAAGTTATATAAAATAAGTAGGTAATTATAAGCCAAAGTAGTGTCATTAATTAAAGAAGGGTACATAATAGAGTACATGTGTATGCAACTAAACATGAGATTTATATGGCTAAATGCTTCTTGACAAATTGCGAACCTACAAGACAGTCAAATAGATAACCTTAAGAATATGTAACGTGGAGTTGGAAGAAGAATTTAATTAAATAAAAGAGGTAAATGTTTATTAGAAATAACGTTGTAAGTTAAATTATTTAATTGCCCTTAATAAAAATTAGACAGGAATTGGAGTAATAGGATAAGATTGTCAATGTCAATTAGGAAAAAATGTAGTATTACTGCATCTTGATGTGGTTACCAGACACATGGCTCCGAGAGCTCGTCTGATAAGTATAACTGATTGAGTTAATGGGCTGCATGGTTTCGAAAACTCAGTCCACATGTGTGTATGTATATATATATATGTGTGTGCGTGTGTGTGTGTGTGTACTTTTAAATATGTGAGTAATTAAATATCGATTTTTGTGAAAATGATGTTGACGGACCGTATGGTTTCGAGAACTCGATCTTGTGTTTTACTCCCATTTATCCAACTCGTCTTACAGTTCCCCCAGATTTTACTTAGGGCAATATCATCTAAAAATATTAATTATTAATTGAGTGTCAAAATCTTTGATAAAGACAATTAACATGTTACCTCTTTTTGTTATGGTATTGCTAAGCCTTAAATGTGGAAGTACGTGAGGAAACAAATGTGAGTCACACGACAATAATACGGTTATGTGTTTAAGAAATCAATTGCCACTTTTAGTTAATTAAGTATGCGTAGTTGTCGGTTCATATTAATCCTTGCTTTGTTTATTTATATGTTTAGTCAAATAAATTCGATTTTATTGGAAAAATAGAATTGCTTGAATACCACTAAGCTATGTGCTTAGCGTGTGGTTTTGTTTACTCACGTAAGTTAGGAGAAGGTCTTGGAGCAAGTCAGTAGTGGATCTACACCAAAAGAGCTTGAACCACCACAGTGAAGCAGAAGAGTTCTGAGATGGAAATGCCACAGCTCTTTTGCCAACTTTTTTGTTATTTTGTTGACATGTACATCATCCTTGGAGAATTAAATTTATATGTCAATATTATGGATCGATATATTGTAAATTATAAAGTGGCAAGAATAATTTATGCCTTGCTTTGCATGCTTTTGGATTTTTGTGATTTACAATATAGGAGGAAGGGCAAAAATTGATGTGTTGGGATTTGAACTAGAGATGGATGGTAGGGTAGATGTAGTTAAAAGTATTTTGAAATTTTCTTTTTAGGAGGATTTGATGAAAAATAGGGAAAACTCTGTCGAAATATTTACCATTTGAATAGTACCCTAATTAAATTTATCTGTCTATACATAAGAAACCTAAACCCAAATGATACCGGTATTCAAGTCTTTAACTGGCCGGGTATTGGGTGTTACGTTTAGTGGTATCAGAGCCAGGTTTAGGTGATTTTGGACAAGTAACTAAGCTAAATAAATGAGAAAAATATGTACATGTCAAATGAAAGTTAGAGGTGATTGTATTATAATTCTAATGCTCATCCATCATTATTGTTTGATGTAGTTAACAGATGGAGGTAGGTTTAGAAGGAAGGACTGAGGAAGTAGAAAGTAATGCTTTAACTAGTGATGCAGAAGGAGTGTGAGAGAGCAACCAGCTAAGCCTACAATACCACTTGTTGTGCAACAAATGCCAAACCCAATAGAATTCTTTTCAACGATGATGGCGCTTATGAGGCAGCAGATAACGGTTGCACCTCCTGTACAGCCTCAGCTACCTTTACCACCATAGAGGCTTATATTGGAAAAAGCAAGAAAATCGAAGGCAGAGGACTTCAAAGAAGAGTCATCAGTTATTGCTCTAGATACCGAGTTTTGGTTGATTAGGATCAAGAGAATTTTTAATCCCTTACATCTCACACCAGAAGAGAGGTTAAAATGTGCAGAAGAGTTACTGCAAGGATTAGCATATTAGTGGTGGGAATCCACTAAAAGATTTGTTATGCCACAAAACCTTGATTGGAAGTACTTTAAGTCTCAGCTTAGGGATAAATATGTGGGGATGCCTACATGGAGGAGATGAGAGGTGCCTTCTTACCTTTGAAATAGGGACCGAAATTAGTGGTAGAATATGAAAAAGAGTTTGATAGGTTGAGTGTTTATGCCAAGAAGTTTATCTCTAACATGGTGGACATGTGTTAGAGATTCGAGGATGGTCTTCATTTTGAGATCAAGAAACTCTTTGCAATATCACCAATAAGAGAATATGGGAATTTGGTAAAGGCACCTTTGAGGATTGAGAAGGCGGACATGGAAGAACAAAAATAGAGGAATAGAGGTCAACAAAAGAAAGGCCTAGGACAAGCTGGGCCTTCATCATTAGTAAATAAGAAGCAGAAAGGGACAGGATCTCAGACACAGACATCATTTCACCAGTCAAGACAGGGTTAGAGGTCATCCTTTAGGTCGGGGTAGTTGGCCTCATCTATGGCCAGTACTGTAGGTGGATCTGGTAGAGGAGAGTTCCCTCCATGCGAGCATTATGGGAAGAAACATAGGGGTCAATGCTGGAGAAAGATAGGAGCTTGTTTGTGATATGGCTCCATGGAACACTTTTAGAGAGACTGCCCTAGCAAGCAGTATTCAGCAGCCAGTCAACTCGAAAGGGCAGCTTCAGGAGCTCCCAAGGGTAGAGGCAGAGGCAGAAGATCTGGTTCTAGTATAGGTGATAGAGGGCCCTACTAGATATAGCTGAGAGACCTGACACCTACAGCTTAATACGTGCATATGCCATACGGACCCGAGATGATGAAACGCGCCAGATTTACTCATTCATATATATGTACTTCATTACTCGATGATAAACGTTTGCATATTAACACCCTTAATCATAAAGTTATGGTTACAAATCCTCTAGGTCATAGTGTGGTAGTAAGTAATTTTTCAAAAACTTTCCAATAGGAATATAAGGTCATGAATTTCCTGATTATTTAATCGAGTTACCTTTTCGCAAATTTGATGTAATCCTTGGAATGGATTGGTTATTTAGACACCATGTCATGATAAATTGTCATTTAAAAAGGATTACCCTTAGAACGCATGATAATGATGAGATTACAGTCATTGGTGAGAGGTCAAATTTTCTTTCAAATATTATATCAACCACAACAGTAAAAAGGTTAGGAAGGGTTGTATAACCTAATTAGCTTGTGTACTTGAAGCTAAAAAGGACAACCTTGAAATCTCGAATATACCGATTGTATGTGAGTTTCAGGATGTTTTTCCTGACGAGTTACCAGGTCTACCACTAGAAAGGAAAGTGGAGTTTTCTATTGACCTACTGCCTAGTACTGCACCACATTGAATAGCGCCCACGAAGCTTAAGGAATTAAAGATCCAACTACAAAAACTTCTTGAGAAAGGTTTCATACGCCGTAGTGTATCTTCTTGGGGTACACCGGTGTTGTTTGTCAAGAAGAACAGATCCTTCCATCTTTGCATAGACTACCAACAGTTGAATAAGGTAATTGTGAAAAATAAATATCTATTGCCATCGATTGACAACTTATTTGACCAACTAAAGGGTGCTGGAGTTTTCTCTAAAATTGATTTAAAGTTAAGGTATTACTAGTTAAAGGTAAAGGAAATAAACATCCCCAAGATAGCTTTTAAGACTAGATATGGGCATTATGAATTTTTAGTAATGCCTTTTGGGCTTATAAATGCCCTAGCAGCATTTATGGATCTTATGAATCACATTTTTCATCCTTACCTGGATCAATTTTTCGTTGTCTTCATTAATGATATTTTGATTTATTTCAAGAACCAGGAAGAACGCGATGAGCATTTAAGAACTGTCTTGCAGGCCTTAAGGGAAAAGTAGCTTTATGCCAAGTTTAGTAAATGTGAGTTTTGGCTTGATAAAGTTTCATTTCTTGGCTATGTTATATCAGCTGATGCAATTAAAGTCGACCCTAAAAAGATAGAAGCAATCCTGGAATGGAAGCCACCCAAGAATGTTACGATTAGAAGTTTTTTAGGTCTGACTGGGTATTATAGGAGGTTTGTCAAAGGGTTTTCTAGTATTGCAATGTCTATGAAAAAATTACTTCAAACAAACACAAAGTTTGCATAGAGTGATAAATGTCAGGAAAGCTTTGAGAAATTAAATGCTATGTTAACCAAAGCACCTGTTCTTACACAACCTGTACCTGACCAAGATTTTGTGTTTTATAGTGATGCTTCATATAATGGATTTGGTTGTGTACTTATGCAAGAGGGCAAGGTAATTTCCTACGCTTACAAATAACTTAAGCCTCACGAGAAGAACTACTCGACCCATGATCTGGGTCTTGGAGCAAGTCAGTAGTGGATCTACACCAAAAGAGCTCAAACCACCATAATGAAGCATAAGAGTTTTGAGGTGGAAGCACTGCAGCTCTTTTGTTACCTTTTTTGTTATTTTGTTGACATGTACATCATCCTTGGAGAATTAAAGTTATATGTAAATATTATGCATCGATATATTGTAAATTATAAAGTGGCAAGAATCATTTATGCCTTGCTTTGCATGCTTTTAGATTTTTGTGATTTACAATATAGGAGGAAGAGCAAAAATTACTGTGTTGGGATTTGAACTGGAGATGGATGGTAAGGTAGATGTGGTTATAAGTATTTTGAAATTTTTTTTAGGGGATTTTGACAAAAAATAGGATAAATTTTGCCGAAATTTTTACCATTTGAATAGTATCCCAAGTAAATTTATATGTCTTTACATAAGAAACCTAAACCAAATGTGACAGTATTCGGATCTTTAACTAACCGGGTATTGGGTGTTACATTTTGTGTCATTAAAAATTGGACCTTTAGAAATCTGTCTAGATTTCTAGACAAAAATTCTAGTTTTTACTATAGGAGAAAATAACAGCTAGTTAACGTCAGAATTGTCTATTTTGCCCTACAACGGTTATTTTTGGTTTTCATCACTTAGAATTAAATTTTTGGATATAAATACATGTTGTTAGACCTATTAGAAGGCTAGATATCATTTGGAAATGATTTCTACCTCTTAAGAAAAAAAAAAGCTTACATCTTTTAAATCTTACTTTAGACATTTTTTATATTTCATTTTTTACATATCATCCTCAATATGATTATAGTTATTGTTGTAATTGCTTGTGAGAAATTTATATTATAAAAGATTGTGAGTTTGGATTGGCTGGAAACTAAGAAAGAATTCTAATAAGTATTTATATCTTTTACTTTGAAAAAAAAAATTGTGAGTAGATATACATAGGATTATATATTGGCTTTAACTCTTGTACTTAAAAGAGTTAAAAGTTGAGAAAAAAGTCAAAAGTGATTATTGAGGAGTGGAAGTAGGCATTGTAACCGAACCACTATAAATTTTAAGTATTATTTGCTTTTCTACTTTGTTATTTTCTGTTTTCTACAATTCTATCTTATATTCTGAAAATTTATATTATCAAAATTCTATAAAACGATTATTGAAACATTCACAGCAAATTTAACAACACATTTTTAGAATTATATTTGAGGTTTTTAAATTGAAAAAAAACTTGCAAAAATTTGAGTATATATTTTGTTTTGCATTTTTTACATTTACTGTCAGAAATTTGCACTTGTATATATCTCTATTCCATTAGAATTTTGGTCAAAAAATTTCGAGACATTCAATACATAACTAAAAACTCAATTTTATTAAAATGGGTCTAAATAAAGAACTGATAGGCAAAGGGGTGTGGTCCAACTAAGTTCAACTGGGTTTTATTCTTTTTTCATTAATATTGTTTTTAAAGTTTTCTATAAATACTATGAAAATATCACTGTATAAAAAATATTTTTAAAAAATTCATCATCAAGTATAAGACATTATTATTTTCAAATTATTCAATATTTATAATAAAAATTTAAAGTAAATATAATAAAAAATAACAAATATTAAAAAAAGCGATCAAATATAAATTATACATTTTATTTTGTTTATAAAAAGTTCATCAAAATTGCCTAATTTTCAATGATTTTGTATTTATATTAGGAAAAAATAATATTGTGTGAATATTTTGGACAATAATTGGATTTTTCAGTTCAAATCGGTTTTATGGTTTAACCCATTCCATCTAATTTTTTAGCCGGATAAATTTTTATATATTGCATTGAGTCAAACAAATTGATGGTTTGTAATTAAACCGGTTCGAGTGGTGGGTCTTACCTGGTTTTAAATCCATTGAATTTTCCAACTAGACGTGATTTTTTTATATGTTTTCCCTAATATTTTTAATGTTATACGATTATTTCTATATTTAATAAATCTTAAGAACAGTACGTAATAAGTTGCATTGCCAAATCTACATCAAAGTTCATATTAAAGTTTAAAACAAATAATGAATAAGGTAGTTTTTTACACTTCTTTTGTATCTGTACATATTTACAGGATTTGGACTCACATCCAGCAGGTTTGGAAAGTTCGACAGTGATATGATTCCATTTAGTTTAATTTTCAGAAGCAAACAACATGGACCATTCTTATAATCCAATTAATATCAAATTATCTATATTTTTTTGTTAACTATAGGATGGAATTATTAACATTCTCAGGTAAGCTTCTTTCTACCAGCTTGTCCATCTTGCTACTTTCGTATTGAATTTTTTATGGATTCGAATTATGAGCTGACATGAATTTTTTTTTTTTTTTGATTTTATTGCTATAATATTAGGGGTGAGTTTAACCGGTTCATTAACAAATTTATTAACCAGTCAATTAATTTCGATTAACTGCTATATTGATTTCGGTTTTAAGTCATTTTTCGAATCGGTTTATTGGTTAATCACTAAAAAATTTTAATATATAAATTTAATAAATTATACAATTTATAATATTATTTTTAATAGTTAAAAATGCTTTAAAAATGAAAAAATACAAATTAAATACAATATTTATTAAAAAAATAAAAATAAAAATAAAATTTTCATAATTAATTATAACAATTAAATATATACAGTATGAACCTAATAACAGAGTGTTAATTATACATATATAATAATAATAATAATAATAATAATAATAATAATAATAATAATAATAATAAGAAGAAGAAGAAGAAGAAGAAAATTTTAATGTTTATTTATTAAAAATATGTTAATTAATAATATTTTAGAAAGTTATATATCATAATATTTATAAATTACATAAATATTAAAAAATATAAATGCAAAATTTAAAATATAATTTATAAAATGTATATAGATCGGTTAACGGTTCAGTTTGATTAACTACCGATTTTTAAAGTAAAAACTATAAATCTAAATTTTTAGATCGGTTAACCTAAAAATCAGTTCGATTTTTCGGTTAACCTAAATTTTGATTTTTTTTCCTCACCCTATATAATATTATATTTAAATTATTTTATGCTACAAATTAAAAAATAGTGACCATAAGATTACTTAAACGAAAATTAAGTGATCACAGGTAAAGTTAAACATTCAAATCAGAGAATTAATGATAAAGCTTAAAAAGTCTTTATCTTGTAAGAGGAAGCGCTGGCGGTTGTAGGACCGATCGGATAGCTAGACCTGCAAAAAGGAGTGCCCAATCGGACCCAGGCGTTAGCACTCCGAAGCTTAAGTTAGTAGCTTTATAGAGAGAGTTCTTTAAAATGAGTGAGAGAGTCTTAGATGTTCAATATCTGGAGCCATTATGTTTTAGGCTATTTATAGGTGTTCTTTGGAGGGGTACTTGAGTACCTTGGGGAGTGATAACCGACAGTCAGAGTAGTTGAGCGGCGATGTGACAAAAAGTAGGTGGTGAGTATAGGTGTTGGCTTGTGTCAATGGGCTGACGGGACATGTTGTCCCATCAGTCCGATTGGATATTATGCTTTTCTGTGCTGTATTTCAGCTCACGCTTTACCCTTTTGCTACTAGCTTGGGCCCTGTTTGGGCCGCATTGATTGGGCCTTTGGGAATGTATTTTCCACAGTTATCAGTTGTCCCCCCTTCCAACGAGTCCCATTGGGCGAGGTATTATTCTATTATTTTGGCAGGGTTTTTGAATTTTTAGGAGGAGCCCGCTCGAAGAGATGCATCTGTTTATCTCAGACAGCTATCTTGTACTTAATGTCGTGCGTGTTTCCAGAACGACGCTTTATTTTTCGCAACGCAGTGATGGGTTGAGGACACATGGTGTCTATCCGATAGGGAGGTTTTGGAGTATTCTGGAAGCTTTTCACCCATAAATAGGCAGGATTGAAGTAGATTTTCTTCACTTTTCGATGACTCTTAACGAAACTCTGCCAAAATCTCTTTGTGAACTTTGCTATTTGAAACCCTTGCCAAAAAGATTTTTTGTTGAGGGAAGTACTTCGAATTTTGGAGAATTTCAGAGTGTTTGAGAGATTACCCAAGTAAGTAAGCAATCCTTGCCTTTGATTTTATTTTTCATTCATCACATATACACTTTTACTTCTCCTCTGCAAAAAATGGTTTCAAGCAGTAGCCCATAAATAGATAGAAGCTTCTTAGAGGATTACGAGAATCGCGAACTGCTCGCTCGGCCTTCGCGATTGACAGAAGTGGAGGTGGCCAAAATTCCTTCTCGATACCACCTTTTGGCAAAGGTATTAGTGATGGCCTGTCCTGCTTCCATGGTAATTACAGTGGGGCCTTTTGGTTGTGAGAGGAACGAATGGTTCATATGCCATTTATGGAGTTTGGATGCGGGAATGAGGCTTTCCTTTGGCGCATTTGAATCGGCATTACTCAAGGGTTATAGAATTACCCCCAACCAATTAATTCCAAATGGATGGAGAATGGTAGTCTATTTCAAGATTTTATGCAAGATAGAATCAGTGGCCCCCACTCTGGATCTTTTTACTCACTTTTTTTATATTTTCGATCGAAGTGATGGGTCAGAATATTACTTTACTAGCCGACGACATCGAAAGCTCTTTGCTGTTTCGTCTTCCATGAAACATTTCAGGGAGAGGTACTTCTTAGTGGGGATGGCTGGTGGCTTTGGAGTACCGTTAATCCAATCGAAAGGGGCAACCATTTTGAACGATCATGCTATCAGTCGATCCATGTACGAAATCGACATCAAAAAATTGATGGAAGCCGTGGTGAGGAACGGTCGGCCATACGACTTTGATTACCTTCTGAGAACTCTGTCCGAGCTTGCAAGGCCCAATGTTAGCACTAGCATAGAATGTGAGCATTAATATCGGAGTGTGGAGAAGGATGCCTATTTTTGCCGATTCATATATTATATGTGCATTTATTGTACTGAATTTTAAAACGAGGTATTTATCTTTGTTTTGTTTGTGCGATGCAGCTGTGAATGAAATGGCAAGAGAAAAGGAGGCCGCAAAACAACTAGCTGATCGAGCCAAAGCTAAAAGAGAGGCTGATCATTTGGCTAAAGAGGAGAAAAGGGAAAAGAAGAGGAAGATTCTGCCTGCTTCTGAGGTTCAGGCCTCCAAGAGTGCTACTAGTGTTCCTATAATTGCAACAACGACTACCTCTTCTATCACTGTGGTTGTCCCTACAACCCATCCTTCCTTAACTATCTCGACCCCATCACTTCCCCCTCAAATCGCAGTGAAACAGCATCATCTTAAGCGATGGCAATTAAGGGATGAATCTGACGAGGAAGGGCCACAATCGTCTCCCCTCACTCGGCTGTCTTCCCAGCAAATGGGAACACTGGCAGATGAGGCAGTGCATAAGAAGATTGAAGAGGCGGCAAAGAGGAAGGCTATCAAAACCATAGCTGCTGTCAATGCCCGGATTGTCACGAGGGACAAGGAGGTAGCTTGAAATGAGCCAAGCCGACGGTCTTCAGGGAGAACTCAAGAGGGTCAGGCTCTACCCTTGAAAGAAATCTTGAAAAGGCAGTTTGGCAATAACTGGTCCGTGACCAACAGGGACGTATCAGCCTTCATTTGTCAAGGTCTTGCTCAGGAGAGTGACTTTAAGGCAATGACAGAGCTTAATTTGCTCTCCCAGGAATACAGGTTATTTCAGCAACAAAGCCTGGAGGTAACACTTGTGGCTTTCAATTTTATCTCTATTTTTTTTATTTTTCTTCGTCCCTTTTGACTAGTTCCTCCACTTCCTTTTCTCAGTTGATTAAAAGGGGGATTCGTATACATGGCATGGTGGCTTATGCCCAAGTGAAGTGGGAGGATGTCGTTCGGCAAAGGAAAGAAGCTGAGACCGCCATTGATGTGACGAAGAAAGAAGTTATGCTTTTAAAGTCGGAGGTGGAAGAGCTAAGTAAGGAGAAAACCTGATTGGCTCAAGACCTTAAGTCTCGGCAGAGCGAGGTAGACCGCTTGAAGGGAGATGTGGCGCGCCTTGCTGCTGACAGTGCCTTGTGCATGAAATACAAGGAGGAGTTGGACAGGCTGAGGGGCAAATGCTCACAACTGAAGAACGACTGCCTCAAAGCCAATGTTGACAAAGACAAGGCACTTGTGGACAAAGACAAGGTTTTATCAAAGCGCGACCTTCTCCTGGTAGAGAAGAATTTCGTGGAGATAGTTTTGGTGGAAAAGGAGGCGACTTGGACTAAAAAGTTGGAGAAAGCGTTGGATGCTAAAGGGGAGGAGGTCTTTGATAAGTTGGGCGAGGCGCAAGGGAGGTTGTTGACTCGGTTAATCTATATAGCCAGGCAGCGGTTTCTTGAAGTTGACCTCGATTGGATGGAGGACCAAGGGGCTCTTCCCGATCCTTATTCTAACGATGATGAGGAAGAGGCCTCTCCGGTTGAAGAGACTGAAGGAATAGCTGAGGAAACCTTTTCAGCACAACAGGCGGTTGTCAATTTGCCAAATGAACCTGAAGTCATTTCTCCTCACCCCGCAGAGCCTAAGGCCCCTTTGCCAACGGAGCTAGAACCCACTGTCTTTTTGTCGGAGGAGTCAAAAAATGGTTAAATGATTATTGAGACTATTGTAGAGTCCACATTTGAACTGGTCGATTCCATAGTAGAGATTGTAGGCATAAAGGCTTAGTCTTCTTTCTTGTAACTTGTAAAAAATTCTCGGATGTATATACAAGATTTCGTTCGCTTTTTATCATAGTTACAGTTCTTAACTGGAGTAGGATTCGTTATAAAATTAACCAAGTGAAAAACAACCTTTGCATAGAATGTACGAAATCAATTAAGGAGAGTATGGGAGCACTTCCCGAATCATAAAAAAATTAGAGTACATGACTCTTTAAAGTCAATGATCGTCTGATCCGATCGGAGAGAGTCGCGACAACATGACCATTTCGGTCGCAGTAGGTGACTTTGTAATTTTTGGTGTGACCAAAGTATTATTCTAGCAGATACAAAGATCTGCTATGCATTGGAGTGGTTTGAAATTTTGCACGTTAAGTATGGAGGAGATATAACTCATTTAACTGTCGTACTTTGCATTTTAAGTGCAAGATAAACGTTGATGGAGATGGAATGAAGAAGTTTCGTATCGATGGTTGAGGTATAGTGTCGAATCTATCAAATTGAATTGAGAAAGGTTTTCGTATTTCGAGATAAGCATTGACCCAAATCGCGCCGGGGGAGTCATAGTGGAGAAATCTTTTGCATTTTGGGCTTGGGACAAGCCAAACGAATGACCATCCCGAATTTCGATTAGGATCTATGAAGAATGGAGTAAAACCAATAACCTACAAACAAATAACCAAACAAACAAACAAACAAACAAATACATAAATAGAAACATACCTTTTCCAAAGATGAAGAAAAATGGAGAAAATTTTCTTTATTGAATGTGAATTTAATACACAATTATACATGGTGCTTCTTGAGTACTTCGACATTCCAGCTTCTGGGGATATCTGACCCTTCAAGGGTTCTTAGTTTATATGTACTAAAACTTAAAACCTTGGAGACTTCATAGGGGCCTTTCCTAAGCTTATGTTCACCCTTCTGAGCACCAGATCACCCACATTAAAGGTTCTTGCCCTTACTTTTGTGTTATGGTATCTAGCGACTCTTTGATTGTAGGCAGAAATTTTGGTACAAACATCTTCCCTCCTTTCTTCTAATAGGTCCAAATTTTGGCGTCTATCCAGGACATTCGTCCGACTGGAGTGGAATGTTGTTCGATAGGACGAGAGACCAATTTCTACAGGTATCATGGCCTCGGAGCCGTAGACAAGAGAGAATAGTTTTTGATGGGTGCTGGCTCGTAAAGAGGTCCTGTAAGACCACAAGACGCTATGCAGTTCCTCAGTGCAGTTGCCTTTTGCCTCATCGAGTCATTTTTTCAGTCCTTCTAGGAGTGTCCAATTGGAGACCTCGATCATCCTATTGCTCTGGGGATGGGTGACGGAGGTGAACTTAAGGCCGATATTGAGGCTTTGGCAAAAGTTTTTGTAGATCGAACTGTCGAACTGCTTGCCATTATTTGTAATGAAAACATTAGGTAAGCCATACCTGCAGATGATGTTTTTCCAAATGAAGTTTTTAACTTTCTCCGCCATGATTGTAGCTAGAGGTTCTGCCTCGATCCACTTGGAGAAGTGATCAACGGCAACATGGACAAACTTCATTTGCCTTTTTCCTTGGGGAAAGGGCCCCAGAATGTCTAGGCCCCATTGGTCAAACGTCCAAGAAACTCCGATTGGATTTTGATTTACTGCCTGTTGCCTGATGATTCTTCCATGGATTTGGCATTGTTGGCATCTTCTTACCTTCTCTTAGGCATCTTTGAAGATGTTTGGCTAGTAGTATCCAGTTTGGAGGGCTTTCCTTGTCATGGCTCTACTAGCCTCGTGTGCTCTACAAATGCCTTCATGGATTTTTCTCAAAATATAGTCTTCTTCCTCCTCCGTTACGCATTTGAGCCAGGGGTGACTGAAAGCTTTTTTAAACAATTCACAGTTAATAGTAGAATAATTTAGGGATTTATGAGATACTTTTCGGGCTTTCGCCTTATCTTCAGGCAATTATCCTGTTTGTAGGTACCGTTTAATGGGGCTCATCCATGTTTCCTGAACTGGCTCAATTTCCATCATTTCTAGTTCGTCTAAGGAGGAGTGTAGTTCATTAATGATGGTTATGCTTTCTTCTACCATCCCTTGCTCGGCAGCAGACATTTTGGCAAGTCGATCGGCTACTAAAGTTTGATCTCTCGGCACCTTTTGTAGGACCCACTCGGATCCACATTCTTCTAGAATCTTGAGTGCCGCCTTGACCTTTCCCAGATACCATATCATGTTGGCTTCTCTGGCCTCAAAAGGTGCCTAAGACCTGGCTCGTCATGAGTTGGGAATCACTTTTGATGACGACCAATTTGGTTGGATGGCATGAAGCAGCCCTTGCAAGAGAGCCTCGTACTCTGCCATGTTATTTGAAATTTTAAAGTTAAGCTTTATTGCGTACCTTATAATGATGCCCAGGGTCCCATTATTACGATGCCTACACCTCCTCGGCTGTCATTCGTAGCCCCATCCAGGATCATTTCTCAATTTACTGGTTTGGGTGGTTAGTTACTTCCTCACCAGCGAATTTAGCGATAAAGTCTGCCAAGGCTTAAGCCTTGATTGCTTTCCTAGGTTCGTATCTCACGTCCCACGATTAAAGCTTAATTGCCCACCCCACCATTTTTGCTTCCAAGTCTGGGGTCTAGAGAATTTTTTTCATTGGTTGACCCAATCGGACAACTATTGTATGTGCTTCGAAGTATTGTCTCAGCTTCTTCGTGATAGAATATGACATGGTATGCACATAAAGATCACGCAGTGAAAAACAATAAAAATTTGATCATACATGCCATACAATTCCATGACAAGAATCGAAACATGCAATTTTAGGGTTTTAAAACTTACAAATTTAGATGCCTTTAAAACTTGATTTTGATGATGACCAGCAACCAAGGAGGACATCTTAGCCTTAGACCTTCACCACCAATGCCAAGGAACGACCTTTATGCCACTCCTCTCTATTCTCACACACACACTTGTAAAGATAGCTTAAAAACCGAGATTGTTAGCTCTCAAATTAAGTATTGTGTAATGGCTATGGTTTGAAGCTACAAGACTTGATCTTGTACTTCTTTTAGGTGCTATTAATGCCCAAAAACACAAGAGTATGAGGAACAATCCTTTCTCCTTGTAAAAATTGGCCAAAAGAATTTTGTGAGAGAGAGAGAGAAGTTCACGCCAAAATTAGTATATCTCTAGGGTTTTATTTCTTTACTAATATATGTCCTTATGTTTTGGCAAGTGTTTGATCTGAATTTTACTACCTCAAGATAATTAATTCAACCTCAATCACTTCCTAAAAATAAGTAACATATATTAGTTCAATCTTTTTTGAATTTAAAATTCAAATTAATTTGAAATAAAACATAAGACATTTTAATCTAATAAATCACTTAATAAAATAATGCATGTGCTGAAATTCCTTGGTATTTCTCTAGGAATTTCGGCAACTTCAATTTCCATTTAAATGATTTAATTTGATTAAAATTCTTTTAGGCTTTAATACTCAATTAATTAAATTAATACAAGATAATTAATTAATTGAAATTAAACCTTGTGGGCCGATTCTCTCTCTCTAATGGACCAAGGTCCATTTAGCAATTATAATGCCCATTACATACATTAATTTGACTTTAATTAAAAGCCCAAATTAATGCCCAATACTTTATTTAAATATTTTAAGCCCAATACTTTGTGTGCGATCTTATAGGTCCATTTAATGTTGGCAATGAATTAATTCAAAAGCTATATATATTCTCTAGCAAGATATTATAGCATTCCAAATTAAATGAAAATGCATATGGCATTTAGTGACCTAATGCAATTTTGCATAGTCCCTTACCCATAAATATCAGAATTAATATAAGGCATGGAACTAGTCATCCTTATATATATTAATTCCTTTCTTGATATTCCACTGACACTGAACTCTCAGATAAATAATGATTACTCATTATTTTATCTCGATATGGCCATACACTTCTCAGTTCACTGATCAAGTGCCGATGATATTTTCTCTCTTATAGAGAGGGGTAATCCCTTCACTTCTCTCATGTTCTCTAACATGAATCAATGCATACCCAAGCATACCCGTACTTGTCACTTTGTTATGAGCATGTTAGGTGTATGTCAAAGCACACAGTAATTCATAAAGAGTTTCATAGAGATTTTAGGTCTAAGAACTCCGATACAAAACTTGCATGTGTGAAACACTTATGACTTATACCATGTAGTGTTCTCATGAGTGGATCGAATCCAGATACCATGTTTTAAACATGTATCTATGATATCTGATTGACACTCTTGTCCTTATGATCTTTAAGACAAAACTCAACTTATCAGAGAGAGCATACTAGTCTTAATTCATTTGTTATTCCCATAATAATGACTGACTAGGGATATTTAGAATGAAGTCTCATTTGTTTCAAGGTCTTACAACCATGTGCCTCACACATGATAACTTAAACTGAAACAACATTCTTGGATAGTTCTATCAATTGATATGCACAGGAATACAATAGATAAAATAAATGCCTCATTTATTAACTAAAGTATTTTATTACAATGTATTAGGGCTAGGGCTTACACTAACAATCTCCCACTAGCACTAGTCCCAATTAGGCATAGCCCTAAGACCGAATGCTCTCAAATGAGCTTTGTGTAGATTTGGACGCAACTGTTTCGTCAAAGGATCTGCTACATTGTCTTCACTTCCTATCTTGCTAACCTTGACGTCCCCACCATCAATGATTTCTTTGATCAGGTGGTACCTCCTGAGTATGTGTTTGGATTTCTGGTGTGGCCGGGGCTCCTTGGCTTGTGCGATGGCCCCGTTGTTGTCACAAAAAATTTTTAATGGATCTAGGATGCTTGAGACCACTCCTAATCGAGAAATGAAATTTTTAATCCAAACAGCGTCTTTTGCAGCCTCACTCGCTACAATATACTCAAATTCTGTAGTTGAGTCGGCAACGGTCTCTTGCTTCGAGCTTCTCCAGCTGACAGCACCACCGTTCAAAATAAAAAAAAAAACCCAGATTGCGATCTAGAATCCTGAGTGCTGGTCTGAAAAGCAGCATCGGCATAACCTTGTATGACGAGCTCTTCTTGACCACCATACACCAAGAAGTGATCCTTAGTCCTTCGCAGGTACTTCAGAATCCCTTTTACAGCAGACCAGTGCTTCTCACCAGGGTCTTGCTGAAACCTATTGGTTATACTCAGTGCATGAGCAACATCCAACCTAGTACATAACATAGCGTACATGATAAATCCAATAGCAGATGTATATGGGATTCTACTCATGTTGTCCCTTTCCTCTTTGGTTTTAGGGCACTGTTCTTTAGTCAAAGGAACTCCCAAAGCCAAAGGTATGTATCCTTTCTTTGAGTCTCCCATACTAAAATGCTTTAGTACTTTGTCTATGTACTTTTCTTGACTTAGTCCCAAAAGTCGATTCGATCTATCTCTATAGATTCAAATACCAAGTATTGTCTCGGCTTCACCTAAGTCTTTCATTGAGAAACATTTTTCCAACCATTGCTTAACCTTTTGCAATGTTGGAATGTCATTCCTAATAAGAAGGATGTCATCCACATATAGGACCAGAAATACTACTATGCTTTCACTAACCTTCTTGTACACACAAGGCTCATCTTCGTTCTTGATGAAGTCAAATTCTTTGACTGCCTCATCAAAACGAAGATTCCAACTCGGGATGCTTGCTTTAATCCATAAATGGATTTTTGAAGCTTGCAAACCTTCTTAGGATGCTTGGGATTGACAAAACCCTCAGGCTGTGTCATATACACATCCTCAAGTAAATTTCCATTGAGGAAAGCAGTTTTAACATCCATTTGCCATATCTCATAATCATGATATGCAGCTATGGCAAGTAAGATCCTAATGGACTTGAGCATGACTACAGACGAAAAGGTTTCATCATAGTCTACACCATGAGTTTGTCGAAAACCTTTTGCTACTAGTTTACCTTTGTAGGTCTTATCAGCTTTGAGTTTGAATAGCCACTTGCATTCAATTACCTTAACACCTTCTGGTGGATCAACCAAGGTCTAAACCTGGTTATCGTACATTGATTACATCTCGGATTTCATGACTTCAAGCCAATTTTCCGAGTCTGGGCTCTCAATAGCTTCTCAGTAGGTATTAGGATCCTTATGATCTACTAACTCAATAGTGTCACTGTCAGTGATTAGAAATCCGTATCTCTCAATCTCCCGACGTACCCTACCAGACCTTCTAAGTTCTTGTGTAATGGATTCTTGTTCCACAACTGGTTGTGAACTTGATCCCATTTCCAACTCATCCTCTATGAGAGTTTGTAGTGCTTGAATTTCTTCAAGTTCTACTTTAATCCCACTGTCTTTTTTGAGAAGGAACTCCTTTTCCAAGAAAACAGCCTTGCGAGCAACAAATACTTTGTTCTCAGCTTGTGAGTAAAAGTAGTATCCCTTTATTTCTTTGGGATAACCCACAAACAAGCAGATAGTGGATTTGGACTCTAGTTTGTCATATGTTAATTTCTTAACTTGTGCTTCACAGTCCCAAATCCTGAGAAATGACATATTGGGTTTTTTGCCCATTTCATACCTCGTATGGTGTCTTCTCAACTGCTTTAGTTGGAGTACGGTTTAGTAGAAACGCAGCAGTTTCTAATGCATAATCCCAAAAAGAGATAGGAAGATTTTCTTGACTCATCATAGATCGAATCATATCCAACAGAGTTCGATTTCTCCTTTCGGACACACCATTCTATTGTGGTGTTCCAGGAGGAGTGAGCTATGAAATAATACCACACTCTTTTAGATGACTGTCAAACTCTTGGCTTAAGTATTCGCCACCTCGATCTAATCAAATGGCTTTTATACTTTTGCCAAGTTGTTTTTCTACTTCGTTCTTAAACTTAAATTTCTCAAAAGTTTCAGATTTGTACTTCATTAGATAGACACAGCCATATGTACTGAAGTCATCTGTGAATGTCACGAAGTAGCTAAAACTACCTCTAGCTTGTGTACTTAATGGTCCACATACATCGGTATGTATTAGTTCCAATAAGCCATTAATCCTTTCACCTTTCTTGTTAAAAGGACTCTTTGTCATTTTTCCATGCAAACATGGCTCGCATGTATCATAAGACTCTAAGTCAAATGACCCAAGCACTCCAGTTTTGTTGAGTCTTGAAATGCATTTTTTATTTGCATGCCCTAAACAACAATGCCAGAAGTAAGTAGGGTTTAATTCGTTTGATTTAACCCTCTTTGTATTAATGTTGTATATGGACTCTTTGTTTTGTAAATCAAGGATATAAAGGCCATTTTGCAACATGGCATTGCCATAAGAAATGCCTTGGCAACGAATATGAGCATTGCCATTTTTAATAACAAAATCAAATTCATCCAAATCCAAACATGAAATTGAAATAATGTTTCTGCTCATAGCAGGCACATAATAACAATTTTTCAAAATTAATCAAAGTTCGAAAGGTAAAGTGAGTTGATAGTCACCTATCTCCATGGCATCAACTCGTGCTCCATTCCCCACACAGAGGTCCACTTCATTCTTTCCAAGTAACCGCCTATTTCTTAGCCCCTACACATTTGAACAAATGTGAGAACCACAACCAGTATCCAATAACCAAGTGGTAGAAATAGAAAGGTTAATCTCAACAACAAAAATACCAGAACTAGATGCCTTGGCTCCATTCTTCTTTTGTTCTTCCTTGAAGAGAGTGCAATTCTTCCTCTAATGCCCTATCTTGTTACAATGGAAGCAAGTATTCTCACTCTCTTTGAACTTCTGCGCCTTGGGCTTGGATTGGGCCTGAAGTGCACTTGATGGAATATGACATGATGTGTTCATGGTAATAGTGCAGCGAAAAAACGATAAAAACGATCATACATGCCAAACAATTCCATGATAATAATCGAAACATGCAATTTTAGGGTTTTAAAAACTTACAACTTTGGATGCCTTTTAAAACTTGAGTTTGGTGATGACCAGCAACCGAGATGACTTTATCCACCTTAGATCTTGATCAACAATGCCAAGGACAACCTTTTACGCCACTCCCTCTATTCTCACACACACAATTGCACCGACGGCTTAAAATCGAGATTGTTACCTCTCTTTTAAAGTATTGTGTAATGGCTATGGTTTGAAGCTACAAAATTTGATTTTGTACTTCTCTTAGCTTGATATTACTACCCAAGAACACAAAAAAATAAGTAACAATCCTTTCTCCTTATGAAAATTGGCCAAAAGAATATTATGAGAGAGAGGGATGTAATTCACGCCAAAAGCAAGGTGGCTAGGGTTTTCACGCCAGTCTTCTTTAGGGTTTTATTTCTTTTTAATATATATCCTTATCTTTTGGGTAGTGTTTGATCTGAATTTTACCATCTCAAGATAATTAATTCAACTTCAATCACTTCCTAAAAATAAGTAATATATATTGATTTAAACTCCTTTGAATTTAAAATTCAAATTTGAAATAAAACACAAGACATTTAACTAGTGAGCATGTACCGAAATTCCTTGATTTCCATCTTGGAATTTTGGCCACTTCATCTATTATTTAAATGATTTAATTTAATTTAAATTCTTGTAGGCTTTAACACTTAATTAACTTAATTAATACAAGATAATTAATTAATTGAAATTAAACCTTGTAGGCTGAATTTTTCTCTCTCATGGACCAAGGTCCAATGGCAATTATAAAACCCATTACACACATTAATTTGACTTTAATTAAAAGCCCAGATTAATGCCAAATACTTTATTTAAATATTTTAAGCCCAATGCTTTGTGTACGATCTTATAGGTCCATTTAATGTTGGCAATGAATTAATAAATTAATTCAAAGGCTATATATATTCTCTAGCAAGATATTATAGCTTTCCAAATTAAATGAAAATGCATATGGTATTTAGTGACTTAATGGAATTTTGCATAGTCCCTTACCCATAAATATCAGAATTAATATAAGGCATGGAACTAGTCATCCTTATATATATTAATTCCTTTCTTGATATTCCAGTGACACTGAACTCTCAGATAAATAATGATTACTCATTATCTCATCTCGGTATGGCCATACACTTCTCAGTTCACTTATCAAGTGGCCGATGATATTTTCTCTCTTATCAAGAAGGGTAATCCCTTCACTTCTCTCATGCTCTCTAACATAAATCAATGCATACCCAATCATACCCGTACTTGTCACTCTATTACGAGCACGTTAGGTGTATGTCAAAGTACACAATAATTTATAAAGAGTTTCATAGAGATTTTAGGTCTAAGAACTCTGATACAAAACTTGCATATGAGAAACACTTATGACTTGTACCATGTAGTGTTCTCATAAGCGGATCGTATCCAGATACCATATTCTTTAACATGTATCTATGATCTCTAATTGACATTCTTGTCCTAATGATCCGTAAGACAGAACTCATAATATCAGAGAGAGCATACTAGTCTTAATTCATTGTTATTCCCATAACAATGACTGACTAGGGATATTTAGAATGATGTCTCATTTGTTTCAAGGTCTTACAACCATGTGTCTCACACATGGTAACTTAAACCGAAACAATATTCTTGGATAGTTTTATCAATTGATATGCACAGGAATACAATGAATAAAATAAATGCCTTATTTTATTAATTAAAGTATTTTATTACAATGCATTGGGGCTAGGGCTTACACTAACAACACTCCCACTTGACTTGAACCGAGCCAGGTCATTCTTGGGTTTTGCCTTTCCCTTTCCCTTTCCCTTAGCGAGTCCCTTTTTAATGCCCCCTTGAACCATCAATACAGGATTGGTCTTTCGAATGTTCTCTTCAGCATTCTTAACCATCCCATGGAGCTCAGTAACTGACTTGTTCATTGCATACATGTTATAATTCATCACAAATGGATCATAATCATCAGTCAATGATCCTAAGATCAAGTCAGTGGCCAATTCCTTTGGCACTTGCACCTCAAGCTTCTCAAGAGTATCAAGATACCCTTTCATCTTGAGTACATGGGTACTAACAGGAGTGCCTGCAGCCATCTTACAAGAAATCAAGGCCTTTGTTGTCACGAACCTCTCATGACGAGCTTGCTCTTGGAACATCTACTTGAGGTGCACCATGATCGCATAAGCCTCTTTGTCCATAAATTGCTTTTGCAAGTTAGGCACCATAGTGGCCAGCATCAGACAAGTCACATCATTGGAGTCGCTCTTCTTGGTCTCAAAAGTTTCCTTTTGAACAGCAGAGGCATTCCTAGCAGGTTCTTCAGGCAAGGGTGCATCCAAAACATACGACTTTTTCTCTTGCTTAAGAACTATTCTTAAGTTTCAAGACCAGTCTATGAAATTGGTGCCATTCAATTTGTCCTTTTCAAGGACCGATCGCAATGAGAAATTGTTGTTTGAAGATGCCATTTTCAATCTATAATAAAATTTAGCAAGATTAAATGAGGTCTTATTTATAATCCCACAAACTGAATTAATATCCTTTTAAATAATTCGCGTTACTGATTTAATGTGGGCCAAGATCCACTTTTCACAACAACTTATTAGTCAAGTTGAGATTGTACACCTAACAAGTTAAGTTACTTAGGTAGTAAAAACTCTAATCATGTCTCGTACATGACTCTTGGATCAAATGGGCTAACATCTTAATATGTTATAACACAAACCCATTTATTAGTTGTCTAGGTCCGGGAATCCCTTTTTATTGTTAAGTCCAACCTACATTCACAACCTATGCCTCACAAAGATAATCGAACACATCTAGGACTCTTAGTCTACGTGACCGATGATCGATGCCTTGACATGTTTCGAATTAGGAAGGCAACTTTGTGACTTACTATTTTTAGGGATTCATTTTATTACGGCTTACATGGCATACGCTTTGTCATCCATTCATATCATACATATATAAATAATTGCATAAAGTAAAGCATGACAAACATGGGCCCAAAAACCTACAACTAAGATTCTATACTATTACATAAGAATCTTCGAGTTGGGCTTCTCCACTCCGGTGGGCTTCGTCTTGATTTACAAAGTCTTCAAGAAAATTCTATTCTAAAAAATAAATGAAACTTTTACAAAAATACATAATGGCTCGTATGCCATATTTAATTACAAAAACCCAGGGCCCATGAATGCACCATGCATATCCATTCAGCACACCAAACAAGCAAATAAATATACATAACATTCATGGATCAAACAAAATCCAATTTTAATTAATTTAGCCAAGCACATTAATGGAAATTGTGTACTTGAACCTTTAAGATATGACCCCGTGATGGGCCTGGGCTGAAGCCCAATGGACTAAATCCTCTTATTGAATAAGTTCTCTTAAAAGCCCAAAACACAAACTAGTTAGATTTGTGCTATAAATCAACTCTAGTATAATTTTCAATTTTGCCATTTTTAATTTTATGTCATACAACCCATAAACATTAAAAATACATATAATATGTACCAACATGAATTAAAACACAAAATCATGAAGAACATATATATGATACACGGCATGCATATAAAAACAAACAAACAACAAAACTAGTTGTTTAATGCTTATGTGATGCTACAAAAATGCACAAATACTTAAATCAATTTTATGAGTCATTTAATAATTTAAATAAGGTCATAAATATTGATTTAATATTTTGTACCAATCTGATCTAAATGTGTTTTTAAAATTTTAATCAAAACAAAACAAACAATGTTGATTAAACATGTAACAAACACAAACTAGTCATAGTTTTAAGTGATTTTAAAATTAATCAATTAAATTGTCATGGACCAGAATTAAAACCAAATTTAAAATATGTCTAGACCTGATATTTAATCTTTAAAAATCACTTACAAACATGCCAAAATCGTTTTAACATTTAATATTTAAAACTAGTTGTTAAACTAACAATTAACATGCCAAATAGCACCTAGTTTTAATATTAACATGTACCATTAGGTATTATCAATTAAATCCGACCATTAACAGCTCCTAGAACATCTTAGTACAGTATATTAACATGTCATATTAATTATAATACCTATCTAATCATTTAAAATCATTTTTACACCAAAATAATGCAAAAAACTCAAAACAGAAAATTTCAGAATTGCATGTATTTAAAATAACGATTTTTGATTAATTATTTCATGCATATAAAACACTAAAATAAGCATGATTATGCTCTGATACCACTGATGGAATATGACATGGTATGCACATAAAGTTCACGCAGTGAAAAACAATAAAAATTTGATCATACATGCCATACAATTTCATGACAAGAATCGAGACATGCAATTTTAGGGTTTTAAAACTTACAATTTTAGATGCCTTTAAAAATTGATTTTGATGATGACCAGCAACCAAGGAGGATATATTAGCCTTATACCTTTACCATCAATGCTAAGAAACAGCCTTTACGCCACTCCTCTCTATTCTCACACACACACTTGCAAATATAGCATAAAAACCGAGATTGCTAGCTCTCAAATTAAGTATTGTGTAATGGCTATGGTTTGAAGCTACAAGACTTGATCTTGTACTTCTTTTAGGTGCTATTAATGCCAAAAAACACAAGAGTATGAGGAACAATCCTTTCTCCTTGTGAAAATTTGCCAAAAGAATTTTGTGTGAGAGAGAGAGAAGTTCACGCCAAAACTAGTATATCTCTAGGGTTTTATTTCTTTACTAATATATGTCCTTATCTTTTGGCAAGTGTTTGATCTGAATTTTACTACCTCAAGATAATTAATTCAACCTCAATCACTTCCTAAAAATAAGTAACATATATTAGTTCAATCTCTTTTGAATTTAAAATTAAAATTAATTTGAAATAAAACATAAGACATTTTAATCTAATAAATCACTTAATAAAATAATGCATGTGCTGAAATTCCTTGGTATTTCTCTAGGAATTTCGGCCACTTCAATTTCCATTTAAATGATTTAATTTGATTAAAATTCTTTTAAGCTTTAATACTCAATTAATTAAATTAATACAAGATAATTAATTAATTGAAATTAAACCTTGTGGGCCGATTCTCTCTCTCTAATGGACCAAGGTCCATTTAGCAATTATAATGCCCATTACATATATTAATTTGACTTTAATTAAAAGCCCAAATTAATGCCCAATACTTTATTTAAATATTTTAAGCCCAATGCTTTGTGTGCGATCCTATAGGTCCATTTAATGTTGGCAATTAATTAATGAATTAATTCAAAAGCTATATATATTCTCTAGCAAGATATTATAGCATTTCAAATTAAATGAAAATGCATATGGCATTTAGTGACCCAATACAATTTTTCATAGTCCCTCACCTATAAATATCAGAATTAATATAAGGCATGGAACTAGTCATCCTTATATATATTAATTCCTTTCTTGATATTCCAGTGACACTGAACTCTCAGATAAATAATGATTACTCATTATTTCATCTCGGTATGGCCAAACACTTCTTAGTTCACTGATCAAGTGGCCGATGATATTTTCTCTCTTATAGAGAGGGGTAATCCCTTCACTTCTCTCATGCTCCCTAACATGAATCAATGCATACCCAAGCATACCCGTACTTGTCACTCTGTTATGAGCACGTTAAGTGTATGTCAAAGCACACAGTAATTCATAAAGAGTTTCATAGAGATTTTAGGTCTAAGAACTCCGATACAAAACTTGCATATGAGAAACACTTATGACTTGTACCATATAGTGTTCTCATGAGTGGATCAAATCCATATACCATGTTCTAAACATGTATCTATGATCTCTGATTGACACTCTTGTCCTTATGATCCGTAAGATAGAACTCAACTTATCAGAGAGAACATACTAGTCTTAATTCATTTGTTATTCCCATAACAATGACTGACTAGGGATATTTAGAATGAAGTCTCATTTGTTTCAAGCTCTTACAACCATGTGCCTCACACATGATAACTTAAACTGAAACAACATTCTTGGATAGTTCTATCAATTGATATGCACAGGAATACAATAGATAAAACAAATGCCTCATTTATTAAATAAAGTATTTTATTACAATGTATTGGGGCTAGGGCTTACACTAACACTTCGTGCACATCGTGAGGGCAATGATGAGTTGTTCTATTGGTCCTTTTTTCAATTCTGGGCCTCTGAGCACTTGGCTCATTTAATAAATAGGTAGTTGCTGGGTTCTTTTTTCCTGACCAAGACACCTACAATAGCTTCGCCAGAAGTTGATATGTATAAGTACAAATTTTCACCTGAAAATGGTCGGCTGAGATAAGGGGGATTGGTGAGGAATTTCTTTAACTCATTAAAGGCTTGCTGACAATCAGCGTCCCAGTTGAAGGCTTCATTCTTCCTTAATTTCTTGAAGAAGGGGGTGCATCATTTGGCTGAGGAGGATATGAATTGCCTAAGGGTTGTTATTCAGCCATTCAGTTTCTAAACGTCCTTTACGTTATTCGGTGGTTGCATCTCCAGGATTGCTTTTATTTTGTTGGGGTTGGCTTCAATGCCCCTTTGGGAGACCATGAAGCCCAAGAATTTACCCGAGGGCACCCCAAAAATGCATTTATTAGGGTTGAGCTTCCTCCGAAATTTATTCAGTGTATTGAAGACTTTTGCCAAATCGCCATGATGTTTTTGGGGGCTTTTGTTTTTTATGATCATATCATCCACGTAAACTTCCACATGCTGCCCGATTTGATATTTGAAAATCTTATTCATCAAGCGCTGATATGTAGCACCCACATTTTTCAATCCGAATGGCAATGCCTTGTAACAAAAGTTGCCATCATCCGTGATAAAGCTGGTCTTTTCCTGATCTAGTAACCACATCATAATTTGATGGTATCCAGCATATGCGTCGAGGAAGGAATAGATGGCATGACCCGTAGTAGCATCCACCAACTGGTCTATGCTAGGTAGGGGGTAGCTGTCTTTTGGGCATGCTTTGTTAAGGTCCGTAAAGTCAACGCACATTCGCATCTTCCCTGATTTCTTTTTGACCAGAACAACATTGGCTAGCCATTCGGGGTAGTTAACCTCTCAGATTGTCCCCACCTTCAGCAACCTGTCTACCTCTTTGGAGATAAGTCTCCTATGATTAGGAGCATGCCTTTGCAATTTCTACCTAACAGGCTTGCAAGCTGGATCCACGTTAAGTTTGTGGATGATTACATTGGGATTAATCCTGGTGATGTCTTCTGGCTTCCAAGCAAAGGACGCCTGGTTGATCGTTAATACTTGCATGAAAGCCTCCTCAACCTCCGTGTTCATACTAGTGCCAATTTAGACAGCCTTGCCTTTCGCAAGCGTCCTAGTTTTGACTTCTTTTACAGGATCCATTCTCGGTTCCTCCACCTGCTCAAGTCATTCCAGACCTGATTCTACCAACATGGCTCCTTTATGGTGCTTGATCATGGTAACATAAGCCTCTCTTGATGCCTTTTGGTTGCCTTTCAGGATGGCGATGCCTCCCCTGGTCAGGATTTTCATCACCATATAACTGATGCTGGTGACTGCCCCGGTTTGAAATATAGAGGCCTGCCAAAAATGGTGTTATAAGACTCAGGCATGGGAGAAAGCTTCCTGGCCAAGCTCAACGAACAAATCAATCGAGCCTACTACTGGTACTGTGGCGTTGCCCAATCCGATCAGTGGTGTGGCATTCGGCTTGAGTTCTTCAATCGACAACCCCATCGCTCTATAAGCTTGCAATGTAAGCACATTCACCGCACTTCCATTGTCCACCAATATCCTTTTTACATCAAAATTGTTAATCCATGCCCTGACGACAAGAGCATCCTTGTGAGGGAACATTACATCTCGTGCATCCTCACAGGATATGGTGACTGGGGCTGACCGTTTAGATGTTTGAGAGACATAGATGCCTTTACCCTTTCTTTTTATGGAAAGATCTTCTCCATAGGATGACCTACTAGTGATCATATTTATAACACCGACATACGATTGGCATGGGTCTGTATTTTTTGGCTTTTTTCGTTTATCGTCATCGTCATCATCGTCAGAGTCATCTTTCTTATGGTTCGATTGTTTACAGGGACTTGCCTCTCGAGTCGGACCTATAAATCTTTTAAGGGATCCCCTTTGCATGAGCCGTTCAATTTCTTCCTTCGATTGATGACATTCGTCGATTGCATGACCAATGTCCATGTGGAACTTGCAGTATTTGTTGTGGTTTTGGGTTCTTCTGGTCTTCTTATCCATCTTTCTGGGCCAGTTTACCCTTTGGTGGTTCTCCTTGATCCACATCAATACTTGTGCTGGATTGGCGTTGAGCGAAGTAAAAGTTCGAGCCTGCTGATAAGCTCCCCAATTAGACCTTGATCGTTTTGCCTCCTTTCTTTTTCCCAAGCTCTTCGAAGTGGAAGCTCTCTTTGGACTCCTTGTGAGCCATTCGAAAATTAGAGCTCGGTTAAATGTCTATCCATCTGGGTGTTGTAGCCTATCCAAGATGTTGCTTCTTCTGCCATGGCTGGATCTTAGGGCATCATCCAACTGGATATGTTGCCTGGCTCTTTCCATCAAATCGAAAAAGCTGACTGGCGGCCTTATCGTAATTGACTCAAACAATGGCCAATCAGCAGTGCCATTGGCTAGGGTGGTGGATGCCATTTCCACACTTACATTCCTCACCTCTGACATTGTAGCCTAGAATTTGTCGATGTAGTCTCGAAGACTTTCATCGGTCCTCTGGTAGAGGTTGCATAGATCACTCATAGATTTTGGCACTCGTGTCTGCACAATGAATCGTGTAATGAATAACTCCTTTAGTTGTCGGAAGGAAATGACTGACCCCTGCGAGAGCTTATGAAACCATGTGAGAGCGTCTCCTCCCAGCGTGGTGGGGAATATCATGCAGGCAATCCTTTTGTCGTAGGTGTATACCTGCACTTTTGTTAAATATTATGCAAGATGTGTAGAAGGGTCAGTTTTACCTGTATACCTGTCCATTACTACGTCTCACCACCTGGGAGGTAGCTCTAACTTTGTGATTTCTCTGCAAAACGGTGAGGTCGAGTTGCCACAGGTGTGATCCTCGAACATTCCTTTCTTGGTGCCTGTTAAGCTGACCGGATGTTAGCAAGTGTAAAAGATCGTCTAGTAATACAGGAAAATATAGATTAAGACCCCAAAATATCGTACCCAAGGGAACATGGATTGCTAAGAATAATAACTATGTATGAATTAAATTAATCGGAGATTGTTTCCCAAATTTTTTTGATTTAAAAGCAAAAATTAAACAAAATAAACAATGAAACAAAACAAACGCTAAAAATAAATTAACATGAATTAAAAACAAAATAATAACTGGAATTCTCTTGCTAAAGAAACTATCCACCTTAACTTTTATTGTAATGACTTAAATTCAAAGGAACACTAGTGATTATGAAGAATTCAGATAAATAAAACCATATAACTTTATTCAAGATTATCATTCCAAGCATTAAAATTCTCTTATTCAGAACAATTCAACACTTAGCATAAAATTCTGAATTAATCCTCCTAGATGTCTATTAAAGCCTTTTTCAAGAGATTTAACTCTCACATATTCTTAGTTCTTCCTCTCTTAGTATTAACCAATAAAATTAACACATAATTATCTCATATTTCGGATAATAATCATGCATAAATATTAAAGAGTTAACCCAAGAACATGCAAATCATTAACTATGTCAAAACCAATTTTTAGTTATTTATTCAATAAACCAACAATCAATCTCAACACAATCAAAGATAAGAATATGCTTAAAACCAAGAAATAATCAACCGATATTGAAATTAAGCTCAAAATAAAGTCATAACAATGAAAATATAAGATTTCAAGAATCCATTAGCAAAAAAAGAAAAACCTATTTCCTAAACATGTTTAAAAACTAAAACAAAGCTTTAAAAAAATAAAAATAGAAAAACAACGTAAAATAAACTAAGCTTAATTCTAAGATTGAATTTTTTTCCTCTCCCCCTTTCTCTTGTATTTCAGATTGCTATTTATAGGCCAAAGATGTCGTGGATCCCTTCTCAAACTCTAAAATCAAATAGGAAGCAAACTCTACTAAATTAGGAAGCTCGAGAAAATCTTTCGTGAAGTGGGAGTCTTCAGCACGTGGCCACGCCTTTACCATTGCATTTCTACACATGGTCACATGTTCGTTAAGCCTTCCTCACACGTGGTCACGTGTGGATTAGCCTTGTTTCACATGTGGTCATGTGTCTTCTTAGGTTTCTTCATTTGTTCTTTCACGTGGCCATGGATCTTTAAGCTTTACTCCTTCATGTGGCCATGTGTTCCATACTTCAATCCTTCACGTGGCCACTTAATTCCCTTAGCTATTCTACCAGTGGCCATGCGTTTGTCTTCTGGACTTCACGATAATATCTTAACATGAATTTTCCAAATTTACAGTTTTGGTCCAAATCTTCTTGCCTTTTACAATTAAGTCCTTTTTCTTGCAAATTAATCCTGAAAAACACCAAAATTTACAATTAACTCCAAAAACACAAAATTAAGTAATTAAACTCAAATCTAACCTAATTAACACAAAATTAACCTAATTAAACACCTAAAAACATACTAAAAATACTATATAAATCACCATTATCAAATACACCACACTTAGACTTTGCTCACCCTCGAGCAAATTAGAACAATCCAACTTCTCAAAATAATCAAACTCCAATAAAGAATCATACATTTCAAAACCAAGTTTAACAATTAACAAGAGCACTTAATAAAATTTTCAACTAGAATAAATTCAACCAAGACAATATAAGTTAGTTTCCTTGTATGTGTGCAAGACCAAAACTTTTTAAGTATTTTCAAAATCCAAAACACTAATGCAAATTCATAGTCAAGTTTAGAATGAATGTATACATAAGTATACAAATGGTTTCGTGCTTGAAACTCTAGAAATATCATAGGCCTCTCATTTAGTACCGAAACCCGAAGGTCATCTCCACTAAACAACTCAAAAACAAAACTTAGAATCACTTAGGTCTTTTAAAGGTTATAATGGGGCTAAGGGATTGGTTATCAAAGAATGGATAAAAGATCAACAATAAGAATAGCCACTCTAAGATAAAATAGACTAATAATTCACAAATTCACCCCATTAACTTAATCAATAAAGAACTTAGCCAAATTTTCCAATCCTTCACAATTCAAAGTACAATCTTAAAATTCTATCAATTTCACCATTCATACCCTTTTAGAAGTCATATTTATTTTTCCTTATAACTACCCCACACTTAAGATTTTGCCATACATGCTAGCTTTATTTCAATATTTCTTTTTTTTTTTTGTTTTTTTTTTCACTAGCTTTGATGTTGGCATTACAATAATATAACATGGGTAATCACAAGATAACACTTCACTATTCACTTGACTTCAACAATAGCCTTTGATAATAAAATTCAAAATTATCTTACTACACTCATCAAGATACTCAATTTTTATTAATCCATCCAATCCTAGAGTGGCCTATTCTAGAAGGAAAGATAAAAGATTTTTAGGTTATATGGTAAAATAAATAAGTGTAACAAGAAAAATAAATATGGTACGCATTAAGCATACCTCATTAGGCTCAAAAATGGCTAACAAAGGATAAATATGCATATAGGATAGGAAAATAAGTTAAAATATGGCTCAACAATAAAAACATTGCCTAGATCACTTTCCAAATTGTTTTGAGGTACTTTTATACTTTGAAGGGTGATGAGGAAGGTTCTAGTATTCTAAAATTCCTTACTCAACTATTTCAATGCATTAATTTTCTTTAAGTTCAAAAACTGGTCTTAAGTGCTCAAAATGTAAAAACTAACAAATATAAGCCAAATTGAATATTAAACTAGCCAAAAATTTATTAAACAATATGCGTGTTCTAATGCTAAACAAGAATTTTAAAATATAGCACATTCTAAATTCAAGTTCAATATGTTTAATTTTTGAGAAAAAACTAGGGCGAACTAAGCTAAATGTATAATGAATGATAAATGAATTAACTAAACTAACATGCAAAATAAAAACTAAACATGCAAACCGACTAAAACAAATTAATTCATGAGTAAGAAAATGAGCAAGGTAAGAAAAACTCCCTTAATTTGATCTTCAATTTCTAGCTCAGCTGAGCTCTATCCCCCTCTTTAAAATCTTGCTGTCCTCAGCAAAGTATGAAAAATTTTAGCACACTTCATCACTTTTAAGAAACAAGTTAGTGCCCAAGAGAAATGTAAGCTTAAACATACCACACCTAGAACCATGATCAAGTCAAAAGAAGGCATGAGATCAATGGAATTGAGTTAACAAACATACATGCCTCTAAAACCAATAAAGTGCAATGAACAAGACTTAATAAACATGGTAACTAAGTGAACAAATGTAACTAGGCCAAACTTGCTTAAATATTCAATGGATAATATATGTTACAAGGTGCATTATCTCAAGTGTAAAGTGAATTGGTGATGGTTAGGCTTAAATGAAAAGTAAACAAAGTTTTTAATTGGTAATGGTAAGCACAAAATAAAATAAGCCAATTCAAATACAAACTCAACCTATATGAAGCCACAATGAAGTTTAATGTCAAACAATAAGTAGCTAAGAGTAAATGCAATGCATAACTGAAAATCAATCTCTAAGCAAACTTATATTCAATACTAATGAAACCTACACCAATTTATTTGAATTAAACTTATCAAGTAAATCATGCAAATGAAAAAATAAGTGTGTTCCTTAATGGAAAGGTGTGTGCTTAGGTAAGAAATGAAGTGCAACACGTTTTATCTAAAAAGTCTCAATTAGCCATGCCATGCATCATAAAGATAGTAATGAAAATCAAGTCATCCATAATATGCTCAACTGAATGTATATAAAAATTTATGTATCAAAATTGCAAATAATGACTTGAATAAAATTTAAGGCGCTAGGATTAGATAACACGATGGTCCGCTAGCCGATTAGCGGCCGGGGTTAAGGGGCGACGCCCCTTATGGGGTTCCTGAGGGGCAACGCCCCTAGGCAAGGTCGAGGGGTAGCGCCCCTCGAAGCTTTGAAGCAACGAGAAACTTATTCAAAATTTTTTGCACAAACCTTATTCTGAAACCCTAAAACAAATCAAATTCTGAGCAATCATATCAGCACTTGGTTATTCAATAACAATGTAAGAAATAAACATGTGTATAGTGCAATATTTAACAAGTGATAGTGTGTTTACTTGAATTAATAAGGATATAAATAACAAAAAAAAATGGAGTTAAACTTTGAGGTGTGTGCTTGAGTGAATGAGTGGTGTAATGGGAGTGTGTGAAGGTGTGGTGAGTGATGTATGAGTGAGGGGAGTGGTAAAAGCAAAGAAAATGAAAATGTAAGGGAAGAAAGAAAACAAACACCGTGAGCATTTAACATGGGCACAGTGCCCTTACACGTGGCCACGTGATGTCAAAGGAGAAATCACACGTGGTCACGTGTGTGTGTGAATGGTGCGTGCATGGCCACGTGAAAGACAAGGGAAAGGTTCACGTGGTCACGTGTGTGGGCTTAATACCTTCATGCGTGGTCATGTGAAGAATAATGAGGGAGTTCAAGTGGTCATGTGTGGCTTTCAATACATCTGTGTGTGGCCACGTGAAGAACAAGGAACGAGGCAGTCTCTCCTCACGTGGGGGTGCAAAAATGAAGGCAGCAGATTCGTGGGCACGCTAGGAGACTTGGCAGCATACTCGAAAAAAAAATTTTCTAATCTTACTACTTCACTTCTTATCTCAATTTTTCTGCACATTAAACCACAAGTTAAATTTGATTCACCTTCATTCATTTTTGACCAAAATTTAAATTCAATCCCATTAATAATATTAATCCTTTACTCATGTAAATCAAAATTGAATCAATTTTTGCCAAAACTTCATCAAATTTGATTTTTGAACCATAAAAACCAATTATAACTCCACTCATACTCAATTAAGCCTTTAATTTCTTGTTAAGCTCTAATCAACAATATATACTTAAATTTCAATCCATTCTTGATCTGGCATATGCAAGTTTCCTCTTTAAATTCTCAATACCAAGCAACAATATGCAAATTCACATCTAAACCACTCAAGACACATAAAACCATACTTACCTAAAAAATCATCATCTCAAAAATCATCATTTTAGCTTATTAACATACTAATCTTACAAAGACCATTAGAAGCTGATGCTCTACCCAGATCTTAAACTCATGAATTACAAGACACAAACTAATAACAAACATGCATTAAATTTTAAACTAAAAAAATAAAAAAACAATGGCAAAACAATTTATTGAAAATAACATGCAAAACATAAAAAAGTTGACAAAAATTTAAAGAGAAGAGTTAGAGAAGAAGTTCTGGTTTATTGAGTCCCAGTTTGACTCATGTTACTCTCGGGAGGTCGAGCTTGTGATCTAAACATAGGTCTCTCCGGACTTTGTTCCTCATTTTCTCCCGTTAGTAGAAGAAACTTGTCATAGCTTATCAAAGATGAAAACTCCATATCTTCAATAAAATATGACTCCTCCTTTGGCTCATTTATCACGAACTCTACTGGCTCTTCTAGCCTAAATAAATCCTTCAAGCGGACTGAATTCGGTATCTCCACCTGAAAATTTTTCCTTTCTTGTTCTTTTGGTGATAAATTCTCTACAAAAGATCATACTGTTAGTGTAAGCCCTAGCCCCAATACATTTTAATAAAACACTTAGTTAATAAAATGAGGCATTTGTTTTATCTTTTGTATTCTTGTGCATGTCAATTGATAAAACTATCCAAGAATGTCGTTTCGGTTTAAGTTATCATGTGTGAGGCACATGGATTGTAAGACCTTGAAACAAATGGGACTTCATTCTAAATATCCCTAGTCAGTCATTGTTATGGGAATAACAAATGAATTAAGACTAGTATGCTCTCTCTGATCTTATGAGTTCTGTCTTACGGATCATTAGGACAAAAGTGTCAATCAGAGATCATAGATACATGTTAAAGAACATGGTATCTGGATTCGATCCACTCATGAGAACACTACATGGTACAATTCATAAGTGTTTCTCATATGCAAGTTTTGTATCAGAGTTCTTAGACCTGAAATCTCTATGAAACTCCTTATGAATTACTGTGTACTTTGACATACACCTAACGTGCTCGTAACAGAGTGACAAGTACGGGTATAATTGGGTATACATTGATTAATGTTAGAGAGCATGAGAGAAGTGAAGGGATTACCCCTCTTGACAAGCGAGAAAAATATCACCGGCCACTTGATTAGTGAACTGAGAAGTGTATGGCCATAACGAGATGGAATAATGAGTAATCATTATTTATCTGAGAGTTCAGTGTCACTGGAATATCAAGAAAGGAATTAATATATATAAGGATGACTAGTTCCATGCCTTATATTAATTCTGATATTTAAGGGTAAGGGACTATGCAAAATTGCATTAGGTCACTAAATGCCATATGTATTTTCATTTAATTTGGATTGCTATAATATCTTGCTAGAGAATATATATAGCCTTTCAATTAATTTATTAATTCATTGCCAACATTAAATGGACCTATAGGATCGCACACAAAGCATTGGGCTTAAAATACTTAAATTAAGTATTGGGCATTAATTTGGGCTTTTAATTAGACTCAAATTAATGTATGTAATGGGTTATAAAATTGCTATTGGGCTTTGGTCCATGAGAGAGAGAAATTCAGCCCATAAGGTTTAATTTCAATTAATTAATTATCTTGTGTTAATTAAGTTAATTGAGTATTAAAGCCTAAAGGAATTTAAATTAAATCAAATCACTTATATAATTAATGAAGTGGCCGAAATTCCAAGAGGAAAATCAAGGAATTTCGGCACATGTTGTTTATTTAATTAAGTGATTTCATTTAATTAAATGTCTTATGTTTTATTTCAAATTTGAATTTTAAATTCAAAGGAGTTTAATTCAAAATATATGACTTATCTTTAGGAAGTGATAGAGTTTGAATTAATTATCTTAAGGTAGTAAATTCAGATGAAAATACTTGCCTAAAAGATAATGATATATAAAGAAATAAAACCCTAGTAGCAATAAAGAAGAAGTTGGTGCAAACCCTAGTTCTTCTATGCAATTGGCGTGAATTTCATCTCTTCCTCTCTCAATTCTTTTGGCCCAATTTTTCACAAGGAGAAAGGATAGTTCCTCATTCTCTTGTGTTATTGGGTAGTGATAGCAACCTAAGAGAAGTACAAAATCAAATTTTGTAGCTTCAATCCATAGCCATTACACAATACCTTAAAAGAGAGCTAGCAATCTCGATTTTAAGCCGACGGTGCAATTGTGTGTGTGAGAATAGAGGGAGTGGCGTAAAAGGCTATTCGTTGGCATTGGTGATCGAGATCTAAGGCGGACAAAGTCATCTTAGTTGCTGGCCATCACCGAAATCAATATCTAAAAGGCATCTTAACTTGTAAGTTCTACAACCTAAAAATGCATGTTTTCGTTTCTAGGTTTTGGATATGTATGGTATGTATGATAAAAAATTTTATTTTTTCGCTGTGCCATCATGATTATCATACCATGTCATATTCAATCAGTGGTATCAGAGCCTAGACATGCTTATTTTAGTGCTTTAGATGCATGAAAAAATTAATTAAAAATCGTTATTTTGAAAACATGCAAATCTGAAATTTTCTATTTTGAGTTTTTTGCATTGTTTTGGTGTAAAAACGATTTTAATTGATTAGATAGGTATTATAATTAATATGACATGTTAATATACTGTCCTAAGATGTTATTAGGGCTGGTAATGGTCGGATTTAATTATTTATACCTGATGGTACATGTTAATTATGAAACTAGGTGCTAGTTGGCATGTAAATTGCTAGTTTAACAACTAGTTTTCAATATTAAATGTAAAATTGATTTTGGCATGTTTGTAAGTGATTTTTAAATATTAAATATCAGGTCTGGACATATTTTAAATTTGGTTTTAATTCTGGTCCATGACAATTTAATTGATTAATTTTAAAATCACTTAAAACTATGACTAGTTTGTGTTTGTTACATGTTTAATCAAGATTGTTTGTTTTGTTTTGATTAAAATGGTAAAAACACATTTAGATTAAAATGGTACAGAATATTAAATCAATATTTATGGACTTATTTAGATTATTAAATGACTCATAAAATTGATTTAAATGTTTGTGCATTTCATGGCATTACATAAGCATTAAACAACTAGTTTTGTTGTTTGTTTGTTTTTGCATGAATGCCGTGTGTTATTATATGTGTTCTTCATGATTTTATTTTTAATTCATGTTAGCACATATTATATGTATTTTTAATGTTTATGGGCTGTATGACATAAAGTTAAAAATGGCAAAATTGGAAATTATACTAGAGTTGATTTATGGCACAAATCTAACTAGTTTGTGTTTTGGGCTTTTAAGAGAACTTATTCAATAAGAGGATTTAGTCCATTGGGCTTCGGCCCAGGCCCATCACGGGGTCATCTCTTAAAGGTTCAAGTACACAATTTTCATTAATGGGCTTGGCTAAACTAATTAAAATTGGACTTTGTTTGATCCATGAATGCTATGTATATTTATTTGCTTGTTTGGTGTGATGAATGGATATGCATGGTGCATTCATGGGCCCTAGGTTTTTGTAATTAAATATGGCCTACGTGCCATTATATTTTATTGTAAAAGTTTCATTTATTTTTTAGAATAGAATTTATTTGAAGACTTTGTAAATCAAGACGAAGCCCACCGGAGTGGAGAAGCCCAACTCGAAGATTCTTATGTAATAGTATAGAATCTTAGTTGTAGGTTTTTGGGCCCATGTTTGTCACGCTTTACTTTATGCAATTATATATATATGCATGCTATGTATGGATGACAAAGCATATGCCATGTAAGCCGTAATAAAATGAATCCCTAAAAATAGTAAGTCACAAAGTTGTCTTCCTAATTCGAAGCATGTCAAGGCATCGATCATCGATCACGTAGACTAGGAGTCCTAGATGCGCCCGATTATCTTTGTGAGGCATTGGGTTGTGAATGTAGGTTAGACTTAACATGGAAAGGGATGCCCGGACCTAGGCAACTAATAAATGGGTTGTGCTATAACATCTTAAAGATGTTAGCCCATTTGATCCAAGAGTCATGTACGAGACATGATTGGAGTTTTCCTACCTAAGTAACTTAACTTATTAGGTGTACAGGCTCAACTTGACTAATAAGTTGTTGTGAAAAGTGGATCGTGGCCCACATTAAATCACTAACACGAATTATTTAAGGGGATATTAATTCGGTTTGTGGGATCATTAAGACCTCATTTAATCTTGCTAAATTTTATTGTAGATTGAAAATGGCATCTTCAAACAACAATTTCTCATTGCGATCGGTCCTTGAAAAGGACGAATTGAATGGCACCAATTTCATAGACTGGTCTCGAAACTTAAGAATAGTTCTTAAGCAAGAGAAAAAGTCGTGTATTTTGGATGCACCCTTGCTTGAAGAACCAGGAAGGAACGCTTCTGCGGTTCAAAAGGAAACTTTTGAGACCAAGAAGAGCGACTCCAACGATGTGACCTGTCTAATGCTGGCCACTATGGTGCCTGACTTACAAAAGCAATTTATGGACCAAGAGGCTTATGCGATCATGGTGCACCTCAAGGAGATGTTCCAAGAGCAAGCTCGTCACGAGAGGTTCGTGACAACAAAGGCCTTAATTTCTTGCAAGATGGCTGAGGGTACTCCTGTTAGTACCCATGTACTTAAGATGAAAGGGTATCTTGATACTCTTGAGAAGCTTGAGGTACTAGTACCAAAGGAATTGGCCACTGACTTGATCTTAGGATCATTGCCTGCTGCTTATGATCCATTTGTGATGAATTATAACATGCATGCAATGAACAAGTCAGTCACTGAGCTTCATGGGATGCTTAAGAATGCTGAAGAGAACATTCGAAAGACCAATCCCGTACTAATGGTTCAAAAGGGAATTAAGAAGGGACCTGCTAAGGGAAAGGGAAAGGGAAAGGCAAAACCCAAGTCAAGTGGGAGTGCACCTCAGGCCCAATCCAAGCCCAAGGCGCCAAAACTCAAAGAGAGTGAGAGCACTTGCTTCCATTGCAACAAGATAGGGCATTGGAGGAAGAATTGCGCTCTCTTCAAGGAAGAACAAAAGAAGAATGGAGCCAAGGCGTCCAGTTCTGATATTTTTGTTGTTGAAATTAACCTTTCTATTTCTACCACTTAGGTATTGGATACCGGTTGTGATTCTCACATTTGTTCAAATGTGCAGGGGCTAAGAAATAGGCGGTTACTTGGGAAGAATGAAGTGGACCTCCGTGTGGGGAATGGAGCACGAGTTGTTTCCATGGAGATAGGCGACTATCACCTCACTTTACCTTCTGGACTTTGTATTGTTTTGAATAATTGTTATTATGTGCCTGCTATGAGCAAAAACATTATTTCAGTGTCATGTTTGGATAATGATGAATTTGATTTTGTTATTAAAAATGGCAATGCTCATATCCGTCGCCAAGGCATTTCTTATGGCAATGCCATGTTGCAAAATGGCCTTTATATCCTTAATTTACAAAACAAAGAGTCAATATACAACATTAATACAAAGAGGGTTAAATCAAACGAATTGAACCCTACTTACTTTTGGCATTGTCGTTTAGGACATGCAAACGAAAAACGCATTCCAAGACTCCACAAAACTGGAGTGCTTGGGTCATTTGACTTAGAGTCTTATGACACATGTGAGCCATGTTTGCATGGAAAAATGACAAAGAGTCCTTTTAATAAAAAAGGTGAAAGGACTAATGGCTTATTGGAACTAATACATACCAATGTATGTGGACCTTTAAGTACACATGCTAGAGGTGGTTTTAGCTACTTCATGACATTCACATATGACTTCAGTAGATATGGCTATGTCTATCTAATGAAGTACAAGTCCGAAACTTTTGAGAAATTCAAAGAGTTTAAGAACGAAGTAGAAAACCAACTTGGCAAAAGTATAAAAGCCATTCGATCAGATCGAGGTGGCGAATACTTAAGCCAAGAGTTTGATGATCATCTAAAAGAGTGTGGTATTATTTCACAGCTCACTCCTCATGGAACACCGCAATGGAATGGTGTGTCCGAAAGGAGAAATCGAACTCTGTTGGACATGGTTCGATATATGATGAGTCAAGCTAATCTTCCTATCTCTTTTTGGGGTTATGCATTAGAAACTGCTGCGTTTCTATTGAACCGTACTCCAACTAAAGCAGTTGAGAAGACACCATACGAGGTATGGACTAAGAAAGAACCCAATATGTCTTTTCTCAAGATTTGGGGCTGTGAAGCACATGTTAAGAAATTAACATCTGACAAACTAGAGTCCAAATTGACTGTCTGCTTGTTTGTGGGTTATCCTAAAGAAACAAAGGGATACTACTTTTACTCACAAGCCGAGAACAAAGTATTTGTTGCTCACAAGGCTGTTTTCTTGGAAAAGGAGTTCCTTCTCAAGAAAGACAGTGGGAGTAAAGTAGAACTTGGAGAAATTCAAGCACCACAAACTCCTATAGAGGATGGTTTGGAAATGGGATCAAGTTCACAACCAGTTGTGGAACAAGAACCCATTACACAAGTACCTAGAAGGTCTGGTAGGGTACGTCAGGAGATTGAGAGATATGGATTTCTAATCACTGACAGTGACACTATTGAGTTAGTAGATCGTGAGGATCCTACTACCTACCAAGAAGCTATTGAAAGCCCAGACTCGAAAAATTGGGTTGAAGCCATGAAATCCGAGATGCAATCAATGTACGATAACCAGGTTTGGACCTTGGTTGATCCACCAGAAGGTGCTAAGGTAATTGAATGCAAGTGGTTATTCAAACTAAAAGCTGATAAAACCTACAAAGGTAGACTAGTAGCAAAAGGTTTTCGACAAACTCATGGTATAGACTATGACGAGACCTTTTCGCCTGTAGTCATGCTCAAGTCCATTAGAATCTTGCTTGCCATAGCTGTATATCATGATTATGAGATATGGCAAATGGATGTCAAAACTGCTTTCCTCAACGAAAATTTACTTGAGGATGTGTATATGACACAGCCTGAAGGTTTTGTCAATCCTAAGCATCCTAAGAAGGTTTAGAAGCTTCAAAAATCCATTTATGGATTAAAGCAAGCATCCCGAAGTTGGAATCTTCGTTTTGATGAGGCAGTCAAAGAATTTGACTTCATCAAGAACGAAGATGAGCCTTGTGTGTACAAGAAGGTTAGTGGGAGCATAGTAGTGTTTCTGGTCCTATATGTGGACGACATCCTTCTCATTGGGAATGATATTCCAACATTGCAAAAGGTTAAGCAATGGTTGGGAAAATGTTTCTCAATGAAAGACTTAGGTGAAGCCGAGACAATACTTGGTATTCGAATCTATAGAGATAGATCGAATCGGTTTTTGGGACTAAGTCAAGAAAAGTATATAGATAAAGTACTAAAGCATTTTAGTATGGGAGACTCAAAGAAAGGGTACATACCTTTGGCTTTGGGAGTTCCTTTGACTAAAGAACAGTGCCCAAAAACCAAAGAGGAAAGGGACAACATGAGTAGAATCCCATATGCATCTGCTATTGGATCTATCATGTACGCTATGTTATGTACTAGATTGGATGTTGCTCATGCACTGAGTATAACCAGTAGGTTTCAACAAGACCCTGGTGAGAAGCACTGGTCTGCTGTAAAAGGGATTCTAAAGTACCTGCGAAGGACTAAGAATCACTTCTTGGTGTATGGTGGTCAAGAAGAGCTCGTCATACAAGGTTATGCCGATGGTGCTTTTCAGACCAGCACTCAGGATTCTAGATCGCAATCTGGGTTTGTTTTTGTTTTGAACGGTGGTGCTGTCAGCTGGAGAAGCTCAAAGCAAGAAACCGTTGTCGACTCAACTACAGAATCTGAGTATATTGCAGCAAGTGAGGCTACAAAAGAGGCTGTTTGGATTAAAAATTTCATTAATGGATTAGGAGTGGTCCCAAGCATCCTAGATCCATTAGAAATTTTCTGTGACAATAACGGGGCCATAGCACAGGCCAAGGAGCCCCGGTCACACCAGAAATCCAAACACATACTCAGGAGGTACCACCTGATCAGAGAAATCATTGATCGTGGGGATGTCAAGGTTAGCAAGATAGCAAGTGAAGACAATGTAGCAGATCCTTTGACGAAACAGTTACGTCCAAATCTGCACGAAGCTCATTTGAGAGCATTCGGTCTTAGGGCTATGCCCAATTGGGACTAGTGCTAGTGGGAGATTGTTAGTGTAAGCCCTAGCCCCAATACATTGTAATAAAACACTTAGTTAATAAAATGAGGCATTTATTTTATCTTTTGTATTCTTGTGCATGTCAATTGATAAAACTATCCAAAAATGTCGTTTCGGTTTAAGTTATCATGTGTGAGGTACATGGATTGTAAGACCTTGAAACAAATGGGACTTCATTCTAAATATCCCTAGTCAGTCATTGTTATGGGAATAACAAATGAATTAAGACTAGTATGCTCTTTCTGATCTTATGAGTTCTGTCTTACGGATTATTAGGACAAGAGTGTCAATCAGAGATCATAGATACATGTTAAAGAACATGGTATCTGGATTCGATCCGCTCATGAGAACACTACATGGTACAAGTCATAAGTGTTTCTCATATGCAAGTTTTGTATTGGAGTTCTTAGACCTGAAATCTCTATGAAACTCCTTATGAATTACTGTGTACTTTGACATACACCTAACGTGCTCGTAACAGAGTGACAGTACGGGTATGATTGGGTATACATTGATTCATGTTAGAGAGCATGAGAGAAGTAAAGGGATTACCCCTCTCGATAAGAGAGAAAAATATCACCGGCCACTTGATCAGTGAACTGAGAAGTGTATGGCCATATCGAGATGGAATAATGAGTAATCATTATTTATCTGAGAGTTCAGTGTCACTGGAATATCAAGAAAGGAATTAATATATATAAGGATGACTAGTTCCATGCCTTATATTAATTCTGATATTTAAGGGTAAGGGACTATGCAAAATTGCATTAGGTCACTAAATGCCATATGTATTTTCATTTAATTTGGATTGCTATAATATCTTGCTAGAGAATATATATAGCCTTTGAATTAATTTATTAATTCATTGCAAATATTAAATGGACCTATAGGATCGCACACAAAGCATTGGGCTTAAAATACTTAAATTAAGTATTGGGCATTAATTTGGGCTTTTAATTAAACTCAAATTAATGTATGTAATGGGTTATAAAATTGCTATTGGGCTTTGGTCCATGAGAGAGAGAAATTCAGCCCATAAGGTTTAATTTCAATTAATTAATTATCTTGTGTTAATTAAGTTAATTGAGTATTAAAGCCTAAAGGAATTTAAATTAAATCAAATCACTTATATAATTAATGAAGTGGCCGAAATTCCAAGAGGGAAATAAAGAAATTTCGGCACATGTTGTTTATTTAATTAAGTGATTTCATTTAATTAAATGTCTTATGTTTTATTTCAAATTTGAATTTTAAATTCAAAGGAGTTTAATTCAAAATATATGACTTATCTTTAGGAAGTGATAGAGTTTGAATTAATTATCTTAAGGTAGTAAATTCAGATGAAAACACTTGCCTAAAAGATAATGATATATAAAGAAATAAAACCCTAGGAGCAATAAAGAAGAAGTTGGCGCAAACCCTAGTTCTTCTATGCAATTGGCGTGAATTTCATCTCTTCCTCTCTCAATTCTTTTGGCCCAATTTTTCACAAGGAGAAAGGATAGTTCCTCATTCTCTTGTGTTCTTGGGTAGTGATAGCAACCTAAGAGAAGTACAAAATCAAATTTTGTAGCTTCAATCCATAGCCATTACACAATACCTTAAAAGAGAGCTAGCAATCTCGATTTTAAGCCGACGGTGCAATTGTGTGTGTGAGAATAGAGGGAGTGGCGTAAAAGGCTATTCCTTGGCATTGGTGATCGAGATCTAAGGCGGACAAAGTCATCTTAGTTGCTGGCCATCACCGAAATCAATATCTAAAAGGCATCTTAACTTGTAAGTTCTACAACCTAAAATTGCATGTTTTCGTTTTTAGGTTTTGGATATGTATGGTATGTATGATAAAAAATTTTATTTTTCCGCTGTGCCATCATGATTATCATACCATGTCATATTCCATCACCTACACCTTCTAAATAAATACATGACTTATCCTCAAATATGAATTATTCCTCTTGTTCCTTATCCTTCATAAATGAATAATTTGGTTCCTTTGCCTTACCATCATCACCTTGAGTGCTCAAAAGTTCTAGCTTAGACTCCAACTTTTCAATTCCATGCTCTTTATCCCTTAATAAATTTTCTTGACTTTTATTGTCTCCTTTTGAGTCCTTATTTTCTCTTCTTGAATTCTAAACTTTTTCTCTTGAGCCCTTAATGTAGCCTCTAACTCCTCTTTTTCAGCATAAAATTCCCTTTCCTTTCTTATAAGCAAGTCAAAAATATTTTCAGTTTTGGAGATAATAGCCTCTTGTGTTGCCTTCCATCTTTCTTTTTCAGCCCTAAATTGCTCGTCCTTACATATAAGCTGGTTATGAAGACGTTAATTCTCAGAGATACAAGCCTCTTTTGACTATCGCAGTTCTTGATTCTCTCTTTTCAATTCTTCCATTTGTGCTCTCAAAGTCCAAAGAGAATAAGACTCTTCAGAAATGGATGGTGATGAATAACGATTTTGTGATTGTGCACGTAATCGTTCTATCTCCTCTTTTCCTCTTAATAGATCATTCATTCGTTGTTTCAAAAGAAATAATTCATAATCTTGGACATCATTTTGCATCATCTCGAAGAATATCTTAAATTGTTCCTGCAAAGAACAATTACCAAATCAAAAATAAAATAAAAATAAAAAATCTCAAACAAACTCAATCAAAGATATTAAACAAACAACACCGCTGTTCCCTGGTAACGACGCCAAAAACTTGACCGGATGCTAGCAAGTGTACTAAATTCGCTAGTCATACAGGGAAATATAGATTAAAAACCCAAAATATCGTATCCAAGGGAACATGGATTGCTAAGAATAATATCTATGTATGAATTAACTTAATCCGAGATTGTTTCCCAAATGTTTTTGATTTAAAAGCAAAAATTAAACAAAATAAACAATGAAACAAAACAAATGCTAAAAATAAATTAACATGAATTAAAAACAAAACAATAACTGAAATTCTCATGCTAAAGAAACTATCCACCTTAACTTTCATTGTAATGACTTAAATTCAAAGGAACACCAGTGATTATGAAGAATTTAGATAAATAAAACCAAATAACTTTACTCAAGATTATCATTCCAAGCATTAAAATTCTCTTATTCAGAACAATTCAACACTTAGCATAAAAGTCTGAATTAATCCTCCTAGATGTCTATTAAAGCCTTTTTCAAGAGATTTAACTTTCACCTGTTCTTAGTTCTTCCTCTCTTAGTATTAACCAATAAAATTAACACATAATTATCTCATATTTCGGATAATAATCATGCATAAATATTAAAGAGTTAACCCAAGAACATGCAAATCATTAACTATATGAAAACCAATTTTTAGTTATTTATTCAATAAACCAACAATCAATCTCAACACAATTAAAGATAAGAATATGCTTAAAACCAAGAAATAATCAACCGATATTGAAATTAAGCTCAAAATAAAGTCATAACAATGAAAATATAAGATTTCAAGAATCCATTAGTAAAAGAAGAAAAAACTATTTCCTAAACATGTTTAAAAACTAAAACAAAGCTTTAAAAAATAAAAATAGAAAAACAACGTAAAATAAATTAAGCTTAATTCTAAAATTGGATTTTTTTCCTCTCCCCCTTTCTTTTGTGTTTTAGACTGCTATTTATAGGCCAAAGATGTCGTGGATCCCTTCTCAAACTCCAAAATCAAATAGGAAGCAAACTCTGCTAAATCAGGAAGCTCGAGAAAATCCTTCACGAAGTGGGAGTCTTCAGCACGTGGCCACACCTTTCCCATTGCATTTCTACACGTGGTCACGTGTCCATTAAGCCTTCCTCACATGTGGTCACGTGTGGATTAGCCTTGTTTCACACGTGGTCACATGTCTTTTAAGGTTTCTTCATTTGTTCTTTCACGTGGCCATGGATCTTTAAGCTTTACTCCTTCACGTGGCTATGTGTTCCATGCTTTAACCCTTCACGTGGCCATGCGTTTGTCTTCTGGACTTCACGATAATATCTTAACATGAATTTTCCAAATTTACAGTTTTGGCCCAAATCTTCTTGCCTTTTACAATTAAGTCCTTTTTCTTGTAAATTAATCCTGAAAAATACCAAAATTTATAATTAACTCCGAAAACAAAAAATTAACCAATTAAACTCAAAACTAACCTAATTAAACACCTAAAAATATACTAAATACACTATATAAATCACCATTATCACAAGCCAAACTGCTTAAGCTTCTGCTTGAACCATTTGTCCTCCTTGCTCATGGTAGCCGGAGCAAGTTCATCCCTCCGTCCCTTCGTGCTGCTACAATTCGGGATGCACATAAAAGACAAATCATCCCCTATGGATGAAGTGGATGATCTACTGGGGATGTATGAGGAATCCCTACTTGAAGACCTTGTGCCTTTCCCCTTATCATACCTGTCTGGGGTTTTGGCCCTCATCCTCCTACCATCATGAGCTCTTGGCTCATTGATGGAAATCCCCTTGTTCCTCATTTTTTTCGAAATCCTCGATCATGAAATCCGTTTCATGGCTTTTTCCATAAGTTTTAGGCAGTTTTTCTTTTTTTAAAGTTTGGACTATGCTTTTAGTACAGTCACTAAGAATAGCGCGCATGTCTCTGATGGTAATAGGGGTATCTTTCAGTTGCTGCCTGGCTACCGCTTCGAATTTTGGAAGGAGGTTACCCCTAATAGGGGATTTGGAAGACCCCTCTCTTCTTTCTGAAGGCCTAGATCTGCCCTGACTATGATGATTATATTCTCCTGAAGCTTATTGTGCATTAGATCTCGAATCTACCATTTGTCTCTCATCGAAAGTACCAAATGATAAAGCTTAAAAAGTCTTTATCTTGTAAGAGGAAGCACTGGCAGTTGTAGGACCGGTCGGATAGCTAGACCTGCAAAAAGGTGTGCCCGATCGGACCCAGGCATTAGCACTCCGAAGCTTAAGTTAGTAGCTTTATTGAGAGAGTGCTTTAAAAGGAGTGAGAGAATCTCATATGTTTAATACCTAGAGCCATTGTATTTTAGGCTATTTATAGGAGTTCTTTGGAGGGGTAATTGAGTACCTTGGGGAGTGATAACCGGAAGTTAGAGTAGTTAAGTGACGACATGACAGGAAGTAGGTAGGAAGTATAGGCGTTGGCTTGTGTCAGTGGGCTGATGGGACATGTTATCCCATCAGTCTGATCGAACATTACACTTTCCTGTGCTATCTTTTAACTCACGCTTTACCCTTTTACCACTAGGCTTGGGCCCTATTTGGGCCGTACTGATTGGACCTTTGGGAATATATTTTCCATAGTTATCAATTAAGTTAGTGTATTATTCTAATTTTTAGGTCTACTCTACTTGTGGGAATATAGGAAACTTAAAAGAGTTTTTAGGAGTTATCAAAGAAAATAGAATTTGATTTTTCTCTATTTCAAGTCGAAATCTATTTCTGCTGCTATTTGAGGACATAAGCATCATCGACCGAAGCTCTTGTTAATATTTGTGTCTTCTACTCTTTGCATGTGTCAATTACTTTTTTTTTCATAAGAATGTCATCTATAATATGCTTATAATAGAATGTTATGCATATTTTTGTCAATTTTAGAAAACTTTTGTAATTTGGGGCCCATGTTGTAGAAGTGGAAAAAGCACATGCAACCTCTCCCCGCTTTGAATCTATTAATATTATAAATTCTCCTTTGGCTACCATTGTTCTACCATCACTTTGCTTAACCTATCAATAACTATAAATAATTAATGATAACTCACCGTTTTATTTATTTATCTATGAAATTAATGAAGCAATTGCAAATTAGCATATCATATGTATAAATTAATTTATTTCACTAGTGGGATTGATTCACCTTTCTTTTTCTACACTTCAATGAATGAAAGCAAATGTCCAATTCAAGAGAAGAAAAAAAAAGAAGCTTCGATGACATATAATAAATTATAAAACTGCATGAACTTAAATGGACCAAAAACAAAAACGTTTTAAGGGCAAAACTGCAAACTTTTATTGGTATCTTGAATCTTAGAACACTTAGAATAATATATGATTTCAAGGGGAAAAAAGAAATAAAACCAAACTTTCATAATTCATCAAAGTGCGGGTAAAGGAAATGGATTGCTTACAGAATCATCCCTCTTTAAATTGCCATGAACACCAGTCTTCATCTATATAATGGAAGATGTTTAATGCTTTTTAGCATTCTTTAAAGTGGAAATTTTCAACTGTGGAATCATATTTCTTTATAGAAATGTTTGTTGGTCTATCTAAAATATGATGATAAGTCGAACTTATATAGGCATGAAGGAATTAAAGATGTTGAATCTACTCAGATATGAAAATATCATTCAAGATTAATGCAAGAATATTTTGTAAATACACAATTATAAATAAATATTTTCAATGATATACTTCCATACATAGGATCAAATTCCAATATGTAATAAAATAATTGCACATCAATATACACGAGGGAATTAAATGTCGAATCTAATTTAGATATGAGAAGATAGTTAGAGACTATAATACAAACACTTTTTTTTTTATAAATAGATAGCTATGATTAAAAATTTTCAATTATATGTTTCCATTAGGCCAGATAAAATTGGCCCAACCCCAAAATTTCATCCAAATTCGTAAAAAAAATGATCAAAATCTAATCCAACATACAAAATACCCATTGGACCAACCAAAAAATTATCAATCTTATTCCCTAACCCATTGGGTCTGTACTAGGTGTCCAATGGACCTCCCTCTTTCATTAAATTTAATTCTCCCCCTCCCTCCCTCCTTCTTTCTTTCAAAATTGTCTACCATTTCCATCCTTATCGTCTATGCAGCTTAGAAGCATACTTCCGACATAAATAGTACTTTTTGATGGTAAATAGTGAAATTAATGGTGAATAATACCATCCCAGACCCACCGAGACTTAGAAAAAATTTATGAGAAAAATTTTATGACACTATTAGAAAGTTCAATTCATAACGAGTATAGTGGTATAATTTAAGCTAAAATTGAAATCAAATAATTCTTTAAAAGTCAAAAATAAAAATAAGTCACGGGACTGAAAAATAGGTCAAACTAACTTTGACCAGCTTGAAAATATTTTACAGACTTTTGAAAATTATTATGATCACATGAAATATTTTAGACTAATGAATATTAATTTTCAGAAGTGAAAAATAAAATTTTGGACACTTTTAAATTTTAGAGCTTTCAGACCTACCAAAAATGTTTATTGCAATTTGGACTTCCGTTAGAGATTTTCTAGTAGTTGTAATCCAAAGTAGTGTAACAAAATTTCATTCAATAGCAATTTCATTTTTACTGCATTTTTTCAAAATTTCTTGAACTTTCTGCCGAAACAATATTTTTTAGGAGACCCTAAGTTTGACAAAAGTTAGATAGTGGTGCATTAATTAGTTTGAGAATATTTAAATTCTCTAGTATACTTGTACTGTTTGATTTAAATATATATATATATATATATATATATATATATATATATATATATATATATATATATATATTAGCACACTTGGTGGGACTTGTTCGGAAGATGCCACAAAGAACATAAATTTATTGGGAAAAGACTTTGCATTAAGTCTCGAGACTTGGAAGCAGCTACTGCTGCTGCATATGCTAGAATATTTGGTCCACACATATCCCAAATGGTAGAATAGATAGAAAAGGGAGTCAATCCTCAGACTGAGGAAGTTCCCCAGAATGCATAGGCACCTTTTGTCGTGCATGTCACTAGAAAATTTCCTATTCCTCAAAATGTATAGAATGTGGAAACCATTTTGTTGCAGGTGGTGAAAACCTGCATCGGAGAATTGATATGAACTTTCCAAAAAATGGTTGGGGAGCTATCCAATACTCTGAGAAGCACTTGTAAGGTAGTTACATTGAACATGCCTAAAAGCCATGATGATGAAACTAGCTTCTTAAAAGGTTAATTGTAACACCCTATACTCGATCCGATGAGTGGACCGGATAAGAAGGCTATGACCCATTGTACTACCCATAATTATATAGGTAACATGAATTTTCTTTAATTCATTAAATACTCCAAAATTTTTAACATTTATTTTGTCCTTGAAATTTAGACAGAGTTTTTCCTAAATATTGTGTCAAGTCCCTTGCATAAAAAGTTACAAATACACTTCTAAAATCACATATCTCCACTCTATCACAACCGATACAAACTCCAACACATAAAATCTCCATCCTCCAGATAAATTTGCTAATTTAAGTATTCATCGAAAAGAACTAGCAAGATATATTTCTCAATCAAGTATCTTCAGGGAACTTTTACTTCATCGGATATAATAACAATCTTATCATTAAATCAAGATAACATAAATTTCAATGGATAAATACTATACTAATGTAAATAATAATGCAAAATAGTTGATTTAAGATTCAATCTAATCACATCATTTTATAGATTCGCAATCCATGCATATGATAAATTATTATGCATTCAAATACATTTATAATTTATGCACTCTTTAAACTATAAAATAAAATACACTTTATTTTATTTTATTGCTTTATTACAGACCAAAATTTAATTGCTTTATTACAGACTGAAAGAATACATCAAGATGATATGTAGGACAATGGCTTTTTAAGCCTGTTGGGATACGACCTTTTAGGCCTGCTGAATACGACCATATAGACCTGATAAATACGACCATTAATGCCTAATGAATATGACCATTACAGTTCGAATGAATACTTTAAAATACGAATTTTCATTTATAAAATTACTCAACTAAGTTTCCATCCCTATGACTGGCCAATTATATTCTACCCATGTTTTCTACTGATTACTATGGGCAATAAAGTCTTATATTCATATTTATTACCTATTTACCACACATTTGCTCACAAACACATCAAATGGAATTTCAATTCTACTTACACTTTAAATCTCAGGTTATACAATATATAAGATAAGCAACTAAAACAAATTGTTTTTATTAGTACAAACATCATATGCATAACATATATGGATATAAATTACTTTAATTACCATAATTTCTAGTAACTGTAACTATAGATTTAGAACGTAAACTCATAAACATGTTATCTTAACAAGTATGCTTAGCATACTCTTTCCAATGCCATGCATACTAATCCGTATACAAGCCAAAAATTCATAGTCACATTAATACAATTTGGTTTAGATTAGAGATGTCAATTCTCTAGCTTCCTACGAATTTCATGTAAGGAATCAGAACCACGTAATTTTGCAACTTTAAAGTTTAACACACCACTCCAAAGTTCTATTTAACCCAAAGTATGAAATCATAATTAAGTGTTGTGATATCTATCTATGTACAATGAACAATTAATTAAAATGATACAATTTTACATCAAAGAATTAAAGTCAAGAGATCAATCCTTCAACTAAATTTAACAAAATTGTCAAATTAAAATATGACTTCATATCTTTATAAATTTAAGAACAATATCTTGAATTATATCTAAACATGCATTGCTTGAATAAAAGTCTAAATAAAGATATAAATTCTTTAACCCATCTTAAGAAGATTTATATCTTGTTCTAGAATTCATGTTATGAAATAAACTTTAACCAGAGTTCCATATTTAGGACATTTCTTATATAAATTTTAAATTGCCAAATTACACTTAATTGCCAAATTTCTCAATTTCCAAGAAATATTTTCAACAAAAGTTTCATCAACCATTAGTGTTTAATTATTCAACAAAATATATAAAGAAAGCAATTAAAAGATTTTTTCTTTTACATCCCCCCTCACAATACTTCCTATTAATGAAAAATCAAGCCATTTATCTCCTGTTTATTATTTCTTTTTAATAAAATAATGAACAAAACCTTATTTATTTTCATCAATTAACTCATTTACAACTATGTTAGTATGTAATATACTCATTGAGACTCTATCATTTGGCTACTAATGTTGTTCAATCTCAAAAGAAACTAACTAAATTAACAAAACTTATTAATATGTAATACAAGCTAAACATTTAAATTTTTCTTCTTCTAAGTATTCCATGAAAAAGTAGCATTTCCACTTTTAAGAACATTACAAGTTATCAAACAAATTAATATTCTTACACACAATATAGACAGAATGACTTTGTTGGTAGAGGTCTTCCTAAAGGTAAATGTGACACCCTAATTCTCTTATCCAAGAGATATCAATAATTCAATTATTTAATCATGCATCACTATTCTGTCAAATAAAAAACCTTACTATAAGGATTGTCTTATACAAAAGCTTAACTCAACACATATATAAAAACTTTAAGGTATAATACTTAATTATATAAAAGTCCTTTAACAACATTACAATTCTACATATACAAAACAACTGTACTTATACAAAATTTCCAACACCAAATAAAAATCTTGAAATACAAAAAGTAACCAAAAAGAAAACTATATGTTTTTCAATTTTCACTAACTTGTGTTGGCCAATGTACTACAGATATCAACCCTGAGATGGACTTTTATCTCCACAACCTACATGGATGAAAAATCCGTGCTAAGCTACAAAGTATAGTGGAAAACTTAAATCATGAAAAACGGCCACTCATAGTGATCGTCAACAAGCACACATCATGCCTCAATTATAAAAATGATTTATTTTAAGAAATTAATAAAACTCAACATTTATAACCACTTATAGAAATTATAAAGTTCAACTATAAAAATTTACATAGATGCTTCATTCAATAACATAATATACTTTACCTTAACACACGTTTCTTCACAAATCATACATTGTAAACAAAGCATTAATACAATGCAAGTTCATCATTTAACAAGCTAGCATGTATTTTTTTGATACTAATAATATTGCTTACATTTTTTTTTACTGTGTGGTCTTCTTACAGATGCACATTCTATTCACAATAAAATAAATTCTATACGTGAAATTGCATGATGTCAATTAAGAACTTTCATGCTTTATGAAACTTTAAATTCATCAATAAACTTTTCTTAACCTTTGTAATTAAGCCTGCACTATTCTAAAGAAGTGGATAAATGAGATTAATATAGAGGTCTCGAAGGACAATCAATGAACCCAAAAAGGTCAATATAGTGGTCCCAAAGGACAATCAATGAACCCAAAAGGGTCAATATAGAGGTCCCAAAGGATAAAAAATGGACCCAAACGGGGTTAAACAAATAACATGGACCGGTTGAGCAAACCCAAACGGGGTCAGCTACAACCTAAATGGGGTTGTTCAAATCAACTTTAAACTTTTAAACCTAAACAAGGTCACGTTAAACCTTTAATTTCAAGTGGCCCTACACAGGTCAAAACTGTTAAGAAGCAGTTACAAGGTACCCTTATAGGCATGCCTATATATCCACAACCTAGACACAAACGCAGGCAACATAATCTCTTTCCTTTATCTTTACTCTATTCAATCATATACAAGTATACACATGTATACTCTTATATAACTATGTACAAGTTAATCATATACATGCTCATGTGTAACTTTCTGTAAACATGTGATCATATGCACTAATAGGTATTGTTATTCTGTACTTTACTCTTTTTTCATCATATACATATTGATGTTCGTACATATATATTCATGTATATATATGAGCATGGTATCATAGATATGTACACATATAAATTTTCTATAAACATGTTATCTTGAGCACAATTAAGTATTATTATTTTGTACTTGTAATCCCTATAAATCGTCTAACTATTTCACATATGTATTATTATAATCATATGCATGCATACATGCTTTGCTATCCCTTTTTGTGTGATATTTTTACCACTATAATTATATGGAAACAACATATATATACATTATTATTATTCCATAAAAAAAATACATCTGTACCATCTATTGTATAACGATACTATACATCTTATATTTACAACGCATCATCATTTATCAAGCTTAGATTGGTGTGTTGAACATATATGATCAAATTATTATATTCAATAACAATAATTCAATTATACACATACCTTTTTCCCAAGGTTATCACTTAATCCTTATGTGTTCATATTTTGTTCATATCTATACACACATATAGATACATGTATATATACATATATATATACACATATAGATATACAATCTTAAATACACACGTGAATATGCAAATACATGTAAACACATAGCACTATAACTATATGTTATCTCATAATAACATAAGAGTATAAGCATACAATCATAACTATACTATTTCCAAAAAGTAATATTCATTATGATTGTATATGTACTAAATATATATCTACAAGTTCGTTTAAATTAAATTCATAAATATTTTTATGTTAAAGTATTTACATTTCTCTATATACTTATAACATATTGTAAACCAATTCTTAAATGTTAAATTAATCTACATATCTTTAGTCTATCTTTTAAAGCCTATTAGAATAATAAATATATCTAATTATATACCTTTTTAGACAACATGGTAATTGAGTTCTTAAATAATTTATCAAAGTTATTTAAGTACTCTTCCAATTAATTATATGAGATGGCATTTTAAAATTCCATGAACAAATTCTAATGACTAGTTTGCACACTAAATTAGATGTAGTAAATGACAATTTTAGAAAAAATGATCTTTTATAAACTTATTCCTCTATATTTCTAGTTTTTTATCATATCTACAACTCAAGATATTTCGAAATTCCAGAAGGATGTTCCAGTAATAGTGCAACGGTTAATTCCGATTTTCAAACTAAATTTAGACAAATTTAGAGATAGATTTGGATTTGTTTTATGCATATAAAATGTAGATATGGAAGTTTGGATTTAACCAAATTATAATTACTATATTTTTAAGTTCTAAAACTCAATTTATAAGCAAAATACTCCTATTAGCTCAAACTAACCTAAAGATAGATTTTTTTAATGTCAATTTGAAAATTTGTAGAATAAAATAAGTATGGAATCAAATATACATTTCTTCACAATAATTGTGCTCCTATATGTCTAGTTTATCTAGAATTTTGTATCATATCATTTTGACTCATCTACCATGACTTATGCCTGAAATACTATAATCAGTTCTTGAACCGAAATCAACAGCTCTCTTAAATTTTCATGTAAATATTTGGATGAGTTATATCCATATTTAGCTAAAGGTTCTTTCTACAAAATTGTTTATCTTTCTATCAAGTTTACATATAATCAAACTTCACTAAATTATGACTTAAATTCAAGGATTTATGGTCCAAACATTGGGAATTGGTCAAGATTGCCTACACACTCAAAATAGTTCAAGTGTACAAATTTTATGGGTTCCTTAACAATAGAATCAAGCCATAAATCCTTCTAATTAATTGTATAAAATTGAATCTATTTTATCCAGATGTTTGAATCACCTCAATTCGAGGTCCACAACTCCAAATATAGGCAAAAAAGTAACCAAAGGTCAAGCAAAACTAAACCCAAAAATTTGATATAAATATGCATGTGCATTTAAACTTAGTAACTAATGTTTCTTATAAAATTATTTATCAAACATATGTTCATCCTTATTATCATCACTAATTTATCATGAAATTACTCAAAATAACCTTAAATCATATAAACACATTGCATAAATTTACAAGATATTCTCATACAAAGATTTTGATGAACTAATCACAAGCATTCCAAACCATCATCCTTAATACTTTTCAAATCACACATTTAAGACATATAATTTTAAGCTTTCATGTTTACACCTCTAACAACATCTCCATATGCATTCCCAAATGATATTATATCCATATTTCAATACAAAATAAGCACATGCAAGAAGAGAGAGATGTTCCCAAACCTGTTTTGAACTTCAAACTCTCTTTCAATCTTTTCACCATTTCATTCCCTTGTTGCTCTCAAATCCCTTTCCAAAACTTCTAATTCAAATAACATGTAGCAGGATTTCCTCTTGAAAATTATAGAGAAAAAATGTAGAACTTTTAGAGAAAGATGAAAAATGAGTAAAAATGAGAAAGAAATAAGGAGAAATCAGATTTTTCCTTGGTGTGGCTGACCAACCCACTATATATACTCCTAAAAACAATGTTTACATGGTGACTTAAGTGGAAAAATGACATCAGCATGTCCTACACAAATATCTCTTTTAGTCCTCCAACTAATTACATGTTACATAAATTTCTCTCATTTATTTGCATGTAAGAGTTTAGCCCCAAAGATTCTTTATCTTTTAAAAACGACCCCATAATTTCTTTCTCTTTTTTTAAAATCAACCTCACTTAAAGCTTCTTTCAACATTGACCCATAAATTATCTTCTTACATTCAAATTTACCCCATCATATGCTATCTCTTATAAAATTGACCCCACTCATTTATTATTTTTAACATTAACCTCTAAGTTTATATCCTATTTTAATTTAGCCCTCAAACTATTTTTTTCCTTTTTAATTATACCCTTATAAAATTCATAACATATAATTCACATATTCATCACATAATTAATTACAACCTAATTACATTTATATCCCAATTGATCATTGAAATAAAATATTATTTCAATTACACACATAAATAAATAACTAGTTTATCCTTCAATATATAAACTTATAATAATTCATCTAATTAAGCTTGATTAAATATTAATAATCAGGATTATGCCCTTGAATTCTACTAGGGCCTATTTTGGGTCTTTATAGTAAAACAAAGGAACCAATAATTCTTTTATAATATATTAGATCACCTCGCTTAAACAAATTCTTTCTAGTCTATTATGTGCGAAATTATATTTATCTCATTACTTTGTTAAAAGTATACTCAAATTAAATAACATACTTCTCGTATTTACAAAGTTCCTCATGGCTCTCGTAATATGTAAGTTCAAATTGCCCTATGTGAGCCAAGTGAAGCTATAATTAAAATAAACTATTGTCATAAATTATCGTGCTCCTATTGGACATTAATGATGCTTATTTATGGAGCATTAAGCATTAACTCAATCAAATGTCTTATCTCTGAGCAAACAAAACATGTCCTACTCTTCAAGTTAAATTAGGGCTTCTAATTTTACAAACAACAGCATTAGTGGGGGTACAACTACTAAAAATATGGGTAGAGCTTACATGGGAAGGTGAGGTATGAACCTGAATTATCTCACCTTGAGCTTTACCACCAGAATCATAATCAGCAACTTAAAAGAAAAATTTTTAAGATTGATCTACTACTAAAATCAAGAGAACAACCACCATAATATACAATAGCTCATTCAAAGAAATGGGTTCAATATTAAGAATTAAAAGTCATAAAAATTCATACACACCATAGTTCAATACAATAATTATGGATTTTAAAAATTTTAGCCAAACCTTAACACTTAATTCTCATCTACTAAGCATTAATCTTCAAAGAAAATTAACAAGAATTACTAGAATTCACACTTACTAAACCAAAATCGATTTTTGAGATTTTGCTCAATTCTGTCGAAATTGTGGTCGATTCCCCGATCATCGATCTCTGGGATTCAATAGGAGAAGCATCGCTACTATCAAGACAAAGCTCGGACCATCAAAAATCTGTTAGAGGTGGTCATACGCTCCACCACTTTATGGATTGGCCAGGATCTATGCTAGAATGACTCAATACTCTCAACTCTGATCTCCTCATCCGCAATGAGTAAGGAAAATCCAAAAGTACCAAAAGAATTACACTATCACTAATGATTTAATAGTGGTGCTCGTGTTGCCATTTGAAGTCAAAACTAACCAAAAAATGAAGTTTTTGGTTTTAAAGAGAGACAAACAGAGTTTGCAAAAAAAGAAGATTGCGGTATTTGCAGTTCGCCTATGAAGGACCAGTGGCTGATGGGATAGAAACATGTCAAAAAATGGCAGAAAAGGCCAAATTTTGGAACCGATGAAAGCTCTTTCTCTATAACACCCTAATGCCCCCTAGGAGTATACATGGGTACTAAAATCGTACAGAATAATATAATCAAACTCATATGACAATACACAATTAATGTTCTTAATCAACTTTATGCAGAACAATTTTTAGAATAAAGTAAGCTTTTGCAATGTATACAATAATGTTACATAAGTAAATAATACAATCTTTACAAATTAATTTAGGATACATTAATCTCAAAAGTAGTCTTTTACATAATTATCACTATAATCTATATCTAAAAGAACTCTTTTTGAACTTCTTGATCATCCTCTTATGCACGTCCTCCAACTATTACCTATTCAAGAAATAGTTCAAACTAATTCATTTTTAATAATTATCACTAAGTATAACTAAGCAATACATAACTTGTTGTATACTAATGTTGTTTTAGCCTATTATTACATTGGCCAAATATAAATATTATTCTACTCTTCTATAATTTATTTAACACTTACACTCGATAAATTTCTCTATAATTACTTACTCTTAAGTATATATTCATGGCAACTATTTACTCATTCCTATCAGAGGAAAAATTACTCATAAGCCTTATATTTAGTTTCCATTTCTTAAATTGTCACCTGACACTTAAGTATCTATCAACTCATCTATCACTTTGGTTCATTCTAACCAAGGCAAGAACACTTTAAAACTCCATCTCGAGTTACCTCACTAACTTGCCATTGACACTAGAATACTTAACAATACATCTAGTATTTGGTTTAAACGCAAAATTAGTGTCCCATGTTTCCTATGTATCCCGAAATCAAAAATTAGAACCACGTAATTTTTAAGCATTTTATTATGTTATAATGAGTAACTATGTTTGATACTGCTCATTTAATTCACATACCTCAACTTAAGCATATATCATATGTATTGATTACTAGATTAAGTAAAATCACATGTCTAGTCTATATTCATGCATATCATATTCATGCTTGGTAGAACAAAAAATGACCATGTACCAAGAAATCAAATCACACATTTCATATATGTTCACTCACTTATAGTTACTAATAACTAGCGATACATTTATATATCAAAAAATAAAATCATATAACACATTGAGTTCACATATTCATTTATTTGTATTTGATTCATATATCATGGAAAGTGCATGTTTCTTATGTTAGGCTACTTAGTTATTACATACATATACATTGTATATTACTACTATTACATACCTAATCCCATCGATTCAATATACAATAACTATGCTATACATACACCCTTACATATAATTAATTATGTCAATCATACTTCCTGTTAATTTCATATAATTAGATGCATTCTTGTTCATATATTTATCGTTTGATCGTATAATCCATAACATTATTTATTGTTTTCTATAATCACATTCTTATAAGCTATGGGTGTGGATAATAGTACTACAATTGCGGATAACCAAAGGTATCAATACTGTGGATACCCAAAGGTATCAATACTATGGATATTCGAAGATATCAATTTCTATAGACCTAAATGGGGTCAAGACTATGGTCCTAAATGGTGACAAATTATAGGCCCAAATGGGGTCAATACTATGGTAATTGTGTTTGTACCCAATAGACCTATCTATTTATATCTTTCATAACCAATACTCATAAGCAATCAATTACATTAATGTAAGTACGCATATTTCTCATGTTCATTCTTGTAAACGCACTTAGATGTATATGTACTGTGATGCCCTCTTTACCAAGTTTTATATGCAATTGCTCATGTAGAATAAAAATTGAAGAATAAGTACATACATACATATTCTTAATAAAATAAATCCTCGTTTCATGCATATTCACATTTTCATATACTCCATCATATTTTTGAAGAAAAGTACAATACTATGCATGTATAACATTAACATAAATAGGCTTATCAAAGATGTTAACCAATTGTTAATCATACATTCACTTGAATCAAACATATTGTTATGATGCAAACTAGTATAATTATGTTTATTAGTTCTCTTTATCTAAATTAAGTTTAAAGTGCATTTGAGTACTTTGGATTTAAAGACCGGTGTTTAGAAAATAAGGGAAAGAGAAATGGGTTTATGCTAACTCAGTATGAGTGCTGTCGACTCGTGACAGAGGCTAAGTTTGCTGACTTATCACAAGTGGTGCTGACTCATGACAGGATAGAGCTTCTTGATTCTCATTATTTTGCATTTTTGACATAGTTCCAGCCATATTCAAGAAAAATGGTCTTCTATACTTTTGTTCCCCTGTGTCTTTTGTTTTTATAACATCAAAAATCAAGCCATTTGGACTTATAAATCAAGAGATATAACTAAAATATGATAGACTGCTTTGGATGATAGGGCAACAACTATCACTCCACTTTGAACTAAATTTTAACACCCTTAGAGGTAGAATCAAGTTTTAACCTCTCCATATAAAATCAAGATATATGAGTCTAGTTTATTATCCAACTAAAATCATCCCATTTATAGCTCTAAAAGCTGGGATATGATCAAATTACTAAGCCTGGGTCATACGAATTCTATGACAAAAATTTCACTAAAATATGATTTCAGGTGCAATTCAACTTACACATGAAAATTGCTATCAATTCAATACTCAATCATCAATTACACATCTATAAACATGCATATACCATCTCAACACATCAAGTATCCCTAAAATACTAGATGAGAGAGTTCTTATACCTCATTTCAAGCTTTTCTCTTTCTTCTCTTGTTCCTTATCTCTACCTCGGCCTTTGTTTAAATCTTCTCCAGTTAATCTCACAAAAGTACCATTTCATTGTCATACATCTATTTATTTCTCAATCTAATGTACATAGAGGAAGAAATTAGAAGAATTAAACCTATTCTTACTCACATTAACTTTAACACCAATGTGTTGAAGAATCCTTCTCTCTCTCTCTCTTTCTACACCATCAAAGAGCATAATTTTGTAAAGCTTGTGAGAGGAAGAAGGAAAAGGATGAAGGAGCAAAATATTTGGCCATTTTTTTTGTCAAGAATGGCTGGCCATCTTTATTCAAAGGCAGAAAAATCTACCTCAATCAATATATGGTTCATTCTAGAAAAAACTAGATGTTGGCTTCTTATTGGTGTAATTTTTTTGTTCCTTGGCCAATTTACTTTTAATTCCTTTCTAATTTTTTATTTAGCAATCATTTTAAATCATAATCATTGATTATACAATTACTTACTTATCCTTAACAATTACATAAATATTGATCATGTCCCCATTACTCAATTAATAGTCTTATATACCCTTATGAACTACAACACATACATACATATGTTTTAATTCTTCTAGGGTAATGCTTGGGGTGTCACACTCTCCCTTAAATCTGCTCTCTCTCTCCCCTTCAATTCTTTTTTCTTTTTCCTTTTCTTCTCAATTTTTTTCTCTTATCTTTTTTTCTTTCTTTTTTTTTGATAACCTACTTACTCTAAAAAAGCCTAGAGGCCCCAAAATAAATTCTTACAGTTATCTCTCTTTATATATATATATATATATATATATATATATATATATATATATATATATATATATATATATTTCATTACCTTTACTTATCATATATTTAAGTTATTCATCTATATAGATGATTCCAAAAATTCTAAGTCTCAAATCCTTTAGTCGAAAGCAATTTCCATTGCTTAAATTTTTGAGTTTAGATAATGACCATGTTCGATACTAGTCCAATTTATTCATTTTAGTTATCTTCATTTATGACTTAATTATTTAATCAAAGTTGACTATTAACTATTTTTAGGTTAAAAGTTGACTTTTAGTAAATTCTTGATTTCTCATACTAGTATTCACAACACCAAAATTTTCAGGGCATTACATTAATGCCCTAAGAGGAAACTCGAAGGGCTTAAAGTGGAGCATTCTTAAAGAAGTGCAAATCTAAAGGCACTAGGGGGGTGCTTACCAATGACTTTATAGGAGCAAGAAGATTCCTTTTATCATAAGAGATGGTTTTAATGGTTTCAATGCTGCTTTAGCCTCGGGAGAAAATTTTGGTAGAAAAGGTTTTGCTCCTCAAGTTTTCCAAAATATGCTGGTCTATGTGAAAGCTATTATGGAAGTAGTGTAGGAGTTTTATGGACCTGGCCTCAAACAAATATACCATCTAGTGTTCCAAAAGTTTTACCTTGATATAATGGACAGAGAAAATCCTTATCTCAGGGGATACAGAAATTCAGGTTTTTCGTTGTTCTCTGAGTAAAATGGACAGTCCACCATGCAACTTGTTGCTAGCTTCACTATACAATGTAAAATTGTTTCTTACAAAAATAATATGGGTATCTTGAGTGCACTGTAACTGCAAAAGTGAAGAAGATGTTGTAATAATGGAATATAATCTAGGCTATAATCCATAAAGAAAAACGAAAGAGAAAAATCTTGCCATGGGAACTATTTTTGTAAAGATAAAGATGTCATAGAAAAATTTTTTCAGGGAATGAGAAAAATCCTGATATGCCATAAAATAATAAGAAGTTCATCACCTTCATAGCAAAATCTCTATATATGGCGTGAAAAATACATAGCAAAAAGTGTAAGGGGGATTTTAAACTTATTGTTATTTGCCATTAAATTTTTAAATTTTTAATCCATAAAATTTTGAATTTAGAATGATGTAGTTGCCTATGTGTCATACGCTTAGATGAAATGAATGATATGGCGTGCCAACAAGGATTTTCAGTAGAATTTTTCTTGAAATATGTCCAAAGTGATTTTTATGAAATATTTTTTCTAAATTCAGGTATTTTTCTGTTTAAAAAAAATGTGTTTTGTGACTTTTCAGTAAAAGTGGATTAGTATAATAACTGCTAGTGAAATTAACCATAATCTAAATTGGTCAAGTCAAATTAGTTGGCGAGTCATTGCGAATTGAGTCGAGTTTGGAAAAAAATACAGGTCACATGGATAGGACCAAATAGAATAAACGAGAAAAAGAAAATTAATAGCAAGCTATGACTAACTCACAAGAAGCATTAACAAAGCCATTAATAGGGTCTGTCCTTTTATATTATTAACGATCTCCTTCAAGTTAGGTGTGAGCATGGACTGGTTAACCAATTTATGAATAGAAAAATTAACCAATCCATTAATATTGATTTTTTAAAATCACTAATCGTTACTTAGTTCGTTACATTCTGTTAACCAATCTATCAGTTTCGGTTTAGTTAATCAATAATTTTTGGTTAACCATTAAAATTTATAACATAAAATTATATAAAAAAATAAGATAAAATTCAATTCAATTTCAAATGTGTAAAGTAATTTAATATGAAAATTACGAAATAAACATAATTTGCTAGCCAAAATTCATGCTCTATAAATTAATAGCTAATATTATAAAATAGATTTAACATTTGTTGAAAATTAATATGCTTGATTCTAAGTCAAATAAAATGTTGGATGATATTAAATGTTATAACATAAATTATAAAATGTAAGAAAATATAATTAAATGCTATTAAGTAAAATGTGAACACCAATATATAATAAAAAACAACATATATAAAAGTTAATTGAATATTATATATAAATATTACTATATTATTAAAGAAAATGACATAATATAAATTTAGTTAAAGTATTATATAAATTTTATAGGAGAAAATAAAAAATTAAGTTATAAAAATATAATTTAAATATATTTAAAGTATTATATATATATATGAACTGGTTAACCATGATTTAACGGTTAACCGGTACTTAAAAAGTTAAACCGTAACCATTAACAAAAAATATAAAAATTTAAAACTGTAATTGAGTTTATCGGATCAGTTAACCATAAAAATCGATTCGATTTCGGATCGCTTTTATGATTAATCATATTTTTGATATTTTTTGCTCGCCCTTGCTTCAAGTGCTTAGACTTACTAATGGATCATGGATACTCTTAAAAATGGATAATAGTAATGATAATAAAAAAGAGAATTTTAAAATCTCATATTTTATTTTTAATTGATGCAATGTCGATAGGCTGGGTTTCACCTCAACTATACAACAAGCATCTCTTTATATAGGAAATACAAAGTATAATAATAGACAATATGTAGACGTTACATCTCTTATATATTTTTTAAGAAAATTAATATTAGTCTGAAAAATTATATATAATATCATTACGATTAGATTTGTATATTGACATTAAATTAGATATAATTTTTGCTAGGTCTCTATAAAAAAATAAAAGATTTCTACATAAATGGTAAAAAATTTCACATTTACCTATTTTCCTTCTCCCTTCAATAAATGCAGTTCTTGAAATTTCTTTTTTCAGAAATGCCCTCTTTTTTACCTGTTTCTTTTCTTTACACTTTTTTTTAATCTTTATTATAAATCAATCCCTTCCCAAAATATCTACCTTTTTCTTCTTTCTCCTTCACCTTTCTGTAAGTTGCCTACCGGTTTCTCGTTTCTTAAGTGAATTTGGGCCGCATCGCCATCTCTGCAAATCTCATGATAGGATTCTTTTTCATCTCCTCTCAGTGGACATGTAGCAGTTCTTTTTGATTGAATGTTTTTAAGGAAATAAACGTCATAGAAACTCTCTTTACTTTGAAAATTTGAATTATGACCGTTTAATTTGGAGTTCACTTTAAATGGTGCGATGTATTTTCATAATGCATGATATTAATTAATGAGTTACTTTTGTCTAAATCGGGTTTACCAACAATTGCTACTAAACAAGCCCATGGCAAGCTGCCACATAGAAAAAATTAAATTAAAAAACTTCATGTAACCAACGTGTAGCTGTTAGTTTCTTCATATCCTTTTAAGCTAATCCATAAACTTTGTCCATCTATATACGCAATAAATAAATAATATTCAGTATTCTGCTGCTTTCATATATAAATATAATTTTCGAGTAATTACAAAAGATTATATATTACAAATGTTAATTACATGAAGAATGTATTTTCATTTACAAAATATTGGAATAGTATAGTCTACAGAATCGTAAAAAAGAAAGAAACTAAATAATATTTGACCTGATATTCCCTTAAGAAAACCTTTTGTGGGAACAGATGAAGGTGATACGACTTGCATCAGATTCTAGATCTTCCTCTGACTCCCGTCGTGCTGCTCCTAAGCTTCGATCCCTTCTTTCTTAACCTGTACGTAATTATATATAACCCACCATTTTACTCTTTCAGCTACTGCTCAACATATATATAGATAGATAGCTGGCAAAAGAAATGCAGCTAAATGAAATGGATTGCTTACGGAATGATCGGTCCTTGAATTGCCATGAACAACAATCTTCATCTCCATACTAAAATATTTTCAAAAGTTTTTAGCATTCTTTAAAGTGGAAAATTCTCAACTCTAGAAAAATAGTTCTCTACTTTCTCTCGCTCTGGAGATATATTTGTTAGCACATCTAAAATATGATTATTAGTTGAGTTTATATGGGCACGCAAGAGGGAATTAAATGCCGAATCCACTCCGGATACGAGAAGATTATTTAAGATTTTAATATGAATACTCACTATAAATAGACATTTCAAATTATATATTTTTATTTATGAAATCCACTTCAGATACGCAATTATATCATTTTTAAAAAAAATTAGATTCGCAATCATATCCTTGTATTTCAATATATAAAGCATTGGATTAGTAAACAAACTTATTTCAGGAGTTGAAAATGACAAAATGACAAGTCTTTTGATCTCATTCGCTCACTGTTCAAATTAAAAAAAAAATAATTGTTCCATCCTAGCCATAAGAAATTTACGAACTCACTAGATTATGTTTCATAAATATTTTTAATAATTAATATGAAAAAAATAAGAGATTTTTTCTTATTGTTAGTTATATAACTATCCGACATTGTCTTTTTTCTATAATATTAAATTAATTAGCCGGGAGCAGTTAGAGGCGAATATGTAGGGTATTTCAAAAGGCAAGGGAATTGCGATAAGGGAACAAGAAGATGTGATAGAGGAGAACACGCCGCCAACTAAGGAAGGGGTGGTTATAACAGACCCAAAAAAGAGGAGAATGGAGGTGAGAAACATGGCTGAAGGGAGCATTTCTGGGCCAGAATCCAGGCCAAAGCCCATTGCATAAGTGGATTCAAAAAACATGGAAAATGCGGGCTCTGAAGACTAGATCCGCCTATCACAATAAGTTCCTTAAGTTGGAATTGTCGTGCGATGGACAACCTGCTGGCAATTCAGATTTTAAAGGAGCTTGTCTCCCTTAAAAAGCCCAAGTTTATTTTCTTAATAGAAATAGAAGTAAGCTGGAAAGAGTTAAAATTGCTTTGGGTTATGATGGCATGTTTATAGATGTAGAAGTTCATGAGCATCAGGTGGATACTTGGAGACTTACGGGGTTTTATGGTGAACCCAACAGAAATAACTGGTCCTTTTCTTGGTCCCTCCTCTGTATGGTGGCAGCAAAGTCTGCTCTGCCAAGGTGTGTGATTGGAGATTTCAATGATATTCTCCACCAAGGAGAGAAGAAAGGTGGCCTTGCTCAACCATCCCGGCTGATGGATGGTTTTAAAAAGGCAATGGATGCAGCTCAGCTTCTGGAGTTGGGAATGGTGGGCTACCCTTTCACTTGGTCTAGAGGTGACAGTGCTGGTGGACTCATCAAAGAAAAATTGGACGGGGCTATTGTAAATTCTGGCTGGATTGCAAGATTTCCGATGTTCAAGGTTAGTAATCTAGATTTTTCCTCCTCAGATCATATGCCAATTTTCCTTGATCCAGTCCCTTCTTCCCCTGTCAATTTTTCTAAGCATTTTAAGGTTGAAAATGCGTTCGAAATGCTTGGTCTTTTAATCCTAGTTTGTCTTTGCTTGAGAAAATCAGGAAGTGCAGTGATTGTCTCTCTATTTGGGGTCAAAACATTACCGGGAATTTTAAAGAAAAATTATCTAAGCTTCGACATTAGTTGAGGGCTGCTAGATTTAATTCTTCTGTTCATGGTAAAATTTGTTTTGCCGAGGTACATAAGCAATACTTAGATACTCTGAAACAATAGGAAATCTTTTGGTGCCGAGAGCAAAACTTTTTTGGTTGAAAGGAGATTCAAACTCTAAATACTTCCATGCAGTGGCCTCAAAGAGAAAGCGTAAGAATCAAATCTCCCAGTTAAAAGACCCTAATGGAAGACTTTGTGGCTGGAATGATAGTTTGGAGGATATAATTGTTGGATATTTCCAGAATATTTTTACTGCCACACATACAAGTTCAGGAATAATGGCCTTGGGAATCCAGAAAAGGGTAACTGAAGACCACAGTGCAATTTTACTCTAAGAATTTACTAAGGAGGAGCTTAAGGCTGCGGTTTTCAGCATGCACCCGGACAAAGCTCCAGGCTTAGATGGAATGGACGCAGCTTTCTACAAAAAAATGTTGGAGTATTGTCAGAGATGATTTATATGCTGAATGTCTCCAGCATATCAATCAGTGCTGTTTTCCTAAGTGTGTAAATGAGACAGCTATCATCTTGGTTCTCAAAAAGCAGATGGTGGATTCTATGGCAGATTTGAGGCCCATAGCTCTTTGTAGTGTTATCTACAAGATTGTAGCAAAAATGTTAGCGACAAGGTTGAAATCCATCCTCTCTGACATTATTTCTCTTAATCAAAGTGCGTTTGTCCCAAATAAGCTTATCTTTGACAATTTCTTAGTGGCATTTGAAGTGAAGCACTATTTGAAGTGGAAGACTCAAGGTAAAACTGGTATGGCTGCTCTTAAACTAGACATGAGCAAAGCTTATGACTGAATAGAATGACATTTTTTGGAGGAGGTAATGATCAGGATGGGTTTTAACATCAGCTAGGTAAAGCTAATCGAAATGTGTGTTGAGTCTGTTTGCTATTATGTTTCTTGCCCTCAAAAACTTTTGGGACCTATCTATTCAGGTTGGGGCTGAGGCAAGGTGACTCCCTATCACTCTATCTCTTTATTCTTTGTGCAGAAGTTTTGTTTGAATTATTTAACCAAGCTGAAGTGAAGGGGTTAATTAGTGGGTGTCGGGTTGCAACGGGTGCTTGATAGAGATTGTCAAATAGCACAACAACTCAACAGAAAAAGAACAACAATGAGAAGAAGAGATTGTATTAGATGATTCAATAGTTCAACTATGAACAATACAATCCAACGAGAGTAGCAACAATAAGCAAATTACAATGGAAAGGTAATAAGAAAAACTAAGAGAAAAATTTGCACAGCTCAGACTCTCTCCCTACACAACCTCTGCTGCCTCAAAATCCTTTTCCTCGCATAAACCCCAATCTAGCTCCCCTTCTGCCTTTTTATCAACTCACATCTCCCCATGCATAACTAATTTTGCCAGCTCAGCTTTCTGGCTCCCACCAGCACGCTTTTGATGCTTCATTGAGTAAACCCTTCAGATGTTGGGCCTCAGATTCTCTCCTCTTGTGTCCGTGTCTAGTGGCCTTCCATCACTGCTGGCTGGGGCAGAAACTGTCTTGTCCTCAAGACGTACATCTGGAAATTGGTGGTGAATTACAAATGCATCCTCCCATGTGGCATTCTCTACACCACCCTCTTGCCATTGTATTAGCCATTGGGGAATGGTTTCTCCATGTCGTTTCAGAGTCTGGTGTGCCAAAATGCATAGAGGGTTCAAAGAATCTATTGCATCAGGCTCAAGGCCTTCAGGAAGTTGATATGTTGCTGGAGCTGACCCTACTGCTTTTTTTAAGACCGAGACATGGAAAACTGGGTGAATCTTGGCGCTTGGAGGCAAGTCCAATTGGTAAGCAACCTATCCAATGCGTTTGACCACCTTAAAAGGACCATAGAACCGTGGTGCCAGCTTGGTGTGGATGCGGACAGACACTGAACTTTGGCGATGAGGCCTCAGTTTGAGGAAAACTCGGTCTCCTACCTCAAACTCCACATGGCACCTATGTTGGTCAGTAGTAGCCTTCATTTTCGACTGAGCGTGGGCAAGATGCTGCTTCAATTGTCGGAGAGCCTCATCAGGGTCCTTCAGTTCCTTGCCCACTGCCTCTACTTGAATCTCACTCGGCATATACTGAAAAACAGTTGGAGGTTTGCGTCCATACACTGCCTCAAAAGGAGTGGTGTTAATAGAGGCATGGAAAGTAGAGTTATACCATAATTCGGCCCAAGACAACCAGTAAACCCAGTTCTTAGGATGATCAGTAGCAAAACACCGAAGATAAGTGCCTACACAGGATTGACCACCTCTGTTTGCCCGTCTTTTTCAGGATGGTAAGCCGAGCTAAGTTTTAGCTGGGTGCCCTGTAGTTTAAAGAGTTCCTGCCAAAATCGGCTGACAAAGATAGGATCCCGATCACTCAAGATTGACTTGGGCAGCCCATGTAAATGGACAATCTCCCGCACAAATGTTTCAGCTAAAGAATGAGCCGTATAGGGATGTCTTAACGGAATAAAATGGGCATATTTAGTTAGTCGATCGACACAACCCATACTGTGTCATACTCTTTTGACCGAGGCAGCCTCGATATAAAATCCATCGAAATCTCCTCCCAAACTTGTTCCGAAAGAGGCAAGGGTTGTAACAGTCCCTCGAGCACCAATGTGGAGGCTTTATAACGTTGGCATACATCACAAACTTGAACATAGCGCTGAACCGTTTTAGTCATACCAAACCAGTAGAGAAATGAAGCCAATCTTCTATAAGTGCGGAAGTACCCCGAATGACCTCAGTTAGGGCTTTCATGGAACTCTGCCAACAGCTTGGGTATCCAAGGAGAAGTAGCGGGAATCACCAATCGGCCTTTAAAGAATAATCTCCCCTGGCGTTCAGTAAAACCTGGTCTAGCCTTTGGGTTTGCCTTCAAGTCCCATAACACCTGTTAGATTTGGGAATCACTATCAGCCCCTTGGTTCAGTTCTTTGCCATCCGCCCATTGTGGACCCACCACCATGGTCTGTAAGGTACCCATGTCATGACACACACGGGACAAGGCATCAATTGCTCTATTCTCTTTTTCCCGTTTGTGTCGGACTTCAAATTTGTATCCCATCAGCTTAGCTAGCCAATTCTGTTGGTCTATTGTGGTTATCCATTGGTGTAAGAGCTGTCGTATACTTTGTTGATCCGTATACACAACAAAAGGGACTCCGAGTAAATAAGGTTGCCAATGTGAGATAGCCAATACTATAGCCATTACTTCTTTCTCATAAGCTGACTTTATGAGATTCTTTTTAGACAATGCTTTGCTGTAGTAAGCAATAGGTTTCCGATGTTGCATCAAAACTGCTCCAATTCCCCCTCCTGAAGCATCACACTCCAATTCAAATGGGTGTGAAAAATCAAGCAATGCTAGTAGCAGGGCGGTTGTCAACTTGTACTTGAGGAGATTAAAGGCTGCTTGTGCCTGATTGTTCCACTTGAAATTGTTCTTTTTGGTTAACTCTGTCAAAGGTTTTGCTACCTTCCTATAACCTTCAATAAATTTCTGGTAATATCCGGTTAATCCTTAAAATCCCCTTACACCTTTTACGGAGGTGGGAGTAGGCCAGTCCACTAGTGCCTTAGTTTTGCTGGGGTCCACCATCACCCCCTCCCTGTTAATTACATGCCCCAAGTACTTGATGGAAGATTGGCCAAAACTACACTTCTTTTCATTCAACACAAATTTATGTTCAGCTAACACATGCAAAACTGATTCTACGTGGCATATATGATCCTCCCAATTCTTACTGTAAATAAGAATATCATAAAAAAACCAAAACATACCTGCGCAACATTGATATGAAGATATCGTTCATGGCCGACTGGAATGTTGCTGGAGCTTCATGAGACCGAAAGGCATTACCAGATACTCATAATGCCTATCGTGAGTACGGAACGCTGTCTTATCGACATCGGACAGTCGTACCCAGATCTGGTGGTAGCCGGACTTGAGGTCCAATTTAGTGAAGAACTTCGCTCCATGCAACTCATCAAACAATTCTTCCACCACTGGTATTGGATACTTGTCAGGGACATTGGCCTTGTTCAAAGCTCGGTAGTCCACACACATACACCACGTCTGGTCCTTCTTTTTCACCAGGATAATAGGGCTTGAATAAGAACTATGACTGGGACGTATAATTCCCTTGGCTAGCATCTCAGCCACCTGTTTCTGTATCTCCTCTTTGTGATGGTGGGGATATCAATATGGATGCACACAGATTGGTTCTTGGCCTGACTAGAGAGTGATCCCATGCTCGATATTGCGCTTGGGAGGTAGGCCCTCTAACTCTGTAAAAACCTCATTGTAAATCTTGAATTGTTGGATTGATTGAGCCTGCTATTGGGTTGTCAAGTGGGCCAAATTCTCCTTTGTCGTCGGTTCCATGCCAAGGCCCGTTTCCCCTAAGCTTCCTAAATGTCCCTCGATCCACAGTTGTAAAGAAGGAAGAGGGTTTTTGTCTGTGGTCACCCCATTTGGCTCAACCCATTCTCCTTTCTCATAGAAACGTAGCTTCCTTTGAGCCCAGTTTTCTGTGACATCGCCAAGCATCCTCAGCCATTCAACCCCCAAAATAACGTCAATTCCCCCTAATTCTGTAACTAAAGCATCAATCGTGCAGAGGTAGTCCCCTACTTGAAATCGCATACCCGTGCACTTCTTATCAATGCCGATTACATTCCCATCTCCCAACTTGATCCCAAGAGTTTTTATGGTTTGTAACTGCAAACCCAAGACAGAAGCTAAATGTGGGGAAATGAAGTTATGTGTGGCTCCACTGTCAACCAATAGCAAAATGAGAATGGCATTTGCAGTCCCCAAGATCTTAAGGGTGCGTAGTTCTCTACTCGCAACCACCGATTTGTCCACTCTTCCTGCTGTTGTCCCAAATTCCAGCACCCTACACTCCATCCACCGGCGCCTCTGTCTCCCCACCATCTTCTTCGAAGAACTTTTCTTCGTCTTCCACTTCATCCTCATCTCCTAATAGCATCACTCTTAACTGAGCCTTGGGACATCGGTGTTGAGGAGAATAGGCTTGACCGCATTGAAAAGACAACCCCTTCCTCCGTTGCTCCTCCCACTCCGTTTTCGAGAGTTACCTGATAGCGGATCTTTTGGTGTTCATCCAGTTGCCATCAGATTGGAGGTGGGCAGCAAGGGACTGATGGACGTTGGAATTGTTGGAGTTCCTATTGTGCATGGACCCAAAATGGGTTGTGGTGTTTGGGTATGGGCTCCCAGATCGGTTCGGCCCACTCCAAGAATATTGGCCCATCTGGTGTTTAATTGAACTCCCCTTCATCGGTGGATTTGTTTCTCTGGAATTCCCTATCTCTTTCCTTCCTGCTTGCAATGAAGCTTCAATGGATCGTGCCAGCCTCATCGCCTCCACCCGATCTTCTGGCTGATGTACCTTAATCCAGCCTTTAATTTCCTCCTTAAGTTCACTCACAAAATAACCTATATATTGTTCTTCATGCAACCAGGGGCTGCTGCCGCTACAAACTCAAAATCCTCTATGTACTCCTCAACGCTTCCTAGTTGCTAGAGATCGGCTAATTCTTCATATGGGCTGGAGGATCGGTACCCACTGAACCATCGCATGAGTTCCGGTTTGAATTGTTCCCATGTCAACTCTGGGTGTGTGTTAAGTAACATTGAAAACCAATTGATTGTTGAGCCTTTCATACAAATCTTAGACAAACAAATCTTCATCGGAGGAGTCACTTGGTTGATTCTGAAATAGGTTTCCACCTTCGTAATCCATCCTTTTGGATTTGTTCCATTGAAACTCGGAAGTTTCACCTTCTTCAGAGGGCCACTTGATTCTGCAAAATAGTTGGGTTTGAGGTTATGATCCATTTTCCGCACTGAGTGTTGTCCTAAGGGATACTCCAGATCATCAAGATTGGTGTCCCCTTTTGAACCATGTTCCTCTGCCATTGAGGGCTGCTTGTCCATTATCTTCATCCACCCAAGAACCAATACCTTGAATTCATCGTTTTGTTGTTGGATATTTGCCAAACGAGTTTGTATTTCTGTTACAGACTTGGTTAACTCCTGGATATTTGCTGATATTCCCGCTAACCGATTCTCATTATCATCTAATCTTAACAATAAAGCTTGATATCTCGTTTCCATTAGTTCCGGTCAATAATAAATCTGATAGGTCAGACCAATTGATAGAGATTATCAAATAGCACAATAACTCAACAGAAAAGGAACAACAATGAGAAGAAGAGATTGTATTGGATGATTCAATAGTTCAACTATGAACAATACAATCCAACGAGAGTAGCAACAATAAGCAAATTACAATGGAAAGGTAATAAGAAAAACTAAGAGAAGAATCTGCACAACTCAGACTCCCTCTCCCTACACAGCCTCTGCTGCCTCAAAATGCTTTTCCTCGCATAAACCCCAATCCAGCTCCCCTTCTGCCTTTTATCAACTCACATCTCCTCATGCATAACTAATTCTGCCAGCTCAACTTCCTGGCCCCCACCAGCACACTTTTGATGCCTCTTTGAGTAAACCCTCTAGATGTTGGGCCTCACATCCTCTCCTCTTGTGTCCAAGTCCAATGGCCTTCCATCAGTGCTCCTCCTATAACTCACATATTCTTTTGCTGATGATAGTTATATTTTTTCAAGGCAAATTCTAAGGAAGTGAATGCAGCAAAGGAAATCTTGGATGTATATGCAATGGACTCGGGTCAATTAATCAATTTCAACAAATCTTCATTGAAATTTAGTTCCAATACCTCGATGCAAGCTAGAGAAGAGGTGTCTAATATCTTGTCTATTAACCTGCAAGCCTTACATGACTCGTACTTAGGATTGCCTTTCATGGTGGATTGAGATAAAAAGGAGATTTTTTTTCCTACATTGAGCATAAAATTTGGAAGTGTATCAGTGGTTGGAACCGTACACTCTTATCAAGAGCAGGCAAGGAAGGTCTCCTCAAATTAGTGGCTCAATCCTTGCCAACTTATACCATGAGCACCTTTCTTCTTCATATGGGCTTATGCTTAAAATTAGAGCGAATGCTAAACTCGTTCTAGTGGGGCTCAAATAACAAATCAAAACAAGGTATCTTTTGGATGGCGTGGGACAGACTTTGTAAACCAAGAATGCTAGGAGGCTATGGTTTTTGATCCCTTCATAATTTTAACCTTGCACTCCTAAGCAAGCAAGGATGGCGGTTACTGTCAGATGGGTCTTCTCTTATGTCTCAGGTCTTAAAAGCCCGATATTTTCCAAATGTCAGCTTTTGGGAGGCTAATCTTGGTGCAAATCCCAACTATACATGGCGTAGCATCCTTTAAGCTAGAGTGGGTTTTGGTAATAAAATAAAGGTGCGGAATGATCCATGGTTACCTGATGCTGAAAATTCTTTTGTAACTTCTCACCCAACTCCAGACTTAATTGACTTGAAAGTACAGGATTTGATCTCTGAGAACTCTAATTTCTGGAACTGGGAGCTGATCTCTCCTATCTTTAATGCTTGGGATAGGAAACTTATCCTACGTATCCCTCTAAGTCATCAAAGTAGGGAAGATTTATGGCATTGGAAGCTGGAAAATGATGGCCGTTACTCTGTTAAAAGTTCCTACAGGCTTATCCATGCAAGTTCCATTTCCTCTGCTGTTATTTTGTCTACTACTCATTGGAAAAATTTTTGGTTTCTTTTTATTCCATCTAAGATGAAGCATTTTTTTCTGGCGTGCCCTTCAAGCTTGTCTGCCTGTACAGTTTTTATTGTCTCAAAAAGGAGTCAAGACTCCTTTTATTTGTCCATTGTGTTTGAATGAAGTTGAGACCATTTATCATTTATTTTTTAATTGCAGCTTTGCTCAATCCGTATGAAGCAGGTCAGTTTGTGGCTTTACTTTATGCAATGCTTCAGATTTTCTTAGCTAGTTCTCTGTTGTCTCCTCCTTCTAGTCGAGATTTGTGTGGTGAGGTGGTTGCAATATGTTGGGCTATCTGGAAGGCTAGGAACGATCTGGTGTGGAAGAATCTTAGAAGCACAGCTGACTCTGTAATTTTGTTGGGTTCTCAAATGGTAGCTGACTTTCTTAAAAAAAAAAATAATAGCTGACTAGAAAATGGCAAGGCAAGAAGATCCCATTATAAACAAAGAACCGATTGTAGCCATTCAAAAATGGCATCCACCCCCAAGGGAGCTATTGAAAGTAAACACAGATGCAACAACTTTTCCTAATAGTCAAATAGCAGGTATTGGTTTTATTGTTCACAATTTTGAAGGTGCTTTTCAATATGCAGGTTGCAAACTTTTTCCTTGTATCTCAAGTCCTTTGGTGGCTTAAGCTTTTAGCATTCGGGAAGCTTTGAGCTGGATCAAATTGATGGAGCTGTCCTCTGTAATCATTGAATCGGATTCGCAAATAACTATCACTGTCCTTTCTAATAAGAGTATCATGCGTTCTGAATTTGGTTTAATCATTAGTGATTGTTTGGATTTAATTTATTCTTTATCTAATATCCAGTTAGGATTTGTTAAAAAATCTGTGAATAGGGTAGTCCACTGTCTTGCTAGGGCAGCTCATTTTATGTCAGATCTTGTTATTTGGGACTTGTCCCCTCCGGATTGTATTCTTTCAGCTCTATTAGCTGACTCTGTTTAATGCATTCATTTTATTTCAAAAAAAATTATCAAGTGGATTAAAACTAATACTTTATGAATTAGATGCACATGGATGCCATCATAAATATTTTATATTATGGTCTAGCCACACCAGAAATTTGTTTCTAATTAGACCAAGGCAAGAAAAATATATATAAGCCTCACTCCTATATTTTAGATTATGCGAGAACTAGTGTTAGATACCAACAACCAAGAGTGCCGGTTTCCATCAGTCCAAAGGGCTCATAATGTCAAATAATGGTGCTTATTTTTGCTGGTTTCTAGCTTTATAGGGGCCCACTAGGTCAGATAATGACATATGTTTCTAGAAAAGAGCAACGGTTGATTTATTTTAATAATCGAACCGAATCAAAATAATTGAGAATCGAAGTTTCATTATTTTTATCAATCAAATTGAATTTAATTTAAATTAAATTGAAATTTTTGGTCAGTTTAGTTCGATTTACTGAAAAATCAAAATTTAAAATTATTTTTTTAAAAATAAAAAATATTGTGTCTAAAAATTATAAATTATAATATATTAAAATAAAAACATTTAAATTATACAAATAAAAGTTCAAATTAAAGAAATAATTTTAAAATATATAATAAATAATATAACAAAATCATTAAATAAATTTTTTTTATTTAATCGATTTTCAATTTAATTGTCAACATTCTAAATTATCATCTAAAAAATAGATATTAATAATTGATAAATATACTCATATAATTTACAACTAAAAATAAAATAATTTACGTCTATAAAATAATTATTGAATAAAAAATAAAAAATTATATAATTATATAAATTTCGGTTTGGTTCGATTTCTATGCGGTTTTCTTCTTCAAAGACCGATCGAAAAACCAAAAATTCTTAAAATTGAAAATCAAAAACCGAACTGAAAAATAAAAAACAGAACAAAATTAAAAAATCGATCGGTTTAGTTCGATTTTTGCTCACCCCTATATATTTCTGCCGGTTTTTCTCTCCCGAAACAGTCAATGCGATGGGCCCCATCCGGTCAGATAACGGTATTGAATAATGGCGGTTTTCACTACCCCTATTTTCTAATTAAGTTTACTGTAGTTCTATATTTCTAATTTTTTTTAAATTAACGCCATTTTCAAAAAAAAAAATCCCTTATATTTTAACATTAAATTTTGCTGTTTATTTATTTTTTCTGTTGTTGTGAGGTTTTTTCTTTCATCTCTCCTCCAAATCACGAAAACTTTCCATTATATTAATAATATATTTGTTGATTAATAAATAATCGGTGTCAGTCTCAACTCAATGATTGTTTTATGATTTACTGAAGCAATATATTTGTTGATTAATAAATAATTTTTGTCAATATCTATGATTATTTTATATTTTACTGTATCAATAATGTTTAGTTCATTCTTTTGGTCAATAATGCTATTATAAATCGACATATTACCTATAGATTCCATTTATAATTTTAGGTTATTTTAGCATGTATACATTTTTGTACACACCAGGGGACCCAAATGATATATGAGCCGGCTTTGGCATCTCCTATTTCTTTTTCATTTTTTCAAAAGTTCCTGTGTTTTTATGTGAACTAGTATGTAACGCTGCGTGATCAGCGATATATATATATATATATATATATAGTTACATATTATGATGGAGCGTTCCATTATAATTAAACTTTTAATATTAAAAGATTTGAAGTTATTAACTTGAATTGTGTATGCTTATCTAATATACAGAATCCGAAATCCAGAAATGACTCTAATTAGTTAATTAATTATGTATTAATTATTTAGGACCAAATAAAAAAAAATAAAATATTAAATGACAAATTAATATGCCAAATTAATTAATGATAAAAAAGATAATTATTTTTCTCAAATAGGAGTCTCTCCTAAATCCAACCTAATGGCTTCCGCTTAATTCATGTATCTTGCCGTAACCAAAATTTTTGCTCTCAGTTTCTTCTTTCAATTTAAATTTTACAACTTTGCTTGCTTTATCTGTGTCCATCCCTATTCATGGCTACAACCTATAGTTTAAACAGGCACTTAAACGTTCTTTTTCCAGAAAAAGAAAAGATGAATCTCTTGTGTCTTGCAGTCGTTTTGGCAGTAGTTGTGCTTATATTCAAAATTAAAAGGAGCAAAAAAGTACTGAATCTTCCTCCATCTCCACCAAAGCTACCCATAATTGGAAACCTTCACCGGCTAACTGCACTTCCCCACGGATCTTTAACAACTCTTTCTAATAAGTATGGCCCTCTAATGCTATTGCACCTAGGCAATAATCCTACACTAGTTGTTTCATCTTTTTAAATGGTTAAAGACATTAACAAAAATCATGATCTTGTTTTTGCAGACCGACCTTTTTTCACTGCTGTAGACGTTTTGTTCAATGGCTGCCTCAGCCACGGATTTGGCCCCTACTGTGACCACTTGAAAGAGGCAAAGAAGCTGTGCTCTCATCAACTCTTCAACCAAAGAAGTGTCCAGCAATTCCATTTTATAAGAAAAGAAGAAGCCGCATAATTTGTAGACAAGATTCATAACTTGAGCAGCAATGGATCTGCATTTAATATCAGTCAAATGTTCACAGCTCGTGCACATAACATATTATCAAGATCTGCTTTTGGTTGCTTGTATGAAGGGAATGAAGATGGTACAGAAACGAGCTTTGGCGAGTTATCTAAAAGGACAGCGGACCTTGTGGGAAAATTTTGCTTCAAAGATATTTTCCCAATCTTGGGATGGATTGACCATCTAACTGGGTTAATGGGAGACTTGAAAAAAGCTTCCGAAGAAATAAACGAATTCTTGGATGGAGTCATTGAAGATCGATTAGCCTTGATGAATGATGATGAAAAATTAGAAGATAAAAAGTATTTAGTGGATACTCTTCTCTATTTACGAAAGGAGGGCGTTGATCTTGATCTTTCTAAAGACAACCTTAAAAGCACTTCTCAAGGTCTTTGTTCCGTAATTTGATTATCGTTTTTACATTAAATATGTGCTCAATCATTAAACTAATTAAGTTCGTTTAGTTTTTTACAGGACATCTTTATGGGGGGAGTAGATTCAGTTTCGGTGACAATGGAATGGATGATGGCGGAGCTAATGAAAAATCCAAGAGTAAGAAAGAAAGCTCAAGAATATAATTTTTCACGCAATCTATAAATCGTATCCAATTTATTTGTAAAAATATAATCTAACTTGACTTGATTTGTAAATGATATTGTATGTTTGATCCATAAAAATATACAATCCAACATAATTCCTTTCATGATCCATATAATTAAATTGGTTTTTGCCTCGTTTGTGATATATTTATATTATTCGTGATTTCATAATTTATTAAATAATGTGAATATAAATTAATTTTTTTTATAAATTGTACATAATTTTTATTTTTAAAGAAAAAAAATGTCAAAGTATACTCCATTTTCTGTAAGTGGAGATATAATAGTGTGTAAACTTTTTTAAAATGGTGGACAATTATTTATAAATGGAGAGAGTATCACTATTCAGTTGCTTATGTGAATGAATAGGAAGCTTAAGGAAAGTGGACTGTGTAATTAATTAAAAACAAAATATAAAAATAGCAAACAAGCTGCGGAAAAAAGAATCGTAATTAATCAGAATAAGAAAAAATACGATTTTACAGTTCTACCATTACTGCAAGCCACTAATCTAAACTTCCAAATTTTGTTGAGGGATCTGACAACATAATTGCTGATCCATTAATTATACACTTCAACAGTAATATAGTATAGCATATCTGGAAAATTCATTTTTTTTTTTTTGGGGTTACAAGGGAAAGGTATAATCAGTAACTATAACTCAATTTTTTTTAAAAGACATTTTAAGGGTAAGAGCTGGATTTGAAGTTTCTGGTTTGAGTTCTCATCTCTCTTCATGCATAACAAACTAAGATATACATCAAAATCCAACAATTAGAAGCCAAGGATACGTAAAAACGTATTAAATTGGTACTCTTAACTATTCATATGGGTTTGAATCAGGATGTTTTCCAAGGCACGTGGATTTTGCCTTGATTGAATCTTAAAATGACAAGCAATTGGGACAGTAACTCTATATAAATTGAAGAACCACTTACACTTCTCCATCAAACACAGCAGCCACCATTTCCCATGGCATCAGTAGTACACCAAAGATGCATTTGCTTGGCATTCATTTTCACTTTGGGAGCTTTGCCTTCTTTAGCGTCAGCTCGTACTATCTCTGATTCATCAATGCAGGCAATGCACAAGAAATGGATGGCTCGTTATGGGCGTGTGTACAAGGATGCTAATGAGAAGGCTATGCGTTATAATATCTTCAAGGAAAATGTCCAACGTATTGAATCCTTTAACAACATTGGAGACAAACCATACAAATTAGGAATCAATCAATTTGCAGATCTTACAAATGACGAGTTCAAAACCACTCGAAACAGATTCAAGGGACATATGTGTTCTGCACAAGCAGGTCCTTTCAGATATGAAAACCTTACTGCACTACCGACTTCAATGGACTGGAGAAAGAAAGGTGCAGTAACAGCCATCAAGGATCAAGGCCAATGTGGTAAATTCCACTACCTAACCAGTCATCTCATTAATTAGTAATTGAGCTTTGTTTAGTTAATTCAATAATAGAACTTTTGTACAGGATCCTGCTGGGCATTTTCGGCAGTGGCTGGAGTATAAGGAATTATGACCGGGGTCTAACAAGTGTACTAGATCGGCTAGTAATATAGGAAAATATAGATTAAGACCCCAAAATATCGTACCCAAAGGAACATGGATTGCTAAAAATAATATCTATGTATAAATTAAATTAATTCGAGATTGTTTCCCAAATGTTTTTGATTTAAAAGCAAAAATTAAACAAAATAAACAATTAAATAAAACAAAAGCTAAAATTAAATTAACATGAATTAAAAACAAAACAATAAATGAAATTCTCTTGCTAAAGAAACTATTCACTTTAACTTTCATTGTAATGACTTAAATTCAAAAAGAACACCAGTGATTATAAAGAATTCAGATAAATAAAACTAGATAACTTTACTCAAGATTATCATTCCAAGCATTAAAATTTTCTTATTCAGAACAATTCAACACTTAGCATAAAATTCTGAATTAATCATCCTAGATGTTTATTAAAGCCTTTTTCAAGAGATTTAACTTTTACATGTTCTTAGTTCTTCTTCTCTTAGTATTAACCAATAAAATTAACACATAATTATCTCATATTTCGGATAATAATAATGCATAAATATTAAAGAGTTAACCCAAGAACATGCAAATCATTAACTATATCAAAATCAATTTTTAGTTATTTATTCAATAAACCAATAATCAATCTCAACATAATCAAAGATAAGAATATGCTTAAAACCAAGAAATAATCAACCGATATTGAAATTAAGCTCAAAATAAAGTCATAACAATGAAAATATAAGATTTCAAGAATCCATTAGCAAAAGAAGAAAAACTACTTCCTAAATATATTTAAAAACTAAAACAAAGTTGAAAAGAAAAATAAAAACTGAAAAACTGAAAAAACAAAGTAAAACTAAAACTAAAGAACTCTACTAGTTCTTCTAATTGGTTCCTCTAATTCCCTAATTGATCCCCTTTGGTGTTTAGAGTTATCTATTTATAGGCAAAATATGTTGTAGAAGCCTCCTAAACTTCCTCAATTGGAGTAGGAAGAGAATCCTTCTTGAATTGGAAAAATCGCAAATCTTTTGCTTCATGGGAGACTCAACACGTGGCCATGTATTTTTCTTTGTAAATCCACATGTGGCCATGTGTTGTTCTTTGAAGAAAATCACGTGGCCATGGGTTCCCTTTGGCTTTCTTCACGTGGTCACGTCTTCTCATGTTTCTTTCTTCACGTGGTCATGTCTTCTTCTTCATTCATTTTCACGTGGCCATGCATCAAACTTCTGGACCTCACGATCACTAATTAACATGAATTTTTTAAATTCACAGTTTTGACCCAAATCTTCTTGCGTTTTTATAATTAAGTCATTTTTCTTGTAAAATAATCCTGAAAAACACCAAAATTAACAATTAACTCCAAAAACATAAAATTAACCAATTAAACTCAAATTCAACCTAATTAACACAAAATTAACTCAATTAAACACCTAAAAACATACTAAAAATACCATATAAATCACCATTGTCAAATTAGAACAATCCAAATTCTCAAAATAATCAAACTTCAATAAAGAATTATGCATTTCAAAACCAAGTTTAACAATTAACAAGAGCACTTAATAAAATTTTCAACTAAAATAAATTCAACCAAGATAATATAAGTTAGTTTTCTTGTGTGTGTACAAGACCAAAATATTTTAAGTATTTTAAAATCCAAAACACCAATGCAAATTCATAGTCAAGTTTAGAATGAATGTATATATGAGTATACAAATGGTTTCATGCTTGAAACTCTAGAAACACCATAGGCCTCTCCTTTAGCACCAGAACCCGAAGGTCATCTCCGCTAAACAACTCAAAAACAAAAATAAAATCACTTCGGTCTTTTAAAGGTTGTAATGGGGCTAAGGTATTGGTTATCAAAGAATGGATAAAAGATCAACAATAAGAATAGCCACTCTAAGATAAAATAGACTAATAATTCACAAATTCACCCCATTAACTTAATCAATAAAGAACTTAGCCAAAATTTTTCCATTCTTCACAATTCAAAGTACAATCTTAAAATTCTCTCAATTTCACCATTCATTCCCTTTTAGAAGTCATATTTTTTTTCCTTATAACTATCTCACACTTAAGATTTTGCCATACATGCTAGCTTTATTTCAATATTTTTTTTTCACTTTTTCACTTTTTTTTGCTAGCTTTGATGTTGGCATTATAATAATATAACATGGGTAATCACAAGATAACACTTCACTATTCACTTGACTTCAAAAATAGCCCTTGATAATAAATTCAAAATTATCTTACTACACTCATCAAGATACTCAATTCCCATTAATCCATCCAATCCTAGAGTGGCCAATTCTAGAAGGAAAGATAAAAGGTTTTTAAGGTTATATGGTAAAATAAATAAGTGTACCAAGAAAAATAAATATGGCACGCATTAAGCATACCTCATTAGGCTCAAAAAGGCTAACAAAGGATAAATATGCATATAGGATAGGAAAATAAGTTAAAATATGGCTTAACAATAAAAATATTGCCTAGATCACTTTCCAAGTTGTTTTGAGTTGCTTTTATGCTTTGAAGGGTGATGAGGAAGGTTCTAGTGTTCTAAAATTCATCACTTAACTATTTCATGCATTGATTTTCTTTAAGTTCAAAAACCGATCTTAATAAGTGCTCAAAAATGTAGAAACTAACAAATATAATCCAAATTGAATATTAAATTAGCCAAAAATTTATTAAACAACATGCTTATTCTAATGCTCAACAAGAATTTTAAACATTGCACATTCTAAATTCAAGTTCAATATGTTCAATTTTTGAGAAAAAATTAGGGCGAACTAAGCTAAATGTATAATGAATGATAAATGAATAAACTAAACTAACATGCAAAATAAAAACTAAACATGAAAACCGACTAAAACAAAATAATTCATGAGTAAGAAAATGAGCAAGGTAAGAAAAACTCCCTTAATTTGATCTTCAATTTCTAGCTCAGCTGAGCTCTATCCCCCTCTTTAAAATCTTGCCGTCCTCAGCAAAGTATGAAAAATTTCAGCACACTTCATCACTGTTAAGAAACAAGTTAGTGCCCAAGAGAAATGTAAGCTTAAACATACCACACCTAGAACCATGATCAAGTCAAAAGAAGGCATGAGCTCAATGGAATTGAGTTAACAAACATACATGCCTCTAAAACCAATAAAGTGCAATGAACAAGACTTAATAAAAATGGTAACTAAGTGAACAAATGTAACTAGGCCAAACTTGCTTAAGTACTCAACGGATAATATATGTTACAAGGTGCATTATCTCAAGTGTAAAGTGAATTGGTGATGGTTAGGCTTAAATGAAAAGTAGAGAAAGTTTTTAATTGGTCATGGTAAGCACAAAATAAAATAAGCCAATTCAAATACAAACTCAACCTTTATGAAGCCACAATAAAGTTTAATGTCAAACAATAAGTAGCTAAGAGTAAATGCAATGCATAATTGAAAATCAATCTCTATGCAAACATATATTCAACACTAATGAAACCTACACCAATTTATTTGAATTAAACTTATCAAGTAAATCATGCAAATGTGCCTTAGTAAGGAGGTGTGTGCTTGGGTAAGAAATGAAGTGTAACATGCTTCATTGCAAGAGTCTCAACTAGCCATGCCATGTATCATAAGGATAGTAATGAAAATCAAGTCATCTATAATATGCTTAACTGAATGTATATAAAAATTGATGTATAAAAATTGCAAATAATGACTTGAATAAAATTTAAGGTGCTAGGAATAGATAAAGTGGCGGTCCGCTAGCCGGTTAGCGGGCAGGGTTAAGGGGCAACGCCCCTTACGAAGTTCTTGAGGGGCAGGGTCGAGGGGCAGTGCCCCTCAAAGCTTTAAAGCAATGAGGAACTTATTCATAATTTTCTGCACAAACCTTATTCTGAATCCCTAAAACAAATCAAATTTTGAGCAATCATATCAGCACTTGGTTATTCAATATCAATGCAAGAAATCAACATGTGTAAAGTGCAATATTGAACAAGTGATAGTGTGCTTACTTGAATCAATGAGAATAGAAATAATGAAAAAATGAAGTTAAACTTTGAGGTGTGTGCTTGAGTGAGTGAGTGGTGTAATGGGAGTGTGTGAAGGTATGGTGAGTAATGTATGAGTGAGGGGAGTGGTAAAAGCAAAGAAAATGAAAATGTAAGGGAAGAAAGAAAATAAATACTGTGGCCATGGACAGTGCTCTCACACGTGGCCACTTGTAGGTATAGGCATACCCACATGTAGGCACGCATGGGGGCGTATGGGCAAGAGGCAGCAGATGCGTGGGCGTGTGACGGCAAAGCCATCTGGGCACATGGGCAAGTAATTTTTGATAGGGTGAAGCAGTTTGTTAATGTGTGGGCACGCATGGCTGGGAAAGGAAGTAACCCATGGCCACACAATAGGACAGTGCTAGGGAAGATCTTCCATACGTGGCCGCACGAGGCAAGGCTGCTGGACATGCGAGAATGGCTGCTGGTTTTCCAACTTTCTCTTGATATTTCTGCACATTTAAGCACCAAGTTAACTTTAATTTCTTTTTAACCAATTTAAATCAATCCCATTAATACTATTAATCCTTTACTCATGTAAATCAAAATTGAATAAATTTTTGCTAAAACTTCATCAAATTTAATTTTTGAACCAAAAAAACCAATTATAACTCCACTCATACTCACTCAATTAAGCCTTTTCCTTCTTTTCAAGCTATAATTGAATTATGCCAACAATATGCACATCTATTAATTAATTAAATTCCAATAGTAGTCCACTCTTAACTCAACATATGCAAGTTCATGAAGCTTTATGCAATTAAAATCAAACTCACATTTAACCAACTCATAAGCTCAATTTCACTTACCTCAAAAATCACATTAGCTCTTTAATTCCTTTAAAAGCACTTACTAATCCAAATTTAATCATTAAGCATAAAAATCGTTAGAATTAGCTTTTTTTTTTCAAACCCAAATCTTAAACCCATGAATTAAAAGATACAAACAAATAACAAACATGTATTAAACTTTAAACTATAAAAATAATGGCAAAACAAATTATTGAAAATAACATGCAAAACATAAAAAAAATTGATAAAAATTTAAAGAGAAGAGTTAGAGAAGAAGTTTTGGTTTATTGAATCCTAGCTGGACTCATGTTACTCTCGGGAGGTCGAGCTTGTGATCCAAACATAGGTCTCTCCGGACTTTGCTCCTCATTTTCTCCCATTAGTAAAAGAAACTTGTTATAGTTTATCAAAGCTGGAAACTCCATATCTTCAATAAAATATGACTCATCCTTTGGCTCATTTATAACGAACTCTACCAGCTCTTTTAGCCTAAATAAACCCTTCAAGCGGACTGAATCCAGTATCTCCACCTGAAAATTTTTCCTTTCTTGCTCCTTTGGTGATAAATTCTCCACAAGAGATTCTACACCTTTTAAATAAACACATGACTTATCCTTAAATATGAATTGTTCCTCTTATTCCTTATTCTCCATAAATGAATGATTTGGTTCCTTTTCATCATCACCTTGAAATTTCCTAAAAGCGCTCAAAAGTTTTAGTTTGGATTCCAACTTTTCAATTCCTTCCTCTCTATCCCTTAATAAGCTTCCTTGATTCTTAATTATTTCCTCTTAAGTTCTTATCTTTTCTTCATGAACTCTTAATTTTTTCTCTTGAATCCTAAACTTCTCTTCTTGAGCCCTTAATGTAGCCTCCCACTCCTCTTTTTCAGCATAATATTTTATTTCCTTTCTTATAAGCAAGTCATAAACATCTTCAGTGTTGGAGAGAATAGCCTCTTGTGTGGCCCTTTATTTTTCTTTTTCAGCCCAAAATTGTTCGTCCTTACATATAAGCTGGTTATGAAGACGTTGATTCTCGGAGATACAGACCTCTTTTGAGTATCGCAGGTTTTGATTCTCTCTTCTCAATTCTTCCATTTGTGCTCTCAAAATCCAAAAAGAATAAGACTTTTCAGCAATGGATGGTGATGAATAAGGATTTTGTGATTATACACGCAATCGTTCTATCTCCTCTCTTTCTCTTAGTAGATCATTCATTCGTTGTTTCAAAAGAAATAATTCATAATCTTGGACATCATCTTGCACCATCTTGAAGAATGTCTTAAATTGTTCCTGCAAAGAACAATCACAAAATCAAAAATAAAATAAAAATAAAAAAAAATCTCAAACTAACTTAACCAAAGATATCAAACAAACAACACCGCTGTTCCCCGGCAACGGTGCCAAAAACTTGACGATATCTAGTAAGTGTACTAGATCGGCTAGTAATATAGGGAAATATAGAATAAGATCCTAAAATATCGTACCCAAGGGATCATGGATTGCTAAGAATAATATCTATGTATGAATTAAATTAATTCGAGATTGTTTCCCAAATGTTTTTGATTTAAAAGCAAAAATTAAACAAAATAAACAATTAAATAAAACAAAAGCTAAAATTAAATTAACATGAATTAAAAACAAAACAATAAATGAAATTCTCTTGCTAAAGAAACTATCCACCTTAACTTTTATTGTAATGACTTAAATTCAAAAAGAACACCAGTGATTATGAAGAATTCGGATAAATAAAAACAGATAACTTTACTCAAGATTATCATTCCAAGTATTAAAATTTTCTTATTCATAACAATTCAACACTTAGCATAAAAGTCTGAATTAATCCTCCTAGATGTCTATTAAAGCCTTTTTCAAGAGATTTAACTTTCACCTATTCTTAGTTCTTCCTCTCTTAGTATTAACCAATAAAATTAACACATAATTATTTCATATTTCGGATAATAATCATGTATAAATATTAAAGAGTTAACCCAAGAACATGCAAATCATTAACTATGTCAAAATCAATTTTTAGTTATTTATTCAATAAACCAATAATCAATCTCAACACAATCAAAGATAAGAATATACTTAAAATCAAGAAATAATCAACTGATATTGAAATTAAGCTCAAAATAAAGTCATAACAATAAAAATATAAGATTTCAAGAATCCATTAGCAAAAGAAGAAAAACTGCTTCCTAAACATATTTAAAAACTAAAATAAAGTTGAAAAGAAAAATAAAAACAGAAAAACTGAAAAAACAAAGTAAAACTAAAACTAAAGAACTCTACTAGTTCTTCTAATTAGTTCCTCTAATTCCCTAATTGATCCCCTTTGGTGTTCAGAGTTGTTTATTTATAGGCAAAATATGTTGTAGAAACTTCCTAAACTTCCTCAGTTGGAGTAGGAAGAGAATCCTTCTTGAATTGAAAAAATCGCAAATCCTTCGCTTCATGGGAGACTCCACACATGGCCATGTGTTTTTCTTTGTAAATCCACACGTGGGAAGAAAATTACGTGGCCATGGATTCCCTTTGGCTTTTCTTCACGTGGTCACGTCTTCTCATGTTTCTTTCTTCACGTGTGTCTTCTTCTTCATTCATTTTCACGTGGCCATGCATCGAATTTCTGGACCTCATGATCAATAATTAACATGAATTTTTCAAATTCACATTTTTGGCCCAAAACTTCTTTCCTTTTTACAATTAAGTCCTTTTTTCTTGCAAAATAACCCTGAAAAATACCAAAATTAACAATTAACTCCAAAAACATAAAATTAACTAATTAAACTCAAATTCAACCTAATTAACACAAAATTAATTCAATTAAACACCTAAAAACATACTAAAAACACCATATAAATCACCATTATCAAATTACTCAGCTAGCAACCGGTAAATTGATTTCCCTATCGGAGCAAGAACTAGTGGATTGTGACACCAAGGGAGAGGATCAAGGATGCCAAGGTGGTCTAATGGATGATGCCTTTAAATTCATCGAGAAAAACCAAGGCATAACCACTGAATCTAACTATCCTTACGAGGGATCTAATGGAACCTGCAATACGAAGGAGGAGGCTAACCATGCTACTAAGATCATCGATTCGAAGATATACCTACAAACAATGAGGCAGCATTGATGAAGGCCGTCTCAATGCAACCAGTATCTGTTGCAATTGATGCAAGTGGTTTCGGGTTTCAGTTCTATTCAAGTGGAATATTTACAGGACCATGTGGAACTGAACTAGATCACGGTGTTGCAGCTGTTGGGTATGGAAGCAGCAATGGGAAGAACTATTGGCTCGTGAAAAATTCATGGGGAACGCAATGGGGAGAAGAAGGCTACATAAGAATGCAAAAGGATATCGATGCTAAGGAAGGACTCTGTGGCATCGCAATGCAGGCATCTTACCCCACTGCTTAATCTCATTGCAACACCAGGCAGATGCTATCTAAGTATTAACTGTTTACTACAACAGTCAGTAATATCGTGTGTGGTTTCTTTGTAGTTTCCATGAAGAATACATTAATTGTGCACAGTCTCAAGTAAGATGTGTAAAGTCCTTGTGTCCGATTCCACTTTGTACATATGCATTTGCAATTATTCTATGTAATCTGAATGTAGATACACTTGAAATGTAAAAGAATTGTTCTACTAAGGATGCCAATTTGTTGCTAAATCAACTGATGTCCAAGAAACACTAAAGGTTAAGGATTGAAACTGATCCCAAAAGGATGCTATTTTGACAGGTTAAGAACCAAATAAAGTGGTCGCTCCTATTTTCATCATTTCCTTTCTACCTAAAACATCAAACTCTGTCCTGCATACACAATACATTTATGTTTAATATTCTCTCCTTTCATATTTAATTTTGACTAATTATAAAATATGGATTAGTAATAATTATACCATTATGTATCACATGAAGAATATATTTCATTTACAAAATATTGCAAAAGAATGGTGTACAGAATCATAAAAAAGAAATTCAGAAAAGTACTTAAGGCATAAACCTCTCACAAGAAATCATGAAAATTAATTTGAACTAATAGAGCATAAATGAATATTAGCTATATACTTATAATTTTCTTTAATAATATATCCTTTTTTGTTTCATTAATAATATAGCTATATACTTATAATTTCAATACTTATGTAGCATTTTGGGGTCCCCACTTCTTACGTGTGCCCCATGCCACGGTAGCCCTGTAAAGGATACAACTGCAGTTAAGATATCGGATATCAAGATCAACAGAACATTCAGCAAGATCAACAAAAGCAGAACATCCAGCAAACAGATCAGCTAAAAAATTTTCCATATCAGACCTGCAAAAATCAAGGAAGAAAATAACAGATCAGAACTGTATAAATCAAAGGAATGAAGAAAGATATCAAAAGAACTTTCCTTATTATAATAGTCAAATGTTTCTTTCTATTTTTACTCTCTTTTGTTGTATATTTATCATCACTCTCCAAACCTTTCAACAATGGTCCACACTCTTCTCCATCAAATTAAATAACAACAACTTCCTTCTTTAGCAGTCACAATTGAGTCAAACCTCTAATTTGAAGTGCTAGTCTCCGCCATCACTTGGTAACTAATATCATTCCTTCTCTAAATGACACTTGGGCAACAAATGATGGTTTGCTGCTAGCATGGCTTCTTGCTCAAATGCATGAAGATGCCCGTAGTCTTGCTTTTGGAATTAAATCAGTTCACAAATGGTGGAAGTCTCTACAAGATTGATTTCTACCAGCCAGTGCTAAAAAAGAAGCTCATTTGAAACGTCTATTGGTGACTCTTTCTAAAGGATCTCAGAGTCTTGATGAATATTGTCATCTTTTTAAAGACATTTGTAATAGTTTTACGGCCATTAACAAACCGTTATCGGATCTTAATATAGTTTTTCAGTTTTCAAGAGGTTTGGGCTCAAAATATCAGCAAACCGTTCACAAAACTTCAGTACCTCTAGTCAAAATTGGAACACCATCACAAATTCCAGAACAAGTGGTGCTAAGTCACCAACAGAACAAAGATGCATCCAATCAAATAGATCATATCAGCTGTGAAATTTGTTGCAAACCTAATCATTATGTCCTTGATTGTTGGTATCAGTATGATTACTCTCATCAAGTAGAGGACATTCTTAAAGCTCTTGTCATAGAAGCCACTACTGATTCTTGTGATGATGACTTTTATGCTGATTCTAGTGCCACCACCCACTCGACCAATAATTCAGGTAACCTTTTTGAGACTCATCCTTATTTAGGCATGATGTGATATATGTTGGTAATGGAAATCTACTAACTATTTATCATGTTGGAAATGCTTGCATTGAAACCTGTAATGGGAATTTGCATTTAAATGATGTTCTTGTAGTACCAGATTTAACAAAAGATTTGCTCTCTGTTGGAAAACTCACATCTAATCATAATTGCATTTTTGAGTTAGTTTTGTTGTTAAGGATCACATGAGCAGGATTCTGGCACTTATATTCTTTAGGAGATGATGTTCATTAAGCCTCGAGCGTTGTTAAAAATGGAGTTTCTTCAACTATTTGGCATGATCGCTTAGCTCATGTCAATTTAAAAACTTTATCCCTCATGAAAAAAAAATAAAAATTTGGATGTTATTAATTGGACATAAAATTCCTCTATTGGTGCTAGTTTTCAAGTGGGAAAAGGTTATAAACTTCCTTTCTCTGCATCCAATATTTCTTCATCTTCTTTGGACGTAATAATTCATAGTGATTGATGGGGCCCAACTGCTGTTCAATCTTTTCAAAACTTTACATATTATGCTCTATTTGAGGATGATTACTCTAGATACTCTTGGATACATCTTCTAAAGCACAAAGCTAAATTTTTTTGAGTATTTTCTCATGTTTCAAAAACTAGTGGAAAATGAATTTGATAGAAAAATTAATATTTTCCAATGCGACGGTGGTGGTGAGTACTCATAAAAATGTTCTTGAATCATCTTTCTAATTATGGCTTTCAACAACAAGTTTCTTGTACCACTAGAACAAAATAGTGTTGCAAAACGGAAGCAGGGACATATTGTTAAATCAGCCCTCATTATGACTTTCCATTCTAATCTTCCTTTGTAGCTTTGGGTTGATGTTTTTCTTGCCTCTGTTTATTTAATAAATCATCTCCCTTCAATAAAACTCGATAAATAGAGTCCATATCATAAACTCTTTAGACGATTACCTTTTTATGCTGGTTTGAAAGTCATTAGCTATCGTTGCTATTTGTCCTTGTGACATTCCACTCAAAATAAATTTTTAAGACCTTATCCTTGTGTTGTCATTGGATATAACCCTCTTCATAAAGGGTATCGCGGTGTTTGGAGCCTACTACAAAGAGATTTTTTTTCTCTCTTGTCATTTTATTTTTGATGAATCGTATTTTCCATTTGAACATGATTCTGATTCTGACGTTGAGGCTTCATCTTTGCCTCTAACTAATTTTCCCGATTTTCGTGAATGGATGCCAAGAAATATGAACGCATCAACTTTTATAGAAGCATTAAATCTGTCCATACCATGTGTACAAACTAATTCTATAGAAATAGATATGCAACAATTAGTAAAGCATGTGTCTCCAAATCAAAATGCGATAGAAGTAAAGCATCATAATATGCTTGATCAGAACATGACAATAGAAATAGAATAGCATAATATGGTTGATCAGAACATAGATAAATTAGAGCACTTGACTAGATCAGTACCGTCAGAACTAGAACTGAACATTGCTGAGTAGTTGTCATCAGCAAAACAAGGAAGTGTTGCTTCATCTTCTAAAACTGATATTTCTTTCTTTGATATTGATGCTCTACCAAGAAAATTAAAAGTTGTTCTATGTACCATCTATAGCTCTCAATAATTTAGGGGACACATACTAAGTGGTTATAAAAAAAAATGGCTCAGGAACAATCCAAGTCTTCAATCGTCGGATTTTTTCATGCTTATGCTGCCACTGTTGAACCTAAATTTTTGAGATCAGCTATAAAATAAGATTGTTGGAAAGCTATCATGAAAGAGGAACTTGAAGGTCTTCACTCAAAATAAACTTTGGTTCTTGTCCCTTGTCCTCTAAATACCAATGTTGTAGGACAAAATGGATTTTTCACATCAAATACAAGGAAGATGGGACTGTAGATCATTATAAAACATGTATTGTAGTTCAAGTTTATTCTCAAGTTCCTAGAGTGGATTATGATAAGACATTCAATCCTACGCTCAAAACACTACCATTCATATGGTAATCTCTCTAGCTACTTCTCTTTGTTGGAATATCAGACAATTGGATGTGAAAAATGACTTTTTGCATGGCAATTTAAAGGAAACAATATATATGGACACTAGGATTTTTAAACTCATCATTTCCTCATCATGTTTGCAAGCTGGGCTAAAACAGGCACCTCGTGCATGGATTGGCCGTCTTTCTCAATTTCTGCTTATGCTTGGATCAACAATGCCCCCCTCTACAAGGGCAGAACTATACTAAACATATTGGAACAAAACACAAGATGGGAGAATATTTCCTCTCATTTCTATCATGAGAAAGTACATCCATATATACAAGTAGAATTTGAACTATCTAAGAAAACCTATTTGAATAAGGAAAGCTGAATATATTCCTAAAATCAAGCTACCTATTTACATTCTGTAATACTCCCACTCAAACTGAAACATAGATATTAATCATGTCTAGCTTGTTACACAAATATTCAACCCGATGCCCATTTAAAGCTTTTGTGAATAAATCACCCAACTGTTCTCCTGTCTTCACATGTCTCGTTGAAATAATATTATTTTGAATATTTTCATGAATAAAGTGACAATCAACTTCAATATATTTGGTCTATTCAGGATACATTAGATTGGATGCAATATAAAGAGCAGCTTGATTATCACACCAAAGTTTTGTTGAAAACGAGGAATCTATACCAATTTCAGCAAGCAAATGATGAATCCATAAGATTTCAATGCAAAATGTGACATAGCCCTATATTCAGATTCTGCACTAGATGTGGATACTACAGTTTGCTTTTTGCTCCTCCACAACACTAAATTTTCATGAACAAAAACACAATAGCCTGTAGTTGACCTCCTATCAACCTTAGGTACTGTCCAATCAGTATCGGTAAAGCACTCAATATGAGTATACCCATTATCCCTCTACAATATATCCATTCCAAGAGCACCTTTCAAATAACATAAGATCTCCTTTAAAGATTCCCAATGCTTGACCGTAAGAGCAGCCATAAATTGACTAACAACACTCACTGCAAATGTAATACCTAGACGAGTTACTGTGAGATAATTCAAATTTTCAACTAACCTCCGATATCTCTTTGGATTATCAAAAGGATCACCATCATCCTTTGTAAGATGTACATTGGGAACCATAGGAGTACTGCATGGTTTAGCTCCTAATTTTTCAATTTTTGTAAGCAAATCAAGAATATATTTTCTTTGGGATAGAAGAATTCCCTTCTTACTTCTCAACGCTTCCATTCCCAAGAAATATTTCAACTGGCCTAAGTCTTTAGTGTGAAATTTACTATACACGAAAGACTTAAGTGAAGAGATACTTGTAGAGTCACTCCTTTTAATTACAATATCATCAATATACACAATAAAAAGGATAGTGCCAGCTTTCGATTGCCTGTAGAAAACTAAATGGTCAAACTGACTTTTCTTTAGGCCAAATTCTTGAACAACCTCACTGAATTTTTCAAATCAAGCACGAGGAATCTGCTTCAATCCATACAAAAATTTCTTCAGGTGACAAACTTTCCCATACTTCTCTGGAGCAACAAAGCCAGGAGGTTGCTCCATATAAACTTCTTCCTGAAGGTCCCCATAAAGGAAAGCATTTTTGATATCCAACTTATGTAAAAGACCAATGTTGTGAAGCTGCCAAAGATATGAATAAATGAATAGAACTCAATTTGGCGACTGAAGAGAAAGTATCATAATAATCCACTCCATAAGTTTGGGCATAGTCTTTAGCAACAAGTCGGGCTTTAAGCTGAGCTACAAAACCATCCGGGTTAACTTTGATAGTAAATACCCATTTGTAACCCACAACCTTCTTCCTTGCTAGTAAATCCACCAACTTCCAAGTTTTATTTGTATCCAAGGCATGTAGCTCCTTAAGCATAGCATCAGAGCATCCAGGATGAATCAAGGCTTAATGAACTATCTTAGGGATAGATATAGAGTCTAAAGATGCAACTAAGGAGCATGTAAAGGGAGACATGTGATCATAGGAAACAAAGTTAGCAATGGAATAAGTGGATTGACAATTGCTTTTACCTTTACGAAGAGCAACGAGAAGATTAGAGTCAGCTGGAGCAGGATCAGATGACAAAAGAGCTGGTGCAGGACATGTATCATTGGTGTATTTTCTTCTAGAGTAAACTTGAACAATCTATGGTCTTGCTGATGTTGAAGAAGCATCATGTGTTATCTACTCAAAACTAAAAGATTTAGAAGAAACATCAATAAAATCTTGAGAAGATGTCATAATATAAATGAGCCACTCATCGTCCTCCCCTTGACTCGTAATGGTGGGTTCAAAAGGAAAGAAAGGTTTACTTTCTGAGAATATCACATCAGTTGAAACCAGATGTCGCTGTAGATTAGGAGAATAACATCTATATCCCTTTTGAAGACAAGAGTATCCTAAAAAACACACTTCAATGCCTTAGGATCTAGTTTAGTAACATGGGATGAACATCACGAACATAACAACTACTGCCAAATAGCCTTGGTTCTACAGGAAATAATGTTTTATTGAGAAATAAAACACTATAAGGAACATCACCATTTAACACCATAGAGGGCATTCTATTGATAAAAAAACAAGCTATAGAAATAGCATCAACCCAAAAATACTTAGGAACATTCATCTGAAATAATAAAGCTCTAGCTGACTCAAGTAAATGCATGTTCTTTCTCTCAATAACTCCATTTTGAGAAGGGGTATCAACACAAGAGTACTGGTGAATAATACTATGTTGAGACATGTACTGCTGAAAATAATCTGATATATATCCCTTAGCATTATCATTTTGCAATATATTCATAGAAGCATTAAACTGGGTTTTAACTTCAGCACAAAAAGCAGAAAAATGCTTCATAATGATTTTTCATAAAATAAATCCAGGTCATACGAGAAAAATCATCCACAAAAGTAATAAAATATTTATATCTAGTTTTTAACATAATGGGACAAAGACCCTAAACATCTGAATGAACAAGTTGAAAAGCAAACTCAGCTTGTTTATTGATCCTGGGACTTTATTAGCTACAATGATGTTTTACAAAATGACAAGACTCACAATCTAAAGAAGAGACATCATGGAACTGTGGACATAGCTTCTTCAAGACAGGTAGAGAGGAATGTCCCAACTGACAATGTGCTTCAAAAAGAGAGACTATAATGGACCAATTAACAAAATGTAGAACCCAAGAATCTAAGATGTATAGACCACCAGATACATGTCCTTTACCAAAAATTTGCTTCGTCATAAGATCTTGAAAAAGAAAATGATTAGGAAAAAATGAAACACAACTATTAAGCTCTTTGGTAAGTTTACTCACAGATATCAAATTAAAGGCTAAATTGGCAAATTTAGAATAGAAGACAGAGTTATAGATGGAGTTAGTTTGACAATTCCAGACCCTAAAATATTGTATGATGTTCCATCAGCTATAGTAATAGGTAAAGGAGCTTTATGAGACCGAAAATTAGAGAAGGTATCAAGATTACCTGTCATGTGATTCGTGGCACCAGAATCAATAACCCAATTGTTACCCCTTTTGAGCCTTATGAGGCATGCCACAATTTTTTTTGTTACACACATTTTTATCTTGTAGCTTAAAAGCTTTTATCTCCCTTTCTAAGAATTGGATACTCTAGGATTGGGAATGATCATTTATATGGGCACTTAAGTGAGTTTAGTTTTTAAAGAGAGTTTGATTGGAATGTTGTTAAGGGATGTTCTCAAAGGTAGGAATGTAATAGTACTTTTGAAGATTGAAATTGTGAATACCCTCTTGTTTAGTGATGCTAAAATTAAGCTAGCAAAAGTTTATTATTTCTTTAAAAGAAAGAAAGAAAGAAAGTTTGAATCAGTAAGCTAGCAATTTATACCAAGTTTTTAAGTGTGAGGTATTTGCAAGAGAGAAAAAAAAAGGTTATGAACTCCTAAATTTGGTTGAGTTTGTAAAAAATAAGAGGAAATCTTAAATAGCCTCTCTCTTTAGTGGATTGATGTTTTTCATTCCTGTGTAATTCAGAGTTGATAATTTACATAACATTAGTGTAGGTGAAGTTGATTTGAAGAAAAATGTTGGTTTATACAATTAAAGGGTAGCTATTTTTTTTGCTTAACTTTAACCATTCTTTGATTACCCTTTACCTTGATCACATTACAACTGTATTGAAGTCCTAATGATTCTGTATTGTTTTAAGTTATTTAGTGGAGATGACTTTAAGGTTCTAGTGCTAAAGAAGAGGCCCATGACATTTCTAGAGTTTTAACTACGAAATCGCATGTACATTTCGCTTTACATTAATTCTATAGCTTGGATTGTTAGATTGAACTGTTGCGAGTTCTTAAAATGTTTTGGTCTTACACACACACATGGAAACTTACTCATATTCTCTTGCTTAAATCTAATTTAGTTGGGATGTCATTGAGTGCTACTATTAATTATTGAATATGATTTTGAATTGCATAATTCTTAGTTTAGTGTTTGATTATTTCAGAATTTTGGTTTGTTCAAATTTGCTTGAGGGTGAGCAAAGGCTAAGTGTGAGATATTTGATAGTTTTGAATTATAACTATGTTTTTAGGTGTGTTTTATAGTTCATTAGTGTTAATTTATATGATTTTATGTTTAAAGTTTGAGTGTTTTGAAATTAGAGTGTTTGAGTGTTAGTTTGCTTGGTTTTTACAGGATTTGGAGTTAAAAAGCTAAAATCAACTCGGCTAGACCATGACACAGTCATACTTGGCTATGAAAGGCTTTTCTTATGAGTTCTAGTAGCAAAGAGTCCTGCTAGACCATTCAACAGTCCCACTGGATCACTTAAAGACATGGAGGTAGTAGCAAAGAGTCCTGGTAGACCACAAAGCAGTCTTACTTAGTTCATTTGATAGCATTTTACAATTTTAAGAAGTTTTTATAGCTTCAAGTGTTTGAGTGGCTGCTGGACTTCTAGAAAATTAGGTTTTTAAGTTTTTTTTTTAAGTTAGATATCTCTAGTTAGGCACTTTTATTTGAAAATAGACTTAGCTTTATTGTTTTTACTTGAATTCATTAGCTGGAGCTCTACTCTTGTTGTTGTTTAGGGTTTTTGAAGCTTGGTTCTCTACTATTCTTCACAAGTAGAAGATCAAGTCAAAAGTTCTCTTATGAGTATAATATTCAATTTTTCATTGTTTTATTCATTTTCGATCATGAATAGTGAGTAGTTCTTTACTTTTGTTGAGAGAAACTTGAACCCTCATTCTCTTATTGTAATGACTCGTATTTGAGCTTATTTTCAATCCAAGTTTGTTATTTTCTTAATTCATGTACTTAATTATATCTTTGATTATGGTTTGATTTATATTCAATGTATCGAATAGATGGTTGAATGTTAATTTAAGTTATGATTAATGATATTTACACTCTTATTCTTTCATACTTACGTTAATTTATTACTATGTTTTGGAAATTGAGATAGGGGTATTCTGATTATAAGTATTTTGGATTTAAGAAATTGAATTAAGAATAAGTGGATGTTAAGTGTTTCGAAAGAAGATTTAACTAAAGTTTAGGAGCTTAAAACTAGATTCGTATGCTAGGTATTTGGTCATTCTTAATTAAGGGATTTAATATTCTAAAAAGATATTTTGAATAAGATATTTATTTTTAAAATTGGTTTTCCATAACAGCTTGTATTATTTTGAATTTAATTAATATCAGTAAGAGTGAGGCAGATAGTCCCCTTAGCAAAAATGTTTTAGTCATTGATTTTTATTATCAATTTAATTTAACTCTATTCTTAATTAATTTTAGTTTAGTTTTAGTATTTTATTTATTTAATTGTTTAAATTAGTTTAGGTCAACCTATAATTACCTTCTAAATTTGGGAAATTCTTTCACATATATTATTTGCTTTAAAATTTGAAATATACAATCTTTTGGGTATGATATTTAAGGATTTTAATCTTATTTCTTATGTTACTAGCCAATCTAGTACCATTAGTAGACATCGGTCAATTGCTCAAGGAGATAAAGAAACGGATGAGGAATCTATTGCAGAAATGGCACACCAGGTGTTTGATTAAATTTAAATGGGAAATCTGAGTTGGAATTAATTGGTTAAATGTTAGTTAGCCAACTGTTAAGAGATTTTCTATCAGTTACAATTTACAATTTCCTTTTCATATGTATTTTTTCTTTTTTGGCTGTATTAGTAGTAGCAAAAGTTTGTTATTCCACTTTGTCATTTTGTGTCGAGAGAGAATATTCAAATATAAACTTTGTTAGAGATACGTATGACAACCACGAAATGAATACAAAGTTTTTTTTTTCTCTCTAAAATTCTCTTATTCTTCCTCTCTTTTCCTTCTTCTTCAATTCTGTTTTCTATCTTTTCTCTCTCTTCTAATCTTTTTTGTTATAAATTCTTTGCTGCAACTGAGTTGTAACAAAGGGATATTCTAAAATTCGAGAAATCACATAATTTTGTAAGAAACTTAAAGCCTACATTAAAAAAATATTTTATGTATCGCACAAATCGACATACTAGTCATTGAAAGCACACATACATTAGTTTTATTAATCAATTTACCATTAATTTCCAACACTATACTGCAGATTTTAACACCTATAAATTGCCCTAGGCATTCTTAAGGCGGCTATACGTGTTGGGCCTTCTTCCTCATCGTTTGCAACATTTTCTCGCACAGTAGGGTACAACTGACAGAGACATGAATGTGGAACTCAAGGAAAAGATCATCCGCATATATCCAGCGAGAGAAATTGTATTAATTGCAATACTATGAGTAAAAATCATAGCCAATATTGCTGCATAAGTTTCCTAGTAGAGAGCATACTGGTATATAAGCACCAAGATTGTGTTCAAGGATACGAAAAAATCCAATACTATTACAGGTAATGAACATAATATACCAGATGGGATTCTTCAAAGCAAGCCAGGCCTTTTCATCCTAAACTCCATCAAGAGGGCTTAAGCCGGCTTGATAGGTAGCATTTGCCAGAAGTACAACAACTACAAGCAAATCACTCCTAGCATTTTTAGGCTTGTCTTTTCCAAACTCGAATTTGAAGTAATATGTCCAGTTAAGTACACTTTCTCGCCTCAAAAAATTATTTGTTATAGGAGTTGGTGTTATTACATCCTCCTGGTTCTGATTTTGTTGTGGTGATGGAGTAATTCGATCACTAATTAAAACAACTTTTCTTAGTGAGTCTTGCCTAATTTTGGAGTCATATGAACACTTAAAAGCGAAATATAATGCTGTTTTACCAAATCAACATAACCTTGCTGAATGTCTCTCCCACCATCTAATGGTTCGGACAGAATTTATTAAGCACGAAACCACTTGGTTCAACCAACATTGATCAATAACTTTCCAAGACATTATAGGCTGTGGTTAAAATTTATTAATAAAATTTATTAATGATGGATACATACACATTCTATCAAAATCTGTGTTTTTAAATTATTCATTTCTTGGACAACAGAATTTGGTGGTTGCCACTTCAAAGTAAAAAATGATAACCATTAAATGGTTAAAATGAAAAGCGAAACGGAAGAAAAAGGTCATTTACACTCTTTTAAAATGAATAATGAGTTTTGCCATGATTAGTATAAATGGTTTGGCTATTATTCATTGTAGCAATATGGTTCTATGCTAAAGGTATCACCTATAAATATATATATATATGTTTTTTGCTTGTAAATGCTTATAAAAGAGGGGGAAAATCAATAGAGCATAAAAAAGTAATGAAACCATTAATTAAATGGCAAAGTTTTGCTTAGATTAAACAGTTCTTCTTGATTGTTTTTCATTTCTTCATAAAGTTTATGTCTTTTTGCCTCTCTTTTTATTGTTCGTTTTTTAAGTAAGTTTTAAGTCTCTTAGCTACTAGACTACTGGGTTTTAGTGTTGCTTTGCTGGAATTTTCTGTGGCTTGCTTGAGGTTCTGCTAGAATTTTTCCTTTTGCCTTTAGTGGCTATTTTTTTGTTTTTGGTATTTGAAGATGTGTTTGTTCCTTATAGATTAGTTAATTGTTATTATGGTTGTAATGCATATGTTTAGTGGTGAAACTGTTTTGCATAAAAATTTATTTGTATTTATGGATAAATGCTAAATTCATCAAGTATCAAAATTCATTATAAGTCCCATCTGTCACTACAATTGCTGGGTTAGGAGAACCAAGGACATGCCTTTTGACTTCTTCATCTAGGGGGTCATTGATTCTGGTGCGACGGATCATATAATGGGTAATAAGAAAGTCTTTTCTAATTTTTAGCCACATACATCAGCTTCCATAGTCACTATGAATGATGGGTCAGTTGCTTATGTTGATGGTTTAGGCACTGCTAATCCAACTTCATCCATATCTCCGTCATTTGTACTTAGCCTATCAAAGTTATCATTCAATTTGATCTCTATAAGTAAACTTACATTAGACCTTAATTGTAGTATTACATTCTTCCTTAACCACTGTGTTTTTCAAGATTTATGACTAATTAGATTATTGGTAAAGGATATCAGTTAGTCGGTCTTTATATTATAAACCAACAAGCATTAAGACCCATTGCATGTCCTATTGTCTTTTCCCCTTTTGAAGCATATTGTAGATCAAAAATCCTTCTTTACCATCATTAAAGAAATTATTTCTTTAATTTGGTAATATTTCTTATTTTTATCGTGAATAATTTTATTTTGCTAAACATCATCGCAGCTCATATGGACTGTGAGTTAGTAAACAAGCTAATTCGGTTCATTTAGATGTTTAAGGGTTATGTCCTATTATGTCTAAACTAGGATTTAAATATTTTATTACTTTTGTGGATGATTATTCTTGTGGTATTCTTTATGAAAAGTCGTTCAGAATTATTTTCTCATTTTTGTTCCTTTTGTGTTGAGATTAAAAACCGATTTAATGCTTCTGTATTTATATTACGAAGTGATAATGAAAAAGAATATCTCTCATAATCTTTTTAGACTTACTTGACTTAAAATAGCATGTTTCAAACCCTTTCAGAATGGAGTCACTGAAAGAAAAAATAGACATTTACTTGAGACAGCTTGAGCACTTTTATTTCAAATGAAGGTTCCCAAATAATTTTGTGTTGATGCTATATGCACTGCTTGATTTTTAATTAATTTCATATCCTCATCGGTGCTTAATGGTAATATTCCATATATTATTCTTTTTTCTAATAAGTCGTTATTTCTATTGGAGCCGCGAATATTAGGCAGCACCTGTTATATTCGTGATGTAAGGGCACACATTATAAAACTAGATCCCAAAGTTTTGAATTGTGTCTTGTTGGGATATTCAACTAATATATACCTATATATATTTAATGCATCTACAATTTTTTGTTGGTATTTGGCATAAATATCTTTTATTGCTTTTGATTTTATACAGTGTTTCTTATATCATTTAATATATATATATATATATAGGGTTATCAATTCTATTCTTTTGATTTAATAAATATTTGGTCTCGACTGATGTGTTTTTTTTAAAGAAAATGCCATTCTTCTCTGTAATTCCTAATTCTACAAGTCAGGGGAGGAAGATGAGTGGCCAATCTATAAATGTACATTGTTAACCTCTTTTACAAAACAACTGGCAAATAATGGTAGTGCCTCTCCTAATGAGGAATCAAATGATGAAGTTCCTCCTAGCATTCAATCTCGTGTTCCAGCCAAACCTTCAATTGTTCAAGTCTATTCCAAGAGACAAACAACTAATGATACCTTTCCTATATCGGCTCTTACATCATCTGATCCCCCACCAAGTGATATTGATCTCCCTATTAGTCTTTGTAAAGGTAAATATTGGTGTAAATCTACTTATTCTATTGCAAATTTCATTTCATATGATCACTTATCTTTATCTTTTATCTCTTTAATTGCCTTTTAGATATTATTTCAATACCCAAAACAATTAAAGAGGCTTTGTCTTATCCTGGTTAGTGTGATGTAATGCTTGAGGAGATAAAAGCTTTAGATGACAACCATAGTTAGGATTTAGTGGATTTACTTAAAGGAAAGAAGGTTGTGGGATATAAATAGGTTTTTACAGTCAAAGTTAATCGTGATGGTTCTGTGGCTAGAGTTAAGGCCAGGCTTATGGTCAAAGGATATGCATGGGCTTATGGAGTAAATTATTTTGATACTTTATCTCTTATGGCTAAATTGACTTATGTCTATATATTCATATCTATAACTGCTTCTCACCATTATGCATTACATCAGCTAGATATCAATAATGTTTTTCTCTATGTAGATCTTTAGGAATAAGTCTATATAAAGCAACCACCTGGCTTTATTGCTTAAGAGGAGTATGGCAAGGTTTGCCATATGAAAAATATATAGGGCACGAGCAGAATGTGTGTTTTTGTCATTTAATATGCTACTTTTGATTTTTGTTGAATTATTGGCATTGCGACCCTAGCAAGTGCACTAGATTGACAAGTAATAAAGTGGGGTATAGTTAGGACCTGCAAATATCGAACCCAAGGAAAATGTGTGTGAAAACTGTGGAAATTAATTGTATGCTAAAGAATTCCCAATTTAGTGTGTATAAGTTGTTTAATTTGTATAGTGCAAAATTTAAAAGCTAAAATATGCAATGAAGGGAAATTTAATTCTAATAACAGTGAATTGAGTATGTATTTAATTCAAAAAAATTAACAAGTATGAAAATGTATAGAAATTAAAATGTTGCTTAGGTACACTTATCCACCCCATACCCACTGTGAATTAATTTTATCTTAAAGAATACATGAATGAATTCGGGATAACCCTCTTAACCCAAGTTTTTCATTTTGGAGCCAGCTATTCTAGTTGCTAAACTTTCCATTCTGGAGCCAGCCTAACAACTAGCCTATGCATGGGTCTAACATCCTAAGTTTGGGTTGCCTTCCCATTTCGGAGCCAAACAACCCAAATCTCATCCATTTCACTCCACACTCTAGTCCTAAAATTATAATTACTGCACATTTAGAATCCCATTCCGGAGCCGTCTAAAATAATACAGCATTCATGAAAGAAAAACTGAGCAAGATTATTCATAGACTTCAATCCACTAGACTCAATACACATTCAAAGATATATGATGAACATCATTCATCCATGTATGAAATTAACTCAATAGATTGAAAATCCATGAAATATAGATAAGTAACAGTGAAATAAACCATTCATTCATGTAAAGATCAAAATATGCTCAATATTCACATTGTGAGTAGGGGATTCAAAGCTTTCCCAAGCAACAAAGATAACTACTCACTATCCATAATGTAAAAAATGAACAAAGTAGGAGTGAAAACTATAAAACCCATTTGAAGTTGAAGATTTGAAATTGATGAAGCTCCTTCTTTTCTTATCCAAACAGCACTTTGATTGTAAGTTGTAATATTCAAAACTAGAAACTAAAACTATAACTATCTTTGTGTTCTTGAAGTAAAACTAAGTTAAAAGTGTGATTTTTACAAGTAAAACTCTAATACTAAGTATGAAAAACCCTCAAAATATGAAAAACAACATTTTCTTCTCTACCTAAACACTCTATTAACGAAACCCTAGAAAAAACTCCCCTTTAAGCTGAAAATTTCGTAGCTTTATAAAGCTATCCAAGAGGCCACGGCTGGGACACTTTTGTCTCAGCCGCGACAGAAGGAATGGGCACGGCTGGGACAGTTTGTCTCAGCAGTCACTATAAGAAATTCTTGAAATAGCAACGAAATTGATTCCGTTGCTAATTTAGCAACGGAAAAACAAATAGCAACGGAAAAACAATTCCGTTGCTATTTAGCAACGGAATATAGTTTCCGTTGATAAAATTGGTTGAATTTTATAAAATTAGCAACCGAAAAAATTTTGGTTAGCTTCCGTTGCTAAAAGTGGAGGGAATTTATGGCGCCAATATTTAGCAATGAAAATTAGCAACGGAATTTGAATTCCGTTGCTAATTAACGTGGCAAAAAATGGCGGATAAAATTTTGGACGGAAAATAGCAACGGAATTTGTATTCCGTTGCTATTTTAGCAACCGAAATGAATTTCATTGCTATTTAGCAACGGAATTTGTATTCGGTTGCTATTTAGCAACGAAATTTGTATTTCGTTGCTATTTTAGCAACCGAAATGAATTCCGTTGCTATTTAGCAACGGAATAATATTCGGTTGCTAAAATAGCAACTGAATGAAAATTCGGTTGCTAAATTAGCAACGGAATTTTTATTCCGTTGCTAAATTTCACTTTCAATGAAAGTTAGCAACCGAATTCATATTCCGTTGCAAAAATAGCAACGGAATTATGATTCCGTTGCTAAATTAGGGGCATTTAAGTAATTTTATATTTGTTAGAACTATAAATTGCGAAAACCCTAGGTTTTCATCTCTTCACTCACACCGCCTTCCCTCTCTCTGTCTCTCTAAAGAAGCAGTCGACGGCTCCTCCCTCACACACCGCCGCTCTGTCTCTCTCTCCAGCAAGGAAGTCGACGGCAGACATCTCGACTTGCTGCAACTCGCCACCTCATCGTCTCCGTTAATCACCGACGAATGGAGTGAAGAATGAATGTGTAACATGCACTTATTTCAGGATCTGTTGTGGTTTTTTTTTTCTTTCTCACCAAATGTGTAAGATGCTTCACTTGTTACAAATATTGTGAAGGTTTTCCTAAAAGAATGAATCTACAGTAAATGCTTAGAATTAATTTTCCTTGAATTTCAATTTTCATATATTTTGAACTTGCTTTCCAGTTGTTTATGTGGACCTTTTCTATTTTTGGTCTGTTGCATATTTCTCTCGGATTGGGTTTTTTTTTTTTGCTTTTGATCGATACCCTATTTACACTTGGTAATCTCCAGTTCACAGATTTTGCTTTTTTTTTAATTAAAAACAATTGGGTTTAATTTTTTTCCAATTTTTCTTCCCATTCACGCTTTGAATCCAGCTTCTTTTTCGCTTTTGATCGATACCCATTTACACTTGGGAACTTGAAAAAAGGTTTTCTTCATATATTCTCTTTTATTCCTTCTAGTTGTTTTACAAGTTTCTTATTTTTGGCAATTTTTTGAAAAATTAGTTTACCATTTTGCTCTTCACGAGAGCTGAACTTTACTGGGTTTTTGTTTTCTTGGGAGCTCTCCATGTGCTCAGTGAGTTATAATTTTTTCTAGGGTTTGTTCGATCACAATTAGGTACTGATTGAATTTCATGATTTCTGGACTGACTAGGGTTGGGTAGTTTACAAGTTGTGCTATTGAACTGTGAGATTTGATTAGAGTGATTACCGAGCATTGTTAGTCTTGGGCATGGAAGAGGATTGCTCATACCTGTTTTTGTGATAGCAACCAAGAATTGAGTATTCTGTTTTTCTAGAGGGTAAGTGTCTCTTGGTTTTGGCTGCTTTGAGCGTTTTGAGCTTCAGCTAGGGAATGATTTAGGTATTGGGCTTTGGTTGTAAGGGAAGGGAGGTGATGGTTCTGTATTGGCCAAGAAGGCAGCATAGAACATCGGATTACAGCTAGGACATATGATGTGGACTTGCTAAAAAAGGTTAATTGCTAACCTTGTTTTCTCTTAATATTATATATTGGCATGAGATCTGCTATAGTAATGGAAATAATTTCAGCTCCAAAATCATTATATCTCTTCTGCAAGTCATTTGATTCCCATTTGGCATGATATGTTAGATGCTTCTAAAAGTCTCTTCTGCAGTCTCCTACAATTCAATTTTATGTATTATTTCATGTGTAAGCCTTACTTAAAAAATAATAGTTTGTTTTTCAAAGATGATGGTGGGCTAGGTGGCAGAGATGATAAAGGAGCTGTTAGAAAAGAAAAAACTCATTGGGTATCTGATAGGTTAAGCACCTAAAATAGAAGATTGAATTGAATTTTCATTTCATTTTATTATTACTCATTGGCTATAATTTAATCAGATTGTATTTAATTTTCATTTCATTTTATTATTACTAGGTGTTATTCCCATTACTTACTACCATATGCATGCCATTTCATATTGCTGGTGTTTTATATAACTTAAAACATTTTAGGTATAAATCTCCAAATCAAATTATATTATATATTTTCTTTTTCTTTTTCTTATATATATATATATATATATATTCTTTTGAGAATTAAGTGGACAATGACATAATAGGTGATGGTTAAAAGCAAATTAATATCATTAGCCATGGTTATGAGTGGAAAGAGAAGACAAAGAAGTAGTGATGTCTGCAGTGGAACTAAAAAAAAGTAAAATTAATAAATTAATTATGTTTTCAATTTCCAGTGGTGGAAAAGACTGCAACAAAAATATATTTGGTTCGTGAATGAACTCTATCAGTGCTATTTCGGCTAAAAGTAAAAGATATGGCCACAAAGCAATAATACCCAACTGCCCATCAATTTTTCAGTGGACTCGCCTCCTCAATTTATATTATCAGTAATTATTTTTTTATCCAATTCTAACTCCACCCATAATTAATCTGTATATAATATATATGATTTGAATATAATTTGGTTCAAACAGGATACCCACTTGATCTGCCCTCAGGGAGTTTGGGAAGCTATTGCATTGACGAGACTCCACAACTCTCTCGTGCTACTTATAACTGGGTCCTTGTGAGTATTCATGCTTTTTTGGCTGCATTTTATTTGAGTCTACATGCTTGCAGATTGCCAAAGAATTTTACACTGTTATGGATAATTGCCCATGTTTTGTTTGATTGGTGAATTTTACTTTAATATGTTCATTGAACTGTATCATTTTTGAAAATTCATTTCACACTTGAGATTGTTGAAAAGCTTCAAATGAGTTGGTCATGAGGAAACTATTGTTGACTCTAACCAATATTTATACATTAAAATCATGTTTCAAATGGATGGCCTTCTTTACTCTAACCGATATTTAGATAAGCATTTTAGTATGCAGTTAATGTATTAGTTGAACTAATGAATGTTAAGTTGAAATGCCAAGAATAAATATTTCTTGAGGGATTGAGATGTTTAAAGGATATGAGGTTCAATTACATTTAAGTTATTTTTCTAGCAACTTGTGTCAGTCACAGGTTTGTAAACGTGTCTATATATGCCACTGTACACTATCAATAGTTTGAAGAAGGTAAATTGCCACGTGTCTATATATATTAATCAACTGCATCAAAATTTCTTAGAGCATATAAGCATTTATTGTGTAAATATATCAGTGATTCAAAAGATAATTTTGAAAGAAAAGACATCAGCTTGTTGTTTTAGTGTAATTTGTTGGTTTTCTTTTGTAGTGATGGAATAGCGACGAAAAAACCGTCACAAATTTTTTTATACTAGTTGCTGAATTTAGCAACGGAATGCAACTCGGTTGCTAAATTTAGCAACGAAAAATCAATTTTCGTTGCTAAAATTAGCAACGGAATTTTAAATCGGTTGCTAATTTTGACCAATTTACCAGATGTTAGTGGTTAGATTTAGCAACGGATTGAACATTCCGTTGCTAATTTTAGCAACGGAATAAATATTCCGTTGCTAATTTTAGCAACGGAATAACATTCCGTTGCTAAAAATACCAACGGCCGAATTAGCAACCGAATGTTCCGTTGCTATTTTCCATTGCTAATTTTTGTTAGCAACGAAAATTCAACAAATTCGGTTGCTAATTTCCGTTGCTATTTGCTGATTTTCTTGTAGTGAGTGGCAAGCTTCTGGATCAAAAGTGTGTTCGCAGGCTGTAATGGCCATGGCTGGGACAGTTTGTCTCAGCCACGACCTTTGATGAAACGGCACGTTTTGAATTCTGCAATGGCCATGGCTGGGACACTTTGTCTCAGCTGTGACCTTTAATGAAACGGTGAGTTTTGCCATCTACATTGGACACGGCTGGAACAGTTTGTCTCAGCCATGCCTTAGCAAAATTTCCTACATAAAGTGAAATTTAAGACCATTAGCCACCCAAAAACTTTGAATTTATCAAAATAACTAAAATAAACAAAATAAACAATATTTTAGCATTAAAACACTAAAAGCATGCAAGATGAGACACTAAAACACACAAAATTATCTAGAAAATAGACATTAAAAACAAGATTATCAGTTGGTGCTGATGCTTGGAGAGTATTTGTGTTTTTTTATTATTCTATGAAAACTATTCAAATAAGATGTAAAAATAATATTACACCTTAAACAAATATTTCTAAGCTGACTTCTAGTAATAAATAACTTTTTTTAATCTAACATAAAGAATATATTAATGAATTCTTTATTATCTAGCACAAAGGAAAATTCCTATGTCATTTTCTATTTGCTGCTATTATCATAAATATCATGCAAAGAAGGTTGGCTAATGACCTACCTTGTCCTTGTTGATGAGGATAAGAAAATTCTCAATTATAAATATGTTATATGGTATTTGTTAATAATATCCACACTCACTAATATTGTAGTGAAGAATTTTGTATTCATATCTCATTTTGATTAAATATATTAAAATTTTCATTTATTTTTCTTATAGACACCATTCATTTTGTTATTTTGTATTTTCTTTCAAAATTATTTTATTTTATATTAGAAAAGTGTTCCATGCTTGCACTTAACCCTTACTTGGATTTGAAAGATGCTATGCTATGATATTAATCAAATGATTGTTTGAAAAATTTTCCAAGTCATGATTATTGTATTTAATGGTTAACATATGTTTAACTTTTTTCTAATTTTAAATAATCAAATTAATGATTTTATTATGATTTTCTATTTTTTCAATTTTTCCTTAACACTTTTATTAAATTTCGAAAACTTGTATCATATTTTAATATAAACTATAATATTACTTGTATTTTATCAAAATTATTCTTTTTTATATTTGTCAATTATAAAAAAAATTATAATTAGTTTTACATCTTATTTTAATCACTTGTGTTGTGTTGTGTTGTTTTGCAATCAATAATTTTTGTATGGCTGTATCACTTGTGTTGTGTTGTTCTGCAATCACATAATTTTTGTATGGCTTATGTTATATTGTTCTGCAATCATAGGTTGTGTGCACAGAGGCAAGAATGTTTGCGCTTAGGAAGAGAAGGGTGCATGTGATGTAGGAAGATTTTGAGATGGTCGTCACAAAGATCATGAAGAAAGAGGTAAAGAAGAACATGCCATTGAGGAAGCTTTAGAAGTAAACTAAAGATTTAATTTTCTATGACATTTTCTTTTCTTTTTAACCAATGGGAATGTAAAGAGAGAGAATCAAAATAATCTCCCATTTGGTATATGGAAATATTAGCAGGATTGGTTTTTCCTGCTTGGAATTAAAGTGAAGTAATGCATGTGGCTTTTATTCACTATGTCTGAGGGATCGTACTACTAAAGACATCCTTCCTCGCCCTCATGGGAAGTGGCTCTATTTAAGGCACACAATAGCTTAGGCTTCTTTTAAACATAAGGCATGGCACTAGGATTTTCTTTGTAATTATGCTTTGATGCATGTTGAAGCTTGCTCAATTCTGGGTTGATTCTTAGAGGTCCACTTTTAGGGTTCAAGACTGGATGAGGCTCATTATAACACATAAACTAACCATTCCATAATAAAAAGAAGGTTAAGCCCAAATTCTTGTTGATGGTCAACCTATGAAGCCATCCAATATGGGCTCAATGAGGCAGGTATCATAGAGTTGCCATCCAATAATATGTAGGAAAATGAATCTCAACCTTTTGATACCCAAACAAAGATTGGGGTTCGGGACATCACTTTTACTTGGCATCTCAGTTAGGTGTCTCTTATAATTAAGTTTTTATTTATTAATCCACTACTTTCCTTCTCTTATGATGCATTACGAAGAAAATAAATAAGCACATCAATCAAATAAATAAAGTGAGTAAATAAAATAAATAAATCCACTACTTAAACTATTATAGAGGCAAATCGACCAAAGAATAGGAAAGATAAAATATCATATATAAAATGGGATATTCATTAATTTTAGGAACAATGGTTCCCACATGCATATTTACAAATGGGAAGATGAAGAGTCTTTATTAATTTTAAGGAACCATGGGATGAGTGATCCTAATTTTGATGAGAACAAGACTCTTCTTTTATTTATGTGATTTTGAGGTGAAAATTTAGACATTGGTCCATTTTATTTGAAAAGCCCAATTTAATTATGTACAAAACATTTTAAATGACTTTTAATTAATTAGCATGCTAAAATTCTTTTTTACTATCTATTACATTCCCCAAATGAAAATACATGAGAAATAAATAATAAAGTACAAAGATAAATAAAGACAATAAAATAAATAAATAAAGCAAGCATAATAAATTAAGATAAAAGAAAACATAAATTAAATGCAATAAGAATGTGAAAAGGGAAGAAAAGAACTGTTCAAGGGATAAATCTCCAAGGCAAAACAACTCTCCTGAAAGGTACTCCAAAATAGGGAAATAAAATTGCTCTCACAAGTACACAAAGAAAGCAAATTAATTAGCACATAAAACATCTAACAATAAAATTAAAATACATAAACAACACATACTGGAATAAAATATAAAAGAACATAATATGGATCATAAAGAAACAGAAGCAAAAAATATGATCATAATACATCTAAACACTCAAAATGTATTAAATTAGCAAAATAACACTATAATATGCTAAAAAAAGGATAAAATAGGGGCCACAAATGCCCCAAGGCAAGAGACAAATGGTCAGGCAAGAGGAAGAGATGAGACGTGGAGAAGACACCATGAAGTCCTATCTATCATGTTGACAGACGATTGTCTATGGGGTTTTCTTCCCACCTATCACTCAAGAAACAGACAGAAGGCAGACAACTTAATCTAAAATGGAGATAACACTCCTAAATATACAATTCTATGACCCTAAAACATGCTAGACCTTCTAAAAAACCAATAAAATAAATCTAAATCATATCAACACCATATAAAAATATCCTAAAATAGAATTTAAATTAAAACATCCATCATGCATTGAGGAAAAAGAAAGAGACCCTAACATGCCATTCTGGCGTATCAAATATATTTAGATCATCATGACATTGCAAGAATCATAAATAAATTGATTAAATGACATAAGATCATCATGGCATCATAAAGCAGCAAATAAATCATCCTAACTACATGATTATGACATTAAACTTAGAGAGAGAAAGAAGCTAAGCTTAGAATATTACCTTCAGGATTTTTAGTTCTATAACTCTAGAAAGCAACAATGCAAGCTCCAATCCTTAATTTCCACATTCAAATAAAGAAATATATGTGTTTTGTGTGAAAGATTGCTTAAAGCTTTAGCTTTCAAGAATAGAGAATTAGCTTTTTCTCCCTCAAAAGTTTGCTCGATTCTCTGTAAAATTTTTTTGAAACCCTAATTTTTACTTTAAATATTTAGAGATCAACTTTATCTCTAATTCTCTAAACAATGAAGATTTAATCCCTAAAATTTGGCCTAAATCAGATCCTCAAAATTTAATCATTATCCAGAGTTTTCAAAATTAAAAAATGTGAAAAATCTAGAAATATGATAGATGACTATCCCTTATACGATTCCTTAAAATTACAAAGATACCTATGAATATAACCTTGACTAAAAGAAGACAACCATAGACAACCATCCCCTTATAATAAATAACTATTTGTCACTACTAGAGGTCCAAACTCAAGATTTTTCAAATTCTTTTAAAGCTCCTTGAAAATGAAGTTGGAAAACCACAAAAACATTTATATGAATGTGGAAATCAAGGTTAAAGCTTTGAGATTTGCGCTTTTTGTCATAAACAAAATTGTTTACTCATTATCAAGTAACCCTTATTTAGGATGCCTCGAGTCAAGTTATCTATAGTTGCCCTTAATATTGGAGAACCGGTTCACTGGTGCTAAAGTGAGCCAAAATTCAAAGTAGAAGGAAAAAAGGTACGTATTTGAGGTAGTAAATCTATGGTTTATTTATTTAAAACATGTACCACTTAAGGCAGTGAGTCTTTAATTAGGTAGTTATCTTCATCTTGTCGATGTGTTAACCTTTGTTAGATAGTTACCATCAGCTTGTCAATGTGTTAGCCCTTGGTTGACTATTTGATTAATGCCAGTTTGTAGGTATACAAAATCAACATGAGTTGCTTGTATCTGATTAGTGCCAACTTGTCGACATATAGAATTAGATAAGATGGTGATTGGTTGATGCCATCTGTTGGCATATCTAACCTTACTATTATGGTTGTTGCCCTCTATCGGCATGACTAACCTTGCTATTGTAGTTTTCACCTTCTTCGGCATGACTAACCTTGCTATTGTGGCTGTCACCTTCTATCAGCATAACTAACCTCTTTTGAGCCAATATTCTCGTTAGAAAATTTCTGACAAGTATGCATTTATGAGGAGTCCTTGATAGCATGTTTTTATTTGTAAATCTATCTTTAAATACACTACAACATAATTTTTTTCCTCATCATTGGAAGTTAAAATAACCTTTTAGACTATCCCTCTTTTAGTGTGCTTTAGTTTTATACTGTGATCTTGGCTTCAGCAATATGGATCAATCGATGGTGAAGTGTTTCACTTTGTGTTCAACCATATGGATAACTACTAGTGAAGTCTTTCACTTTTTCTTCAGCCATATAGATAAACCACTGGCAAAGTTTTTCACTTTATCTTCAACCACATTCAATAATTCCCTTATTCAAAGGAGGTAGGAAGGGTTATGACCATCTCCTTTAAATCCTTTTAGAGTCAAAAAATATCCGCACTTCTCTTTATTGTGCATCTTTTTTTATTTCAATATGTTTAGGTAACTTATTGTGATACCACAAGTGTTTTGGAGCAATGAAAAGGGAAGGAGAACCTTTACAGACTCCCATTCATTCCCAATTTACAAACACTTTATCCTTCTGATCCAGTTTATTATAGGTTTCATCAACAAGTTTCTTTATTCCATAAATAAACAATATGTCTACTCCATGTTCTGACACTTCCCCATGGTTATATCTTCAATATAGGGAAATTGATCATTATCGGGGCTTTCTGTATGATGATTTTTTATGAAATGTGTGCCTCTAAGGAGGGCTTTGGTACCTGTGAGAAATGTGTAATATTAGTGTCTTACTTATTGAATTTTTGAAGACTTGTCATTTTGTGGTGTATTATTTTTGGTCAATCGTGGTTAAATCATTCTTTTGCCATTTGTTTTTTTCATTTTTTTCTTTTTAGCTTTTATTTATTCATTTACCTTGTTGCTTTTTTTTTCATTTTTTGCTATTCTTATTATTTTTATTGCTTTTGTCATTCATTTGATCTTGAACAAAACAATCAATAAAATATAATGCAAAAATGATTAAAAACATAAATAAATACATATCATCAGTTTTATATACATCAAAATTTCCAAAAAAAAGTTTTAAAACTCCCTGAATACACAATATGACTACTATGAAGATTCTGGTCCCTTACGATAAGATCGTCTAGATAAAGGATGGAAGGCTAATGGCCTAGAAGGTCTGTGTGGTGCTACTGCTTGCTGTGGTGCTGGGGACTGCTCCTGCTGCTTCTAAAATTGAAACTCAAACCCAGGTAGTGCAGTAGATGATGATTGCAGTATCTGTGTGATCATCTTGGCCAAATGATCTGAGCTTGCCTCTAACCCTGAGATCGCTCGCCAATATTGCTCCAGGTACCTTATGATATCATTTCTCAGGTTTTTAATGTATATCCTTAATTGCTCATCAATCTGAACTATGGCCTCTCTACCTCTAGGAACCTCTCCCTCATTGCGATATGTCTGCTCCCTGATATTGGTGAGAGAATCATTTACCACCTATAAGGTCTCATCGAATCTCTACCCGATTATTGCTAAATCTGCAAAAATGCTCTGTACATCAGCCTAATGTTGGGTCTGCATAGACTATACTAGGGCTAGGATGGATTGTAAAGTCTGATCTTATCGTTGAATGACCTATTAAATAATTTAGATAGATGTATCTATGGCAACTAACCTCTCCGACATGTGATCCGATGGTAGTCCTAGAGGAGCTAATGTTAGCTGAACCAGTGATGGAGCACTAGAGGTGGAGGCTCTCAGATGGCCATATGGGTTGAACCTCCTATGTACTTTAAAGGGAGAAAACTAGGGTCATGCCGGAGACCATGCTGACAGGGGCATGCTAGTGGAGATGAGCCACCAAGTAGGTCATCTAAGTCAAATCTCATATCTCGTTCCACATCCAGATCTATGTCTGCACCCTATGGCTTATAGGGGTCATCCTCTGAGGGATGATCAGGTTAAAATGTTGGTGCTGAAGGAGCCTAAGGTGGCTGATCCTAGTCCTAACCTTCTGCCTGCTCGAGCACAATAGGCATTAACCTAAAGGCCACCCTAGTCTCAAGGACCATCAATAATCTAAATTGCCTAGCCTATCTGCACATTGGCCTGACCATCTTTATGATAAGTGCAGTCTCCAGGTCTATAAAAACATCCTCTTGGAGTGATAAACCAAATGATCTCTCATGTGCCCCCTAAATTTAATAGTAAGTGGGTCACCACTCCTCTTATATAGATCTGTGTGACGAATTGCATGGCTACCCTGAGTAACGTAGAGATAATTTCATACATAATGTCTACCTACTTATGGCTATTTATGGCCTAGAGACATAATATATTGACTGCATTCACAGATCTAGGACTGCCGGTATGATGAAATATAAGGTGGCGAGGACCCTCTAGATGTACATATATGCCTGTGTAGCTAGCATAGTACTCTTGGCCATGTCTGGATGGTACAAAACTCCAAAAAGCATGATCGCCACCCAATGCTACCTCTTCACTCCCCTCTCTAGGGTCAGAACATCTACCCAAATAGGTAGCCCTGTGGTCTCAATGAAACGGTGCCACATGATGCAATATAGGACACTTGCACCCTAAATGTAACTATCCCCTCCTCTTTATCTGGTCTTTGGTATCCTCTATATTGGAAAGTGGCCAAGAATTCTTATATAATATTTGAATAAATACGGAAGGCAGGGGCAAAGAACATTATCCATCCTACAACAACCAATAACTCGTTGACCTCGTCCGATATGCCTATGCTCTCCAGGAACTATCGTGACACGAATTTGCTGGCATGGTATTAAATCTTGGATAAGGCTTAGTACCTATTAGCCTTTCATGCAATCATCCACTCTAAAGTAGGTGGAGCCGGTGTAGCCTGTACGTAGCGACTTGGCATCTGTAAAAAAGTTAAAAGTTAGTCTTTTGGAAGTAACTTTCATTACAAGTAATTAAATTCACATGAACTTTGTCAAAAATATTGACAGTATGCTGGCTTAAACCGGTGATAGCCAATCTGCATAGAAATGCATATTGAGCACTACAAAATATATTACAAAGTCCTAGACCCATCAATGGGCATCTAGCAAACATGCACGACAAGCAAGGAATTAAAATTGCAATTACTTAGAAAAATCCTAATAAAATTTCGGCAACATTTCGACTAGAAATGTCTCTGTCCTTTAAATAAAAAAACAATTAAAAAGCAACAACACAGGTGGCGAGTGGGCACCAAGTAGTTCATTCAAGAAAATTTACTAATTTTATAGTTTAATTAACGACTTAATTGTACATGAGGAAAATGATTCATAACATCCAAATTAAAAAAGCAATGTGTCTAAGTTCTACGGTTCAATTAACAAATTTAGAATCAATTGAATTAAGCTAAATAATCAATTTGAGTTAAGCTAAAAACTAAAGAAAACTAAATACCACATTCAGTAATTCACACATTTGAGTGTATTCCATGTACATTTGATTATGCAAATGCGATCAACAAAACTTACAACATCGGACCAAAATATATAGGCAACAAAGCATAACTAACGAAACAACAAAGAAAAAATTAACTAAACATTACCTAATTTACACATTATTATTACATATTATTACTATTCTTATTATTTATTATTTTCCTTTTTCTAATGCTTATGAAATACTCCCTAAATTTTTAAATTTATGGAAACCTATTGCAATTTTAGTGTGTTTCTTACGTTTCCTACAAAAATAAAGACAAAATGGATGTAAAAATGTACGTGCAACATATGAGGCATACATAAAGACTCATTAAGGCAATCCAAAGGTGATAGATGGCTAGACCGTGAGTCGCTCCTTGAGGGATGATTGTGCCTCAAGGTTTTTCTATAAATAGCTTGATCCTCTTTGGTTTTTATGCCTTGACCCATCCTCCTCCAGGTAGCCTCTCCTCTAGGTATTTCTCTCTCTTTCTTTTTCTTTTTTCTTTCATTTTGGTGTCATTTACAGTCATTTTTATTTTTAGTATTTATTACTCTGGCACCTAGACTACCTGAATATTTTCACCATGTCGACCTCAGCTATGACTAAATTGCACAAATTGTTGGATGACCCAAAAACTTTGGAGAACCCTATTTTTACCCCTTACTCCAGCATGAGGTTTTTGGAGTAAAGATAGACAAGACCCTGGTTTTCTATGTTGCTCGATATTGGGATCCAAGTTTCCATGTTTTTAGGTTCACTTATCAGGAGTTATACCACCTAGTAGAGGAATTTTTCGAGATCATTGGTGCAAAGTTTACACCTAGCACTCTTCCCTATTTACCCTAGTATGTCCTTCACTACTCGAGGGACTTGACAAGAGCTTTAGGCATTCTTCCTTCTGAGACCATTGGCCTAGTTCCCTAAGGAAAGACCTTTTTACTAGAGTGGCCGATCGATTTTCTAGATGATATCTCTTATGTGCCCACATTCTAGACCGGTGTCATTCTGCTATGTTGCTTTACCCAGTGTTTGATAACATTCTCAGATGGCTTGATTAGAGATTATGGGTTGTGCAATATTGTGGATGGTGTGCTTAGAGGGCTAACTCCATTTGCCTTGTTTCTGGAAAAGATGATCTTGGCTTAGATGCTATACATACTGATCCCACTGTTCATCTTACCGGTAGTCCCTTATTGCTCTAGGTACATTATTATTTTAAAGGTAGTATTCCCCTGTGGGTTTTCATACTAGCTTTTCTTATTAGAAAATATGTCCTTTCAAATTTTCACATATTTGCTTGCCTTATGTTTGCCTGAGATGAATCCAACTCACCTTAGTGGCTTTTTTTTCCAGGTTTGGTTACAGGAATAGTTGAGATTGCTAATAAAGCCTCTACCCTGGCCATAGGAACTTATCCTTTGAGGAATTATATCCTTAGGTAGAAGTTATATGATTTTCACTCGCCTTACGAAAGGGATATTTGGATGGCTACTGTGGCAAATGGCAACATCAGCTTCAGGTGTCCTTGGCTATCCATTGCTTCTATGACTCAGGATAAACCCTCCAGATGCATTCCTTTGTGTTGCCTACATCAAGCCACCTTTTGTATTGTTGCCCATTATACTTGTCAGTATAGAGAGCGATAAGACATTGTCAGGTGCCCTTTGGCTTTTTATAGTGGTATACTCTTTACTGCCTTCATATCAGGTTACTATTAGCATATCTAGGCTAGAATTCCTATGAAGACTATCATACCCGAGATCAATGCTTGTGACTTCACTACTTCTATCGAATACAAGTGGTGGGTTACCAGTCCAGTGATCAACAATAGGACATGCCAACTTAGACATTTGGAGGGAGAGAGCAGTAGAATATAAACATGATATTAGATATAATAAAATACTATGTTTGTTTGCTTTCATTAGAACTTTAAAATTTGAACATGTGAAAGAATAACTTTTGAATACATTAATAATCTTTTGGATACAAATGTGACCTTTCTATCTGATTTATTCACACATGATCATTATTTAACATTAATTCAAAAATACAGGTTATTTAATCTTGAAATCCTAAAAGCACCAAAAATCCTATCATCAATCAGCCCTTTCGGGTTTTCTTGATTGATTATTTTCTCTCAGCCCTAAATTTTTGCTTAAGATGCCTTTTCGGTTTTCACCCTGACGGAGCACCCAATTTTAGCAAGGCTGTCATTTTTTCAGTTTTGGACATGCGGGGCTTTTATTCTCTTCTTTTTGTCTTTTGAGTCTTAACCATAGAACCTTTTTAGTCTATCAATGTTAACCGATTCTCCAAACTCGTTGCCATTACTGTTAGTCAAAATGGCAGCTCCCTTAGTGTAAATGGTCCTTCCCAAGTAGGTCTAAACTTGCCTTGAATGTCTTAAATTCTTGGCCTCATCTATTTGAACTCTAAATCTCCTCATTCGAAGGTTGCTTCTTAACCTTCTTCCTAAATAAATGAGCTAGCCTCTTTTTATAGATCTGGTTGGGACAGTAGGCTCGCATCCTATCCCCATCTAACAGGTTAAGCTAGAGTAACCTCTGTTTGGTCCACTCTATCTCTGGTAACTTAGCTTCTAAACCTACCCTCAAAGACTGTTGTTCAATCTCTACTAGCAACACAACTTCTATCCTATAAACTAGTGAAAATGGAGTGGCTCCTATTGAAGTTCTAGTTGTTGTTCTATAGCCCCCTAATTCAAAAGGTAGTTTATTAGCTCAATCTTTATAAGTGTAAACCATCTTAGCTAAAATTTTTTTGACATTTTTATTAGCTGCTTCAACCACTCTATTCACTTAAGGTCGATAAAGTGAAGACCTATGATGTTGAACCTCATAATTTCTTAGCACTTGTTTGGTTTCAGTCTGGAACTGTGCCCCATTATCTAACACTATGTGATGGGATAAGCCATATTGTATATCAAATTCTTCTCAATGAACTTAAGCATATCCCTAATGTTTACTTTTTTAAAGGATTCTACCTCCACCCACTTTGTGAAGTAGTCTATGGCAACTATGATGAATCTATGTCCGTTTGATGCAAGCAAATGGATCATACCCATGTTATATATGCCCCACATAGCGAATGGCCAAGGCAATGCAAGGTTACACAGCTTAGAACTTGGCAAGTGTCTTAAGTCTACATACTATTAGCACAACTAGCATCATTTCACATACTTAAAGCAGTCTATATCCATTATAATCCAAAAGAATCCTTGGCACATAATTTATTTTTGCTAAAGCTAAACTATTCATGTAGGCCTCACACACACCTGCATGTACCTCTTTCATGACCTTCTCAGCTTCTTTCTCATTCAGGCATCTCAATTGAATATTGTCAGGCTGTCTTTTATAAAACACTCTACCTATAATAATAAAATGAGTAGACAACTTGCAGATAATTCTCTGGTCTTTTTCAATAGCCTTTTCTAGAACACTGACCTCTTTAAGTAATTTTGAATGACAAAATACCGAGGGTTGCCATCATCTACCTCGATATCCATTACTGACTCAGCCTTAAAATATGGTTTGTCAAAACTCGAGATCAATATAGGCTTCATACTTATCCCCTTTAGGTTATCCCATATTGATACCAAAGTAGTTAAGGCATATGCCAGTTGGTTCTCATCTCTAGGCATATACCCAAAAGTGCATACTTTAAACTAACTGCTCAAAGCCTTGAGACATCTAATGTAAGGTATCAATCATTTTTCATTTACTGACTATTCACCCCTCACCTAATAGACTACCAAGGTGAGTCCCTGAACACCTCTGCAGATTTTTCCCCATAACTAGTAAGGCCTCTAGCCAAAAGATGTAGGCTTCATATTCTACTTCATTATTCATGGCTTTATATCTTAACTTTTTAGCTAAAAGTAGCTTCTCCCCCTATGGGGTCATTAAGATCACTCATACCCTGACACTTTTGTTATTCACAGCCCTATTGAAGTACACCTGCCAACCCTGAACCATTATGGCTGTTATATCCTTATCAAGGAACTTGTAAGTTACCTTTTCTCCCTCTAATCGTTAATCAGTTAGGAATTTTGCTACAACTCTCCCTTTAATAGTTTTCCTAGTGATGTACTCAATATCAAACTCATGTAAGAGGATTAACCACCTACCTATCTTTCTTAGGAGTGAAGGTGTTTTTTTGTAAGTACCTAAAAGAGTTCTACTTGGCTACTACTTGCACATTATAAGAATGGAAGTAGTGCCTTAGTTTCTTCGCTGCCTATATGATTACCAAACAAAATTTCTCCACTTCTACATACTTAGCTTCACATAGGAGGAATTTCTTACTGAGGTAGTACACTGCATATTCAATTCCAAAGTCATCCTGTTAAACCACCAAAGCTCTCACTAAATTATCCTCAATAGCTAAGTATAAAATCAGAGGCTTACCTGCCTGTGGTGGTCTCAACACAAATGGATGTAAAAGGTAATCTCTAATGGTGTCAAATACCTTCTGACAATCTTCATTCCAAACCACTGGCTGACATTTTCTAAGCAGCTTAAAAATTGGTTCGCAAATTGAGGTCAACTTGACTATGAACCTACTTATGTATTGAAGCCTACCTAAAAATCCCTTAACTTCCTTCTCCTCCTAGGGTACCAGTATTTCCCTAATAGCCTTAACTTTACTAGGATCTATCTCTATCCCTGTCTAGCTCACCACATGCCCTAGAAGCTTACCTGAAGTTACACCTAATATGCACTTCTTTGGGTTAAGACGAAGGTTGTGCTTATTGATCCTTTGAAAGAACTTCTCTAAAGCTTCAAAGTGGCCTTCTTGTGTAGCCAACTTAACCATCATGTCATCTATATACACTTCCACCTCTTTATGGATTAAGTAATCTAAAATCCTAGTTACCATCCTTTGATAGGTGATGCATACATTCTTAAGCCCAAAAGGCATGACTCAATAGGCGTAGGTACCCTATTTGGTGATGAAAACCATCTTGATCCTATCTACAATCTTGTTCAAAAATTGATTATACCTGGCATATCCATCCACAAAGTTATAAATGGCACAAGCAGTTGTATTATCCACCAAGACATCTATATGAGGCAAAAAAAAAAGTCATCCTTAGGGTAAGCTTTGTACAAATCCCTTTAGGCCACACAGATCCTAACTCTTTCCTCTTTCTTAACTATAGGGACTACATTTGCTAACCATGTTGGGTACTGAACCTCTACAAGGAACTTGGCCTTTATCTGTTTCCTTACCTCTTCTTTGTCCTTCTTTATCCAACCTAGTCTAAGTCTTCTAAGCTTCTGCTTAATTGGCTTATACCCAGGGTAGGTTGAAATGGCATGCTCAGCAATATCTTAGTTAATTCTCGGTATGTCCTCATAGGTTAAGGTAAAAAATCTTTCATATTTTTTAATATTCTCTTAAATTTTTCTCTCTTTAGGAGTTATGTCCGATGCTAATAAGATTTCTTTGGGATTTTCTTTTGTTCCGAGATTAAATGAACATGTATTAGTTGAATGATGTCAAATATGAATAATTCATGATCATAATTATGCATATTGAAATCAGAAGAAACATCAGACATGTAAGCAAAATTTTCATCTTATTAGTATAATCAAAAGAAAAATTATTGTTCTCATCAAAAAGTTCTGGAACATAAACAATGTCTATAAAAGTATCTTCATCCTCAGTTTTCACAACAGCAAATGCCTCTCCAGCATCTATGTTTGGCTTTGCTGGAGTTTTAGCTTCCATATTCTTTTTGCCCTTCTTCTGAACATCAAGTAATTTTTTAGTTACAATCTCCTCAAGCACTTCCTTATCCCATGCTGAGTGATGCAGAAGGATCTTTTCATCCCAAGAACCCTCAACTAGCTTGATAATTCCTTGCTTCCAATTAAAAACATCATTAAATGGCTCAAAACCAAACACAATCTTATCTCATACTAGCTAAGGCTCATTTTCTCCATAGTAGAGACATACCCCTAAAGGTAACATAAAGCTTTTGGAGATATGAGGAACTTTACCTGCCACTCCTTTGGCTTTACCTTTCTGCCTTGAACCAATATAGCCTAGCCCCTTATTATCTCTCTTCCCTTCGGTAGTAATGGCAACCTGAGGCCCCTAAGAATTCTTACCTAAAGTAGCTCCAGGCAAGAAGTGCATCTTCTTCAGCATGTTGATCACTTGTGGGTAACCAGTAAGGCTATTTTTATTCTCATTATCATCAATCATGAACACATAGAACCCACTGAATGGTTGATTAGCCATTTCCAGCACAGATACTTGATTCTCCCTCATAACTTTGATAGTGACAACCTAATGATCGTGAGGTATCTTGATCATTTGATGCAGAATAAAGGGCAATCCCCCTAACTTACGGAACCATGGCCTTCCAAGCAGCAAGGAGAAGTTGGTGGAAATGGGCAACACTACAAATTCAGCTTTAATTTCAATCTGGCCCATCTTCACCACAGCTTTGAAAGTCCTAGTAGCTTGTCTCTTTCAATTGTCATAGGCAAAAATAGTCAAATTAGATTTGTTCAGCATGCTTTCATTTAGGAAGAAAAGCAAGAATTTCAACTAGTGGGCACACATTGATTGAAGACCCATCATTTACCATCACACAAGCTGTGTGCTTTCCATTCACTTGAGCTTTGATGTAGAGAGGACGATTATGATTTCTACCTTCAGTGGACAAATTGGCATTAGAGTACACAATATTTTCTCCAATTTCTCCCTTAAATAAATCTAGCAATTCAGATGGTGAAATGGTAGTAAAAACAATAGACTTGCATAAGGCTTCTACTAACTTCTGCCTATGTGATGAGGAGTGTCTTAACAAATCCCAATGGAAATGTGAGCCTGGGTCTTCTTCAGCTGTTTAATGATCTAGCTCTCCTTAACTTCTTTCTCTGTAGGCACAACATTAGGGGCTAGTTGCTTCTTAACTTCAGACACCACCCTTCCAATCCTAGTGACTACCTTTACCTTATTCTCTTCTCTAAATTCCTCCTCACTTTCACTGGTTGAACTCTAAATATCAATGAGCACTATTGCCTTTTCATCTTTTTTTTAGTGGGGGAATTCCAACAATCACTACAAGAAAATCTAAAAATAGCAACGAAAATGATTTCGTTGCTAAATTAGCAACGGAAAACCAATTCCGTTTCTAGAAAACCAATTTCGTTGCTAAATTAGCAACGGAAAACCAATTCTATTGCTATTTAGCAACGAAAAATAGTTTTCGTTGCTAAAATTGGTTAAACTTTATTGATTTAGCAACGAAAAAATTTTTGGTTATCTTCCGTTGCTAAAAGTAGAGGGAATTTTTGGCACCAATATTTAGCAATGGAAATTAGCAACAGAATCACTATTCTGTTGCTAATTAAGGCACCGATAGATGGTGGGAAAAAATTGGAACGAAAAATAGCAACGAAATGTAAATTTTGTTGCTATTTTAGCAACCGAAAATAAATTCGGTTGCTATTTAGCAACAAAATTTATTTTCATATATTTTCGTTGCTATTTAGCAACTGAAATAGAATTCCGTTGCTAAATAGCAACTGAATTGATTTTCGGTTGCTAAAATAGCAACCGAAGTATATTTTTGTTGCTATTTAGCAACCGAATAGAATTCCGTTGCTAAATAGCAATCGAATTTATTTTCAGTTGCTAAAATAGCAACGGGATTTAAATTTCGTTGGTAAATTAATATTATTTTTTACTTGAAATAGAAGTTGAGATGGAATTACACCAAAATTTTCTAATTTAGGGCTTTAAAATTGACTTTTGTCCAATATAAATTCATATCAGTCCATTAATGAATATATTTACTAAATTCAGTCCACAATTAATGAGACGTTCATATTATTCTAATAAGTTAAGAGGCTTAGGTTTTGCATTGAGTTTATTATATAATTTTATGATTTACAATTTTTTAGAATTAAACATTTATTTATTAGTAAAATTGTTAATTGAAATAATAATTATTTTGCGAAAAGTGGTATTTTTGTAGATCACAGGTCCAAAGAAATGAAATTCCTCCATTCTGAATTTTGGGCCCAATGGCTCAAGTCTAATAGTAGAATAGGTCATATTATCAGATTCAATAGAGAAAATTAGGGTTCCAGGGCCTAATAAACAAGTCTACAGTGAAAATGCCCAAATATACTAATTTATGATTCAAACCCTAATCACTAAATTAACTAATTATGATATTCATCCTTCTCATAGCCTTATCATTTTTCGTATTCGAGAGTATTTGAATTTGTCACATTTATAGTAAAGGCAATACTACTACAGATTTTTTTTTTGCTAATTGGACTTTCAGTCAAATTTTTCATTTTATCCATCATTTTTTTTTGCATCATGCTAGTTTGGATAACATTTTAAATACTGATGCTATGAGCACCTCTTTCTCTGAACTAATTACGATGTAATTTGCTCTTTATTTTTTTTTGTCTTCTTTTTAAAAAAAAATTTGAAATATTCAATTTTTTTTCATCTCACTTTTTCTTATTATGAATCTCTATCCTTAACCATATTGACTATTCCATTTGATTTACAATTGAAGGAAAAAAAAAGGAAAGAGAATTCTAAAAGTTAATAACTTTAATGCTTAAAATTTGACTATGAATTCAAAGTTTTTCATGACTGTATCTAATTACTACCTCCACTTATTCTTTAAGCGCCACTTTTAATTTTTTTGCATAACATTAGTACATTTAATATTATAAAAAAGTTAGTAATTAAATATATTATATTTTCATTAATTAATATTGAAAAAATGATGACAAATATACAAATGCATTTAGAATATTAAAATAAACAAAAAAAAATAGAAAAAGTATAATATGTTTTTCATAAACTATATTGAATTGTTGTTGTTTGATAAAATTATATTAAATTGTTGCCTACACGATGTAAATTTGCCAATAAGGATATGACTTTTTATGTTATATATGTATTTATGTAAAATAAATGCTTATTCATTTAATTTAATAATATTATATATATATTTATATAATATAAATTTTAATGAAAGTCGAAAGATATATACTACTAATAATAAGTTAATAAAAATTAGAAATTTTAGCTCCTGTTAAGGGACCGGCTTAATTATTTTTAATATATATATATATATATATAATTTAAAGCCCTAAAAGGTTAAAAACCCCAATTCTCTTCTACGTTTCTATCTATGCCGCTCACCCTTTGTGCTGGTCTTCTCCTTCCTGCATTTTCTCTCTTCTTCCAAGCTTTCTTCCTTCATTTCAATGAACCGCGATGATTGATGTCGACACCGTTTGCATCGATGAGTTCCCAAAGTCAAGGTATTCACTCCGATACCCTCAGTCTGACTCCAAATGCTGGCGATGAGCTTATCGGAAATGGGTGTGGCGAGTTAGTCCGGTGTAGATCCCGACCACACCATAGCTCCTTACGGCGTGTGACCACTGGCAATGGGTTGTTGATGATCCTGGCTTCGTGATGGCAGTGTTGATGCAGCTCCGGTGAGGCTCCGGCAAGCAAATAATTGGCAAAAATATAGAAAATTTCCAAGAAATAGGTATGTGATTATCAAAATTTACTTCCTAAGAATTAGTTAAATAAATTCTGAAGTTTGGTTAAGAGATGTTTTATTTCTATAAGTAATTTCATGACCTTTAAGACTTTATTGTATATTCTTTAATCTTACATATGGAGAAACCATGGTCCTTTAGCAATTAGCTAGCAGTGATGGTGGGGGGACTAAAAGGTATTTTAAAATAGATGTGTTAGTGTGATAATTCAATTAAATAGTAAAGCAACTATGAATTTGTTTTAATTTTTTAATGACACTGCTTTTGTGGAATTGAAACATCACAAAGCTTGAAGAAATATATTTAAGTTACATTGACATTTGCAGTTCCCTGTATGTTTGTGGTCTTGAATTATTCACAAAAATAATATATAATGGAGCTTAATTATATAAAAATGAAAGAAAAAGAAAATATATGTTGCATGAGATTTACAAAAATGTATATTTATATATGCAAGAAAATGATTTAAGTCCAAGCTTGGAGTTCTCCTTAGGGAGAACTGACTGGAAAAGCAAAGAACATAATTGAAAATATACATCAAGATAGAGTTGCCATGTTCTTGCACTTATCATTGTATATTTTTCTTAATTTTTTGTTAGCCATTAACTAAAAAAAAAAATCCAATATAGATAAAGATATAATTGCTTTTTAAGAGTGAAAAAGTTGTAATTGATAGGATAAAGTTAGAAGAGATAGAGAATTGTCTCTATTATATAGCTGAGTTTGAATCAACCTCCCATTAAAAGGAATATATATATATATATATATATATATATATATATATATATATATATATATATATATATATATATATATATATATATATATATATATATATATATATATATATATATATACATATTGTATTCTGTCAACTCAATGAATATCTATTATTAATTTATGCTATTGCTAATATCATGAGGTGATGATAGTCATTTACATAATGCAAAGGAATTTAAGAAATTAAATAGAAAAGAACGTAACGTTAAAAAACAATAAAAAAGCTAGAAAAAGGAATCAGATTTCATGATTGAATTATGTAATCTCACCGGTTAAATTCTATATACCCTATATCAGATAGTAAAAGGGAGAATCATTTAATTGCAATACTTCCCAAACAAATAGAATTGAAGTAGCCGAGGAAAGGGTGTTAAAATATTAAATAGCCATGGCCATTGGGCCACTAAATATATGGAGGGGATTCATGAATGTTTAGTTAAAAAATAAAATCTTAATTATTTCAGTTTATATGTTTTCTATTTATGTATTTTTAAAAAAATATTTCAAAGTTAAAATAACTTTTTATATTAATTAAAATTCAAACATATGCATGCTAATTCTAACTAATTACATCTAGCAATTATAGTAAACTGGTGGGGGTTGAATTTATTTTTTATGCACTGTATTTTGTAGGAAGAAAATGAGAAAAAAAAGAACAATGTAAACTTCAATTATTTGAAACAGATAGCATGGAAAAGATGAATGAATCTCATCATTAACCTCAACAACTGAAAAAATAAAGAGGTAATTAATTAGCATTAATTGATTAAGACCCATCAATAAATGGGTGCTAGTGCTACTTACATTCATATCCATAAATGTAGATTGTTAGCCATTTGCATACAAAGTCAAACTAAAAATGAAGAGAGTTCTTACAAGTTTTGTTGTCTTCTTACTTGCAGTGGCATTGGCTCTAAGCCATTCTTGTCTTGCTATTTGTCTGACTCCAGAGTACAATGTTCATGTCGTCAATAACTTGAGCAGCAACAAGAATCTGAGTGTGCATTGCTAGCATAGTCTTTGCAGGTACACTATTCTAGTATACATATGCTTTTTTATTGCTTACCCTATTGTTGTTTCTGGCTATATCTTTCATTGACCACTTAATCCTCCCTAATTTTCATATTATTTTGTAAATGTTTATGAGAATACAGTCAAGATTAAAGTCAAGGTTAGTGCTATCGGTATCAATATGTATGTCGGGAGTGATTCATCATAGATGTTTGAGTTTACTTGGTAATCTGGAGAGTGATTCAACTAGAAATAGATGGAATGGTGGGAATATAATAATAGTGGCATGAGAATTAAGTTGTAGCATAATTTCCTATTTAGCTATTGAGAAGCTTTTGATTGCACTATTTCAATTTCATATCCACTGAAATTTAGTAAATTGGGACATACAATGAAATGCTTGTTTTTGATATAGGATTTCTATATGAATGATTTGTAATTTTTATGTGAATGATTCTTCCCTTCTTATGTCACACATTTTCAGGAAGTTAACAATGTGTAAATCAATAGGATTTCAGTCATACCCGTAGGAATGGGAATAATACCATTTAGACTAGCATATAATAATGGTTTTCTGATTAAAAAAATTATAATAATGTTTAGCGACGGATTGGCAACGGACAGAACCGTCATTAATTTTTTTACTTATGGGTAAATTTAGCAACGAAAACTAAAAATAGCAACGGATATATTTTTCTGTTGCTAAATTTGACCAAGTCACCGAATCTTACAGTGTTGAATTTAGCAACGAAATTCAATATCCGTTGCTATATTTAGCAACGGAATTCAATTTTCGTTGCTATATTTACCAACGGAATGAAATTTTCGTTGCTAAAAATAGCAACCGCAAAATTAGCAACCGAAATTTCCGTTGCTAATTTTCGTTGCAATTTTTTATTAGCAATGGAAAATTGACTTTTTTCATTGCTAATTTCCGTTGCTAAATTGCAATTTTTTGTAGTGAATTAATCATGAAAACTGGCCAATTTTCTTCAATTAGCTATGTTACTTTAGGGTTGGAATGAGTAACGACCATGTACTCATTCCTAAATAAGTCTCTTACCACATACTACTCGGGTATGTTAGACCCAATCACAAACACAGGAGGTGGTACAACCTTCTACCCTCATTTCTTCTTCTTCTTCTTCTTCAGGATCTAAAATCTATTTATTATCTATCAGATCTTGAATTTTATTCCTCAAGGTACAACAATAATCTATTAGATGCCTTATGTGTTGATGGTAGGCATAGTACTAATCCTTGATATGGTTGAGCATCCCTTGACTTCTGGCAGGTATTGATGGCAACGACTGCATTTTCCCTTCTTTGCTCAACTAATCTAACACCCAAGACAATGACTTTCCTAAGTTAGAGTAGTACCTCTAATTGGCCTTTGTAGTAGATACTTTTACCATCTTTCCACTTCTTTTTTCTCCACTACTACTTCCAATTGCCTTGTTATTGCTAAATTTCCTCCTTGCACCACCATTACTAGCCCTTTTGGATAAATATTCACCTTTAGCCTTTAAAGCTATGTCCTTCAGGAACTTTCAATCCTTCGATCCCTTCATATTCAGGCTATCCCTTAGGTAGGGACTTGCATTTCTAATAAAGTGCCTAATCTAATCAGCTATACTAAGCTTCATCCTCATCTCCATCACTCGATTCCTCCACCTTATTAGGTACTCATGAAAGGACTCGTTATGCTTTTGTTGGAGCAATTCAAGGTCTTTCAGAGTGAGCTCCATCCTAGTACTACAATCATACTATTTGAGAAAATCTTCATCAACAAGTCCTAGTCCCCCTTAGTATGCTTATCAAGCCCATAACACTAATCTATTGTCCGACCCGTTAAGCTTAAATAAAAGTACTCCACTTTTTACTTTTTGGTCAAGGTGGTCCACTTCATGATCAACATATACTACTTTACATGTGTAGAAGGGTCAGAAGTACTGTCAAATTTGGATAAGTCTAGCATCTTGAACCTTTGAGGAAATGGCTCATCTCCATCCAAGTCTTTATCTTCATGATTTATCCCCCTACCAGCCAACAACAACCTAGACATAGCCTTAATCTTTTCCTCTATTTTCTTAAAGGCTACATCTTTAGCATTAGGACCTCTACCCTCACCATTACCATAGGAGGCTCTTCCTCTTATTCCTCCTCTTTGATGTAGTCATTCTCAGGTTTATGCATCTTTTTTCTCGTCTACTCAACCAGTGGGACTTAAAGCTCTGTAACAACTATTTGGGTAGTGTCCCCAGTATGAGTTGGCTTAGTTGGCCTATAGGCAGGTGCTCCATGCTAAGTTTTAGGGGGAGGTGTTAAGGGAGCCATCAACTAGCCTTATCATCCTTTCCTCAAACTGTTGGAAATGCCTATCTAATCTCTTATTTATTTCATCCTATAAAACTAGAGGAGCTGAAGTAGTGGCTAATCTATCCCTCATTTTAGACATATTTATCCCAAGATCATTTGTCATTCTTCCTGTCTCATTTTGTTGTCTCTCTTTATTAGCCATTTATTCTTTTATTGTAGTCACTTTACTACTTTCTGAAAGCTCAATTGAACCAAGCTCTAAACTAATCCTAGACCCTAACTCTGAACTTGACCTAATCTCAACTCTAGTAGCTCAAATACATATCTATGGACTAGGTCACCATTTGACCCTCTGAATCACCTAAATGAATTTATAATGGCCATAAAAGTTAAGCATCAGGGATGATGTATGATGATGATACATGAGCATGGTATATACATGATGCATAGATGTAATGAATACATTTGTTAGGCATTAGTAACAACCATATACAAGCAAGAAAAAGCCTTCTGACCTTATTACTCCTACACAAGAGGTTATGCAATCTCTTTCCTAGGTAGGCTTAGCCCACAAGTTAGTAAAGGACCTAATGGATGCGTATGATGTGCGATGAAAAACCTATAGCATAACCTCTTTTAATTGAAAGCATAGGCATATGGATTATGGCCATTATGTATTTTGAGTAACTCATAAAATCGGGTTGGGCCTATCAGGCATGGTAGCCTTTAACTGTTACCCTCCTAATTTATTTAAGTTTGGTCAATACATAAAGGCCCACATAGTAAGTAAGAGTTTGTTATGGTTATGCAACCTAGGGGAAGTATCTATTGTCATTACATGGGTTGTAGTCGAGTGATAAAAATTTAAGGCTACCCAAGCATGGTCCCTATTGATAGGTCTAGCTCATCACGAGCATAATGATCGATGGGTCACCATTTCATATACTAATTGGTACTAAAGTTGTGCCGGTGGGTCTCCTAGACACTTCCCTACATTAAGTGAATGTAGAGTGTGCTTCAGGATAGCATCGAGGCTAAAACAGGATGCCCAATTTAATTCTAAAGCTCCAGCATGAATGTAAAAATGCAATTTCGAAAACAGGTAGGAATAATAAGAAAAACCTAATTATAAGTAACTTAACCAATATGCTTTTAGGAACAAGGTCTCTTTATTCCCCAATAGAGTAGCCATTATGATGTGTGTTGGAGCTTGCTCGATTCCAAATTGATTCTCGGAGGCATTCTTTTAGGGTCTAAGACTGAATGAGGCTCACTATAACATAAAAACTGGCCACTTCACAATAAAAAGGGGGTTTAGGCCCAAATTATTGTTGATGGTCAACCTATGAAGGCGACTAATATGGGCTTAAAAAGAAAGGTATCACAGAGTCACTACCCAACAAAATATTGGAAAATGAATCTTAATCTTTTAATGCCCAAAAAGAGATCGGTATTTGGAACATCACTCTTAATTGGCATCTCGATTAGGTAAATGTTATGATTAAGTTTTTATTTATTAATCCATTACTTCCCTTCTTGTATGATGTATTGCAAAGAAAATAAATAAACACAACAATCAAATGAATAAAATGGTAAATAAAATGAGTATATAAAACAAATAAATTCACTATTTAAACTATTATAGAGGCAAATTGACCAAAGAATAAGAAAGATAACATATCATACATGAAATGGGATATTTATTAATTGATAACTCAAATTCAGTATTTAGTTTTGGTCTAATTTTAGTCTAGTTTTCATTGTTTTCTAACTTCTTTTGCTTTATTTTTGCTTGCATTTAATAATTTATCTGATTCTCAGTTAATTCTAGTTTTTGTGCGAATTTGAAAGCTTTTGATAGAATTTTGTGATTTTTGCACGTACCTCACGATTACCAGGAATTTTCTAGTAATCGTGACCCATTTATTCTGTCAAAATACACCATTTTGAAGCTTGTCATGGTCAGCATGGCAATTGTGCATGATAGGGTGGTAACCGTGACCTATGGAATTTTCAGTGTAAAAGCTAAAGGAGAAATACCTCACGGTTACTAAGAATTTCCTAGTAACCGTGAGGGAGGCACATTTTCAGTCTAGAATGAATAGGAGAGTTATCTCAAGGTTACCAGGAATTTCATGGTAACCGTGACCAAATTTCAGATTACAGCTCCGAGCCATCTCATGGTTACTAAGAATTTCATAGTAACCGTGACCTATTTCATTCAAAAGAGGGTTTTACATTAGAGGTCGCGGTTACCAGGGATTTGATAGTAACCGTGACCCATGTTGACCTATATAAGGCAGGTTATTATGCAGAATTGGGAGTTTTTTGGAGTATTTTGGGGAATTTTTAGGTTTTAGGGTTTCTTTCTTCCTTCTTTGAGTTCTTTGTTCATTTTACACACATAGATACATATATTTACTTGAAAATAGTTGGATTTACACAAAAACACTTAGATTAAGCATAGATTTACTGTTTATAATTATAGATATACACATTTGAAGCTCATTTTTCTAGTAAGCTTTGGAGAAAGAGATTGAAGAACTTAGATTCAGTTGGGTTTTCTTCACCATGAATTTCAGGGGTTATTCTATCCTTATCTCTTTTTATTTTGTGATGGATAGTGAATAGTCATTTAGTTGTTTGGGGGATCTTTGAATCCCCTACCCAAGAATGTGAATATTGAATATATTTTCAGTTATATATATATGAGTTTTGGGTTGTTCGGCTCCAGAATGGGAAATGATAAGGATCCAAGAGGGCTATCTTATGCCATTGAAGAGGGGCAACCTTATGACTTTCAAATGGGTCAAAATGGAGTTCAAACACATAAATATAAGATCCAAATGTCATTTGGGCGTGCGCCAATTTATAGGAGACAGATTTGGTGTTTTACCATCAATTTTAGGCTTATACAACTTTAGGCTTTAATTTTACAAGTCATGTGCTTAATGATACGGATCCAAGAGGGCTATCTTATGCCATTGAAGAGTGGCAACCTTATGACTTTCAAATGGATCTAAATGGAGTTCAAACACATAAATATAAGATCCAAATGTCATTGGGCCGTGCTCCAATTTATAGGAGGCAGATTTGGTCCTTTACCATCAATTTCGGGCTTATACAACTTTGGGCTTTAATTGTACAAGTCATGTGCTTCATTTAAAAGTCACATGACTCACTTAAGTTGTATTATTAATGGTCTAGGCGTGTGAGCTTCTTTTGGGCTTAGTTTAGTTAGTTTGGTTATTTATTTTAGTCTTTCTTTTGGGCTTTCATTTTAGGCCTATAAGGTTTATTAATTAGTTTTGTTTTAAGTGTATTTAAGACTTATTTGGGCTTATTTGGCTTGTAAAAGCCCAAGAAAATTCGTGTAAGGCCATATGAGCATTTAAATTAGGGTTTTAAAGAGTGATTTAGGGTTAGCCACCTTATAAATAGGATATCCTAGGTTGTAAACTTCATCAATTGAATCAAATTATAAACTTTTGAGAGTTTTCTCTTGGCTTAGCCGAAATTCTTAGAGAGATTGTAAGTTTGCTTGCTTTCTTTTCAATTGCATCAAGAATTAGGATTACTTATCAATCATTTGATTGTGGCACGTTTCTATTCTTATTATCCCGATTATTTGCGTTTCCATTCACGTGTTGTTTGGGGGTTCAATAGGGAAGGTGTTTGTCTTCTTTACGTTTTGAGATCAAAGTGTATGTTTAAGGGGTTTCGGGTTCTTTAACCTTGGGGTTTAGCATCATTTGATCCAAGAGGGCTATCTTATGCCATTGAAGAAGGGCAACCTTATGACTTTCAAATGGGTCAAAATGGAGTTCAAACACATAAATATAAGATCCAAATGTCATTGGGGCGTGTGCCAATTTATAGGAGATAGATTTGGTGTTTTACCATCAATTTTGGGCTTATGCAACTTTGGGCTTTAATTGTACAAGTCATGTGCTTCATTTAAAAGTCACATGACTCACTTAAGTTGTATTATTAATGGGCTAGGCGTGTGGGCTTCTTTTGGGCTTAGTTTAGTTAGTTTGGTTATTTATTTTAGTCTTTCTTTTGGGCTTTCATTTTAGGCCTATAAGGTTTATTAATTAGTTTTGTTTTAAGTGTGTTTAAGACTTATTTGGGCTTATTTGGCTTGTAAAAGCCCAAGAAAATTTGTGTAAGGACATATGAGCATTTAAATTAGGGTTTTAAAGAATTAATTAGGGTTAGCCACCTTATAAATAGGCTACCCTAGGTTGTAAACATAATCATTGAATCAAATTATAAACTTTTGAGAGTTTTTCTCTTGGCTTAGCCGAATTTCTTTAGAGAGATTGTGAGATTGCTTGCTTTCTTTTCTATTGCATCAAGAATTAGGATTACTTATCAATCATTTGATTGTGGCGTTTTCTTAATTCTTCTTATCCCGATTATTTGTGTTTCCATTCACATATTGTTTGGGGGTTCAATAGGGACGAAGTTTCTCTTCTTTGTCTTTTGAAATCAAAACGTATGTTTAAAGGGTTTCGGGTTCTTTAACCTTGGGGTTCCGCATCAGGAAAGCAAACCAAACTTAGGATATTAGACCCGTGTTTAGGCTAGTTGTTGGGCTAGCTCCGGAATGGGATGTTTAGCATCTAGAATAGCTGGCTTTGGAATGGGACGCTTGGGTTAAGAGGGTTATCCTGAATTCATTCATGTATACTTTTAGGCAAATTTAATTCACATTGGGTATGGGGTGAATGAGTGAACCCGAGCAATATTTTATTTATGGAGGTTTTCATACTTGTTAATTTTTCTGAATTTAATACATACTCAATTTACTGTTAGTAGAATTTAATGACTTCTCACTACATATTTTAGTTTTTAAAGTTACATTATATAAATTAAACAACTCATACACACAAACAATTGGGAATTCTTTAGCATACAATTAATTTTCACAGTTTTCACACACAATTCCCTTGGGTTCGATATTGAGGGTCTTAAATTTACCCCACTTTATTACTTATTGATCTAGTGCACTTACTAGGGTCCCAAGGTAGAGGACATCCCCCGGAGTGCACCTATTGTTATGGGAAGCTTTGGGGTACCTATAGGATGCTAATAGGTGCTTGTTTTTGATGTGGCAGTACTGATCATTTCATGGCAAATTGTCCACTAAAACAAAAGCAGGGGTCTTCACAGGAGAGCAATAAGAATGCTTCTAATGCATCCTCAACTGGTAGAGGACGTGAAAGAGGTCGAGGTGGATTCAATTAATTTAAAGCCCAGTTTAGAAATGCCTCAGAGACTGTTGATTGACCTTTTGCTCCTACATCTCTTACCCAAGCATATGCAATGAAACCTCATGAAGAAGTAGATGCCTCGAAAGTCTTAGCGGGTATTTTCTCACTTCATAACATTGATGTGCATGTTCTTATTGATCTGGGCTCTACTCATTCTTATTATTATGTTAGGGACTTGGGTAGAAATACTGCAAATGTGGAACAGTTAGTGTTTGATATCTATGTGACTAGCCTTCTAGGCCACAATGTTTGTGTGAATAAAGTGCGTAGGAATTGCCCTATTGTAATTTAAGGAAGAGAATTTCCTACTGACTTAATATAGTTACATTTCATGAATTTGATGTGATATTAGGTATGGATTGGTTAACTAAACACCAAACAATAGGGAATTGTAAGACAAAGATGGTGGAACTGCAAGATGCAGAAGGAAAGAAATAATAATCCAGGGTATTAGACCAAATCTTTTAACAACCATTATATCATCTATGCAAGCTAGGAAGTTCCTTAGGAAAGGGTGTGAAGCATTCTTGGCCTTAATATTTGATTTTAAGAAAGAGAAAGTAAATCTTCAAGATATACCGATAGTTAATGAATTTTCTAATGTGTTTCCTGAAGAGCTACCTAGTCTCCCACCTGAGAGAGAAGTGGAGTTATCTATACAAACTTTACCAAGAATCGCTCCTATTTCTAGGGCACCATATAGGATTGCACCATCAGAGTTGAAGGAGTTAAAATTTCAACTACAAGAGTTCTTAGATAAGGGTTTTATCAGGCCTAGCGTGTCCCCTTGGGGCACACTAGTGCTATTTGTTAAAAGAAAGATGATACCTTAAGGATGTACATTAATTACAGATAGATCAACAAGGTGATAATGAAGAATAGATATCTTTTATCTCGAATTGAAAATTTGTTTTATCAATTAAAAGATGTCGGGGTGTTTTCTAAGATTGACTTAAGATCAAGGTATTATCAACTTCGAGTGAAAAATGTAGATGTCACGAAAACTACTTTTAGAATCCAGTATGGCCATTATGAATTTTTGGTTATGCCTTTTGGGTTAACCAATGCTCTAATAGCTTTTATGGATCTAATGAATAGGGTGTTTAGACCCTATCTAGACCAGTTTATGGTAGTATTTATCGACGATATACTGGTCTACTCTCATAATGAAGCAGATCATGCAGAGCATCTAAGAATTATGTTACAGACCTTGCGAGCGAAACAATTAAATGCTAAGTTGAGCAAATGTGATTTTTGGCTTAAGGAAGTTTTTTTTCTTGGGCACATTATATCAGTAAAAGGTATTAAATTGGACCTTAAAAAAGTAGAAGACATTATTAATTGGAAGCCACCTCAAAATGTACCAGAAGTAAGGAGTTTCCTAGGCCTAGAGAGGTATTATCATCGCTTTGTGAAATGATTTTCAATCATCGCATTGCCACTTACTAGGTTGCTCCAAAAGGACGTTACGTTTGAATGGACCGATAAGTGTCAAGTGAGTTTTGAATGATTAAAAATGATGTTAATAGAAGCCCCAGTTCTTAGTCAACTGACATCCAGTAAAAAATATGCTATGTATAGTGATGCCTCTAGAAATGGATTGGATTATGTGTTAATGAAAGAGGGTAAATTTGTGGCATATGCCTCAAGGCAATTGAAGCTTCATAAGCAGAACTACCCTACTCATGATTTGGAGTTAGCAACAATAGTTTTTTCTTTAAAGATATGGTGACATTACTTGTATGGAGAAAGATGCAACATTTATAGAAATCATAAGAGTCTTAATTTGCTTACACAGAAAGACCTTAATTTGAGACAGTGTAGATGGTTAGAATTATTCAAGGACTATGATTGCATAGTTGATTATCATCTTGGTAAAGCGAACATGGTGGCGGATGCCTTGAGTCAAAAGATGGTGGCATCATTATTGTTGCAGCAGTGTGAATGTAGATTTGCATCAAATGGAGAATTGGTAGCTCAATTGAGAGCACAACCCAATATAGAGCAAACAATAATTGATGCCCAAAAAGATGATGAAAAATTGCAGCAGATGGTTTAACTAATACATAAAGGAGGTTTAGTAGAGTATTCAATAAGAAAGGATGGAGGTGTGTATTATTGAAATAAATCGTGTGTACCAGATAATAAAGAATTGAAGAAAACCTTATTGCACGAAGCACATAGCACGATTTTCACTATGCATCCTGAAAGTAACAAGATGTATCAAGACTTGAAGCAGAATTATTGGTGGCCGGGAATGAAAAAAGATGTGGTTGACTATGTTTCCAAGTGTTTGACTTGTTAGCAAGTAAAGGCAAAACACCAATTCCCTTCTAGGTTGTTAAATCCCATTCCAATTCCACAATGGAAATGGAAAAATATACCATATATTTTGTTACAGGGTTGCCCTTCACTAAAGAAAGCATGATGTAGCATGGATTATTATAGACAGGCTTACTAAGATGACTCACTTCATACTAGTTTGGTCAGACTACCCACTAGATAGGTTGGCTTAATTGTATGTAAATGAAATTATCCGATTGCATGGAATTCCTGTGTTAGTGATTTCTGATCGAGATCCAAGATTTACATTTAGATTTTGAAAGAGCTTACAGCAGGCTTTGGGCATTAAACTCCACTACAGTATAGCATTTCATCTATAGACAGATGGGTAATTCGAAAGTGTTATTCAAGTGCTATGAGATATGATGAGAGGTTGTTCTTTAGATTTTCCAAGGAGTTGGGATAGATACTTGGCTCTAATGGAATTTTCATACAACAATGGTTATCAAACTAGCATCGGTATGGCACCTTACGAGCCTTTATATGGCAGAAAGTGTAGAACTCCAATCTATTGGACCGAGTTAACTGAGAAAAAGGTGATCGGTCCTGACATTATTAAAGATACTAAGGAAAAGGTGCAAATTATAAAGCAAAGATTAAAGACTGCTAGTGATAGACAAAAATCTTATGGAGACTTAAAAATGAAAGATATTAAATACCAAATGGGAGATAAGGTATTCTTAAAGGTGTCACCGTGAAGAAAAGTATTACAATTTGGAAAGAAAGGGAAGCTTAGTCCGAGATTTATCGGTCCATATGAAGTCATAAAATGGATTGGGCTTGTTGCTTATAGATTGGCACTCCTTTTATAATTATATAAGTTTCATGATGTCTTTTATGTCTCCATGCTCTAAAGATATCGGTCAGATGAATCTCACATGGTTCCCCTGCAGAAAATAACAGTACAACCTAACTACTCTTATGATGAAGAACCAAAAGAAATTTTAGCTCGAGAGGTTAAATAACTATAGACCAAGCAAATTCCCTTAGTCAATGTACTTTGGCAGTATCATGGCATGGAAGAGGCCACATAGGAACCTGAGTCAGTTATAAAAGCACAGTACTCGTAATTATTTAAACTAGGTATGAATTTTGAGGACGAAATTCTTTTAAGGGGAAAAGAAATGTGAGGACCCTATTTAGGCCTTAGGAGAATATGCGTGGGTAGTAAGATCACTCTGTGTGCGTATAGTTAGTGAACTACAATTTAGGACATAAAGGTAATTACATTAAGAGACGAGGGGTAAAGTGATCATTTTAAATTAAGCCATATATGTGATTAATTTTGGAAAATATGTTAATTAAGGGACCCAATTGTAAAAGAAAAGAGAAATTTTTGGGGTAGAATTTTAAATTTAAGAAGTTAGTGCAATTTTGAAATTTATGGGTATGAGAGCCAATTGGAGTATAACACCTATCTTCCTAGAAGCTTCCTAAGAAAAGTAGAATTTAAAGGGATTATTCGGAGAGGTAGCACGCCACTTTATGGAGTTCTACGGTAGCAAATTCTCTTAACCTAGCTCTCAAGAACATCTTAAAAATCCTACGTTGATTTTTGCTTGAGGTGAGATATTTTAGAGGTTACTTAGGGTAATAACTCCTTTTTCTCTTCTTCTTGATTTTGGATAATCAATTTATATGGTTATATGAATAATCTATGTTATAATAGCTTATGAATTCACTCTTTGTAGAAGGGCAATCCAGCAAAGGGAAGAAGAAGCTTGAAGTAAGTTTAGCTATAAAAAGGTACAGGAATCTCTTGCCATTCTTTATGAGTTTTTGCATCATGATAGGGTTTAAAAGTGTTAAATAGGGAGTCTCAATGGAAGGATATAGGATTTTGAGGGAGGAATTGGCATAGGAACCAAAATTAGGTGATAAATTTGCTTTTTGGCAAAAGTTGTCATTAGGTTTACTAGACCTATCAAGACTATTTTGCCTATATCGGGAGTTTAAGAGCTCTAAATTGAGTAATTCTAGCTGTAATAGAAACTAAACTCAAAAATATAAGTTTTATAAGAGACACCAATGTTTGGTTCCTCCTCTATGATGGGCAAAAATTAGCTTGAATCTTGACCATGTTTGCTGCCCTACCATTGGGAGCAGTTCCATTGTTTAGTGAATATCTTGAGATTTACAAAGCCAAATGGAGTTATTTTTAATGTTTAGGAAACTAAAAAATAGGGCAAAAAATTTGTAGAAGCCCATTTTGGCTAAATCTAGCTGGATGTATGACAAAAATGCAAAACAAAATGAATTATGGAAATTGTCTCTATCACGACTTGCCCCTATTGTCACGAGTCACTCCTTTAGCCTTTGTCACGAGTAGTGTATGCTTTCATGAGTTGTGCACTTCAATCTCTGTAACAACTCGTCCCTGCTATCACAAGCCATGCACTTTAGTCTCTGTAACGACTTGTCCTTATTGTCACAGGTTATCCCTCCTTTCTTCTTTTCCCTCTATTTATGTAAAACTAATTATGAAATTATCAAAGTATGATTAATTAGCAAACACATGAATATGTATATCAATTATTATTTGTGTGATATAACAAAGTGATTACATGTTTATTCTTTAAGTTATTATGCTAGAGTATGATGTTATAATGATATGTGTGTGTGTGTGTGTATGTGTACAAACATTCTTAATTATTTGAATTGGTATCTAAGATTTAATGCATGTATATATATAATTACATTCTAGAAATTGTAAATAGCTTGTGTATGAACCCAGCTAATGCCTGCAAATAGAGTTCAATTATGGATAGATAGGCATGTCTATAGGGATATAATTGTAGCTACCATAGTTCGACCTCATTTGGATCTACAATCATCCCATTAGGACTATATCTCGACCCTATTGGGTCTACAAATTTGATATCTTTGGATATCCACAGGATTTTATAACTATGGGTATTTATATGACTAATACCTCCAGGTATCCACAGTTCCCGTTATCCACACTCATAAAACTTAGCCATGCATTCACAAAAAATAAAATAGACAAAGGTTTGATAAAGAAGTTGTTAAATAAGGATGTGTTATACATTATTATAATTGCATTATAAGCAATATAGTAGCCTATTTCTCTTGTTGTTGATTATACAATTTTACAATGAAGATGAATACATGTTTTGTATGATTGCATGTTGTGTATGGTTGTGAATGACCACTGTGAGTGGTTTTACAAACTATAACTGTCTCCCCACTAAGTTGTTAGGCTTAGCATGGGTTTTATCCATGTAGGTACCTAAGTTCAGACTCTTTGTTAGGGCCAAGATCTGCAGCAACCAAGCCAACACTAGGAAGAGTCAAGTACGAAGAAGTCATCTTTTGATTTTATTTTGTATATTCTCATTTTGTACAAAGCAAATGGTTTGTAAAGAGTAAATAGTTGTAAAACACACTTTAGTAAATGGTTCTTTTTGCATGATTTCAACTAGTTTAATAAGTTAATTAAAAAGGCATGCTAACTGATGAAATAATTATGCAAATAAACTGTGTCTATGAGTAATTGCATACAGGATGGTATATGTATGATAGGATCACCCACGAAGGGTATAGAGTAGTCTTTACAGTTTATGTTGATGACATTATGATTACAGAGAGTGGTTCTACGAGTATCTCTTTTTTTAAGTCTCATGCATAGTAGGTTTCACATTAAAGACTTGGGGAAGTTGAAATATTTGTTAGGAGTGAAAGTTTCATAAAGCACGAAAAGGAATTCTTCTATCCCAAAGAAAGTATGTTCTTGACCTATTTGTAAAAATTAAAAAATTAGGAGCCAAGTCATGCAATACTCCGATGGTTCCCAATGTGCACCTTACAAAAGATTTTGACGATTCTTTTGATGATCTTGAGAGATACAAAAGGTAGTTAGAAAGCTGAACAATCTCACAATGTCTCATTCATATATTGCTTTTCAATATCCATGGTTAGTCAGTTTATGGCTACTTCAACAGTCAAGCATTGAAAAGGTTTAGAGCAGATCTTATGTTATTTGGAAATTGCACTTAGACTAGGTATACTATATAGTGATCATGGGCATTCTAGCATTGAGTGTCTTGCTGATGTTAATTAGCCAAGTTCCAAAAGTGATAAAAGGTCAAGTAAAAAGCAAACCATGGTATCCATATCCAATACAGAATTTGAATATAGAGCTATGTTACAATCTACTTATGAGATTTTTTAGGTTCATCATTTGTTAGCTGAGATTGGTTTTAGTCCTTCATTTCCAGTAAAACATTGTGATAATCAGGTTGCTCTTCACATCGCTTCTAATCTGGTGCATGATGAACAGACTAAACATATTAAAGTTGAATATCATTTTATCCATCAAAAGATCTAAGACAATGTTATTTCAATTGGATATGCGAAGATAATAAAAAAAGTTAGGTGATTTGTTTATAAAAGCATTCAATGGGTCTCTAAGTGGAATATCTATATAACAAGCTGGGTATGATTAATATTTGTACTCCAATTTAATGGGAAGTGTTACAAAATGTATAACATATTTTTAATTAATTGAATAATATACCTTTTATAGTGTATTCCTAATTAGGCTAATTAATTTAGTTTACAAAGATGTTATCACTATACTTGTATATATATCACTTTGATTCGTGAAAAAATAAATATAGAAAATCCCTTCTCCATTTTTGTTTTGTTACATTCATAAAATATAATTATTTCATATTTAAATGTTGATTCTTTATAGAATAATTAAATAAACTTTAAAAAATTTACTTTTTCACCATATAATTAATTATGATATTTGAAATATTTTTTTCTTTCTTATTTATTATTTATCATTCTTTTTTAACTTCATAAAAAAACTATTGTAGACAAAGCTTACGAAATATATAGCAATACATACTAAGGTTAATTACAAAAAAAAGCCTAAACTATAAGGTACTTTACAATTTTGGGCCCAATTTTTAAATCTTGCAAAAAAGAGCATCAATTATAGGGTACCTTACACCATTGCTAATGCATCGTTATTCGGTAATTTTCCCTTCTATAGTGACGAAATGGCGACAGAGTACCAAAATTTTAAGGTACCCTATAGTTAAGGTCATTTTTTACAAGATTTAAAGATGAGGTCCAAAATTATGAAGTACCCTATAGTAGAGGCCCTTTTTTGTAATTAACCCTACATACTATATAAATATAGTTTAACATAAAGATATAACGCGCAAAAAGATGAAACAAATATGATAATAAAATATCCAAAGAAATAGGTTTTAACTTTTAATGGACAACAAAATTATGTTGATCATAATCAAAACTTCATTTAATTTTTTTTACAAAAAGAGTTGCATATTCTCATTGAATCAAAATATTGGAATATTGTCTTGCATAATTCCTTCACAAATAATAATAAATTTATTTAATAAAAGAATTGCAGTTAACAAATCCGGTTATTAACAAGTAAGTATACTAATTAATAAAAAATCTCATTTAGCAAAGTTAGTACTCCCTCATAATTTAATACATATTCAAACATTCATTAAAAATTGAAATTAAGCTACAGTATTAGTTACAACAAATATAATAAAATAATAAGAAAAATAAAATTTAGCCCTATTTCTCTTCCTAATCTCACATTATTATAATAGGAAATATAATTATGAAGACAATTCTTGTATTATAATTGGTCATAGCTCGGACAGATCCAACTATTTCATTTAGGACAAATAGTTTGGTTAAAGTAGCTTGTAACTGAGGTCGAAAGTCCGGAACTCAAGGGTAACATTTCCATTAACAAAATCCATTCAGAATTCTAACTCCGACAAAATAGGAAGACCAATATTTTTTTATCCAATCCTTCAATTTAGGAAGAATGAGTTTATTCCTATCTAAGATTCATAAACATTTTCAAATTCCATCACTTGCCTATATAAACAATAAGGTATTCTCTTTTCATTATCTCTCTCAAATTTTCTCTGTTTCTCTATAATTTCTAACTTGACAGTCAAAGTGTCTCCTGTCGGAACCTCGATGGAGTTTTGTGTTTTTAGGTGACTCTTGTCGATCAATAGCCCAAAATTTTTAGATAATCATCATTTGGTGCAGTGAGCATAGGCTTACCTTAAACAAATGACCTTTTTTCTGATTTAAGCACCATCCCTGCCCTGCTAGAAAATAAACCTAAGCAGAATCAACACTAAATGCCCACTAATTTAACAACTTTTCCCTTAGGACCTTACCATTATGCTAGTAGCCCAGCCTGCCACCTTTGCTCCACCTATACCTAATTTTACACTATAAACTGGCCAGGCCTTCCTCGCAGCTTTATCTGCCATGGTGACTCAAGCGCCCCTACCAACCTCGACACTTGCCTTGTTGCCTCAACTCGGTCCATTAGCCTTAAGATCAACTATAACTTTGATAGATGAGCCCCTCTATCTAAGGAAATTTTAGCAGCCCTTTTCCCAAATATCTGATTACTTAGCCCACCCAAATACAATGGTAGTATTAACGCTTGAGCTCATTTAAACCAAATTTTCTATACTATGCTAGTCCACACTACTGAAGATCCCACCTTGTGTAAGATTTTTTCCCAAACCCTTATAGAGTATGCACAAATATGGTTTAGAAACTTGCTCGACCACTCTATGGAAAATTTTAAATTGTTTAATGATATGTTTATAGCAAAGTTTGTAGCAGCTATTTGGCTTATGAAGGTTTTAGTCGACCTAAACCAAGTGCACTAGGAAAAAGGTGAACCCTTGTAGACTTATGTAGAAAGATTTAATGTCATGGCCATAGACATCCAAAATCTCAGCCTAAAAGTGGTAATTAATGCCTTAATAAGTAATATGATGTGCTAAGACTTCAATGATTTGTTGAGTAAGAAACCCCCTAACAACTTTACCGAACTCCATGTCCCGACCATACAAGTATATCAAAATGGATGAGGCTCGTAGACTCCGAACATAACTCCTTCTATAGGGACATATACAAAGATAGAGACTCATTGAATAGGACTGGTCATGATGGATGCAACAATGGGATGAATCACTTCCGGGCTATCAGAGGAACCAGTAGATCTAATCGAACTTATACTATTTTGACCCCTTATTTAAGAGATAGGAAGGAAGATTGGTTTATGCCTCTAAATAAGGTAAGATACCATATATTATAATAGATAAAGTAGAATAAGCAAGTTAACTGGCCTTGACCTATGAGGGAGGACCCTAATCGGGATTAGAGTATATACTGTGCTTATCACAGGGATAAAGGACATGAGATCGCTGAGTGCAAACAACTTAAAAGAGAAATCAAGCATTTAGTTTAAAAAGGAAAATTAGTCCAATTTATCAAGAAAAGAGATAAAGATAACCGATACCGATCCCTAATACCTTAGTAATAGGACAAGAGCATAACAAGTTCTACCAAAAAGGCTTATGTTGGAGTCATTCATGTTATTGATGGACGCAAGCATTATAACATCTTTAATGATTCCAAAAAGCAAAAAGCCAAAGAAGTGTTCTCCTTGGGTGCCAGACAGCTAACTTCTAATGCCATTCAGTTCTCCGCAGCTGATGGGACCCATGTTTTGCAACCACACATAAACCTCCTAGTAGTAGAAGCTTTTATTTAAGACTATTTAGTCCAATAGATTTTAATGGATACAGGTAGTGCAGTCAACTTAATCACCCTATAAGCTTTCAAGGTGCTCGAAATGTTAACCAATATTTTGGAGCTTGTTTTGGTACCATTAATTGGGATATTTGGACAACTAGTCAAAGTAGAAGGCTTGATCAATCTAACCCTCTAGCTAGGAGATGATATAATTGTTTGGACATACACTTTTTGATTCATGGTGGTAAATACTCTCTTAGCCATAATATCCTTCTTGGATGGCCCCTGTTGGTCACAGTAAATTTTTACATTTTAATGTAGAAATTGTTACTCAAAATGGTACTGCAGTGCTCTGAGGCAATTAACAAATTATTCAAAAAACCTATATAGTAATGTTAAAGGAGGCAACTAGGGTTTACCACTGGACTTATTAGATGTGACAACTAACTCAGCTCAATAAGCTAAACCACATGAGTTGTTGCAAAATGTTAAACTTTCACCAGGAAAAATAGTTAAGATAGCTTTTAACAAAGTGGGTCAAAAAGAGACTCACTCTTCGTCATACTCTATGAATTCACCATTGTATTCATATGGCAATCCTCTGTTATTGTAGGCATAGACCTTGAATTAATGTCTTATTCTCTTAATATTCAACCCAAGTATAAGATTGTAAAATAAAAGAAATGGAATCATACGCTAAAGCAACAGCTAGCCATGGCTAAAGAGACCTGCATTCTATTGAAGTATTTCATCCAGATTGATTATCTAACTTTGTTCTAGTAAAAAAGGCAAATGGAAAATGGAGAATGTGTGTCAAATTTATTGATTTTAATAAGGCTTTCCCCAAAGATAGTTATCCATTACCTAACATCGACCTTTTGGTGGAATCTACAGCAAGATTCGAAGAATACACCCTCTTTAATGCTTCGATAGGCTACCATAATGTCCCATTGAATTTGACAGATAAGGCAACAATTGCATTCATTACTCATATAGTAACTTATTACTATTGAGTCATGCCCTTCAGCCTCAAAGATGCTGGAGTTATTTGTTAAAGATTGATTTGTCAATTAGGTTGGTTAGAACATAGAGGTGTACATAGATGATATAATAGTAAAGAGAAGGACCTCACAAATTTACTCACTAAACTTACAGAAACCTTTTCAACCCTCAGAATGTTTATAGAAGCCAATCCAAAAAAAATCTAGGCCATCCTAGAGATGGAGCCATCGAAGTCCATCAAGGAGGTCCAAAAGCTTAACTAGAAGGTAATGACACTTGGTAGATTTATTTCTTGTTCAACTAAACACTGCCTTCCATTTTATAGGACATTAAAAAATTACATTTCCTTAGCTCTCCTCCTTACTAAGCTGACCACAGATGGGTGAAACATTGTTTATTTACTTGGCCATTTCTAAAAGAGCCGTCAGCTTAGTCTAATCAAGGAAGAAGGCACATAATAATTCACCATCTATTATATGAGCAAAGTCCTGTGAGACCTTGAATTGGGATACCTAATTTTGGAATAATTGGTGCTTACTTTGGTCACCTTGACAATTAAGCTGTGGACTTACTTCTAATCCTATATAATTATAGTGTAGATTAATTATATTCTAAGAAAAGTATTGCAAAGATGAGGAACATCAGGAAGACTAATCGAATGGGTAGCTTTCCTCGATGAATTTGATGTTTGGTATGAGCCTTGTACATCTATAAAGGCACGGATCCTTACCAACTTTATGGCTGAGCTCTATGTTTTCCCTTTAGAACTAGTCAAGTCATCCTAAAGCTTATACAATGATGGTGATGCTAGTGCTAAAGGGGCTAGCATCAGAGATATCTTAACTAGTTTAGGAAAAATATATGCTTAGGGTATGGTGGTTATAACCTTCCTTGCATCCAACAATGTAACAGAGTATGAAACCCTCTATTTTAACCCATAACTCACCATTGAGGTAAAACTAGATTTAGTGATGATCTTTTTTGACTCTTAACTTGTTATAAGTTAATTATTTAGCAAATTCAAGGCCAAAGAGCACATGATGGTTTGCTATAAAGAGCTCGTAGCTATCCTACTTACTCAACTCGAGAAAGCGTGAGGTTCATGGTTAATCGAATAGATACCTCGAGCCGAGAATCAAGTGTGGACACTTTAGCTAAATATGCATCTCTTAAAGGCACAATTTAGACTTCGAACATCGTTTGGGTTATCATTTCTCAACCGACTTATAAAACTTATATAGTCCAGCTGCAAAAGCCTACAGATCTGCCAATACCTCTTTATAGGTACCTTACTCAATGACAAAATTCAAGCTTGAAAGATCGTTTCAATCTTGTATGCCATCTTGGATGATAAACTTTATAGAAGATCTTTCTCAGACCTATGGACACTTTACCTAAGTACCAAAGAAGGCAACTACATCCTCTAAGAGATACACGGGGGTATATATAGTGCATAAATTATAGCTTGAAAAGCTTTGTTTAGAGGTATACACAGTACTGTATAATCCGAAGATTTATAAATTTTCGTATTGTCTTGAAATTTTGGGTATTTTAAAAATTGAGTATTATTTTTTTTTTGAAATTTTGGAACAAATTGGTACAATTCTTATAAAAATTTGATACAATTCAGTTTGGTTTTTTGGTTCTTTCATTACTAAACAATACAGTACAATACAATCTAGTGCTTAAAATAATTTAACATTTTAAAAAAATTTGTAAAATAAATCCACACAACAATAAATACAAATACAATTAAAATATCTTAATAAGTACGAATAAAATTCAAAATACAAAAATTTAAAAATTAACATTCAATAGTCTTTCTTTGCATTATATTAGCATTGATTTGAGGATTTTGAGAAATATCAAAAAAAATAACACATAAATAAAATAATTAGATCACAAAAAACAATCTAAATATTAAAAAAAATTAAGAGTTTACACAAATATAGTAATTACCTGGCTCAAACTTTTTAAAATTTCTAGTTAATACCTCTAAAGCCAAAAGTGTAGCCAATCTCAATCAATTTTGACAACAAATGCGAACATGGTTGTAATTAAAATTAAAGAACTTCTAAATTTATCTAAAATCCTCCATCTAGTGCTAAAAGCTGATTCAGGAGGTATAGTCGAATACTGAATAGCAAAAAATCTAGCTACCTTAGCCAAAATTGGATAGTTTGGCCTATTCATCTTCCACCAACTCAAAATATCAAAATCATGAGAATTTTTTCATAATTTATCAGTCTAATAAGCATTCAAATCTCCATGTGACATAACTTGCTCTTTATCCTCATTTTCCAAAAAAACACGCATTAATATCATCATCAATTTCATCAAAATTAGGTGTTAGGGCTACAATTTTGATCAACATTAACTTCTTTCATTTTTTTATATTCTTCTATAAGTCCATTCAAAGCAGTTATCACTTTATAAACTAATTTTTTTGACTCACACTCAGCATAAAAAACTGTATACTTTAAAACTAAAAATTTCATTTTAAATTTAAGATCTAAGACTATAACTATAAAAAGAATTATATTCATCTTGTTAATCGAACCCCATTTCTTGTCAAATTTTAATTTTTAAATGTACAAATAAATTTTCATTATATGTAATAACTATATAGTGTCATATTGTTAACTTACATACTCATATATGTATTAAACCAAAAATAGATGAGTACTATTTGAATGACAGTAAAAATAAATGAAATTAATTGATAAGGTGATTAAATATTCATATAATTGCGTGAATTGATAAAATTTAATTATCTATAATAACTTCATATGATTAAATTATTACCTATATAATTATTTTGCTAAAAATAGATAAGCACTAACTTAGTGATACTAGAAGTAAATGAAATTAATTGGTGAAATGATTATACACTCATATAATTGTATGAATTTGTAGATTTCATTATATATAATAATTGTGTATAATTATATTATTAATTTACAAATTCGATTACTCATATAGATATTGTGTCAAAAATAAATGAATATTATTTGAGTGACACCAAAAGTAAATGAAATTATTGGTAAGATGGTTATATGCTCATACATTTACATTATAAATAATAATTACCTATAATTTTAATTTTAATTTACATACTTATATAGTCATTGCAACAAAAATAGATGACTATTTGTCGAGTGATACTAAAAATAAATGAAATTAATTGGTAAAGTAATTATGTGATAAATTATTTAATTTATATATTTCTATAGATATTTTTACAAAATGAAAAATTAAGTAGTAGTTGAGTTATATTAAAGGTAGATTAAATTAAATACAAATTATTTTAGTTACATTATCATATTTATATAGATATAATAATTATTATAATAATTAAATTTATCTTATAGTTAAAATTTTTAGTTTTATTTATTAACGAATTATTATCTTAATTTTGAGTATTAAAATATTTAATGCAAATAATTTTGAAGATAAATTTATATAAGACATATATAATATAAATTATTAATAATATTTATATAAAGTATTAGCACTATATATAATAATTAATAAATATTGGTTCTTTCGGTCCAATTCGATTTTAAAATAGTACAATACATTTCAATACAATTCTCGGTTCGATCTAGATAAAATATCCAAATTCGTTCTAAATAAAATCAACAGTACAATTCGGTTCTATTTTATTCAAAATATCAACGATACAGTTTGGTTTTGAATCTTTTTCTTTGGTATTTTGATTCAGTATAAGAAGATCCTAACCTATGTTTAGTGACGCTAAAGAACTCATTCGAAAATATGATAAAGGCCAGCGGTTTAGTAACATCACCCATCAAAAATCAGTGCGGCAGGTGCCCATACACAGTCCTTGGCTTTCCACTCAGTAGGGTATTGATATCCTTGGCCCTTTCCCTCAGGCCATTGGACAATAAAAATTCTTGGTTATTGCAGTCGACCACTTCATGAATAGGTTAAAGACGAGCCTTTAGCTATGATTATGCTCGCAAACATAATCAACTTCTTATAGAAATCCATTATCACAAGGTTCCAAATTCCCCACACCATCATCATAGACAATGATTAAAAATTTGATTGCTCATCCTTCAAAAACTATTGCTCAGAATTGAATATCCAACTCTACTTTACCTTAGTATACCAATTTCAATCCAATGGTATGACCAAAATAACCAACTGGACCATTATGTCAGGTCTCAAGAAAAATATTGATGATGCTAAAGGCCTTTGGCTGGACGAATTGAACAACGTACTATGGGCATACCGAATCTCTCCTTGAGCTACAACGGGTGTCATGCCTTTCTTCCTCACCTATGGGTTTAAAGCAGTCATTCCATGTGAGATCAGTGTCTTTAATATTTAGACTTCATAGTACACAGCCAAATAAAATGATGCCCTACCTACTTTATCACTTAGATAGATTGGAAGAACTAGCACCACTTATAAATAATGCGTGGAATTATAACAAGATGGAAAATTAAGGCCAAGGTTTTTTCAGATAGGGCAGCTTGTATTAAAAGAAGGTTACCACAGTATAGATAACTACCAAAGTAAAAAAACTTAATAAAAAATGTGGGAGGGCCCCTACCAAGTTCATGAGATTGTTAACAGTGGAGCCTATTGCCACAAAGTCTCTCAACAAAAATATTGCGCACTTATCAAATGTTTCTAACCTTAAGTTATGTTATCAGCAACTGGCTTAGTTCGGATATAATGCCATTGAAGTGTAAATTTTTATTTCCCAAAACATTAGATTGTTTTCAATTTTCTTTTCTACTTATTCTGGCTAAGTTTTGCCATCCGAGCAATTATTGTGATTGTAGCTTATGAAGCACTATCATTGAAGTTCAATGTTTGTTTATTCGTATAATTCTAATTATTTTATAAAATTCACTCAATACAACCAAAACTCTATCTAAGTATTTAAAATCATTCTCATGCCTTTAGGTCGGTCATACTGTCATATGTAGGTAACGAAAATTTCATCATCCCATCAAACACACAACAAGGCAATTCAAAAAAACCAATAAGATTTCATTCTGAAAGATAAATTACATGTAAAAAAAGGAAGAAAGGGGAACTAAATGGTAATGAATCCTCATCTAGATAGATTTCATCCATCTAGGACCAGTCAAGATTAGGATACATCTCCCGAACTGCAGAAACTAGTTTGATGCCGTAAGCCACACACTTTTTAGTAGCCAAGTCAATTGCCTTCTCTTTGAGCTCGACACACTATCTCTTAAGTTTTGCCTTCTCTTTCTTGCTCTTTTTCAACTTAGCCTCCTTGGCTTGGCTGCCCTCTTTCTCTTCTCTTAATAATGCCTTTGCTACCCTTTTTTTCAACTTTGGCAGCCTTATCTTTAGCTTCTGCTATCTTTGTCTCAGTAGCAATAGTCCAACTTTCAACCTCATTGAGCTTAAATTGCAGACTGGCATTCTTTTTTCTTCCTTGCGCCAAGCTTGGATTAATTTATTCATTTTGGCAACTATGGCACTGCTGAGCATTAACCTTTGCATTAGGAGGCGTAGCTATGTTAAGAGGCTAATTATAGTAAAGCCAAGCTCAATAATAAAGCTACTTTACCTCTATTTGATGTTGCTTGTATTTCAATATCAGTTGTTCAACACTCAAGCTTAGCAGAGGGGCCACTTTATTTAAACACACACGAAATGTGGTGCACAAATGTAGAGAAATTAGAGTTGGAAAAACTATATGTAGTGCCTTTTTTTCCAGTAACCAAACATTTTATTCGTTAGAGCCTTTAAGTTGAGCTCTTTTGGCTTGAATGCTGAGTTTTCTCATCTAGATGACCTAGTAGTGACTGGGGTAGGGAAATTTACACCTAATCTACTTGACCTAGCAACAAGACGACCTTAAGCCTCCATTAATGATACATCTACTTCTATTATAGGTGTCTTAGTGGGTGAACCGACAATGGTTTACATTCAGCCATCGCTGGGGGTAACCGTTGGGTCTGCACTTTTCTCCCCCTTGGATGTTTGCCTTCTCAATTTGTTAACCCTCATGCTTTAGACAATCTTGGCTTGTTGTCCTCTTTATAACTATAAAAAAAGCTCATAATGAGCCATACATTAGATTTATTTAAAGAAGAAGAAAAATAAAGTGATTTACCCTTTTCCTTTTTCGGTGGCTCAAAAAAGAGTAAATCATATTGTAATTGCAATCTTATGTCTCATTTTTCTTTAACTAGCTATTTCCATCAAGCCAGAGTATTTTCTTTTTCCTCTAACAACCATAGTTATTCATCGTTTCTATTGATAAATCGACCCTAAAAAGTCCAGATGGGAAATATTTGCTCTTGTTTTCTATCACAAAGAAGCAATTCTTCAAGGTTTTATGGGAGTATGGGTTCCTTGAGAAGACTCAATATCCTGCTTGGGCTTGGATATGTAGTTGTGGTCCTTAATAGCCACTCAAAGACCCATTATATAAGTAGCTTGGAAGATATTGACTAAAAGAATGATATCATACTTAGCGGCCCAACTTGCAAAGCAGAAAGGGTTGGCGATGCATTAGGATGTAATTTCCCAATAGTTAGGTCATAGTGGTTTAGGACATCAAATTTGAACTTTTTCAGTGGAAGGTTGAGCTCGGCTTCAAAATCTACTTCATAAATTACTATATGTTGTTTCTAGTAAATTTCTCATTCGCTCACAAAGAGGTATTGGATGCCTTAATTTCATATCTATTAGGTATTTGAGCTTATCTCTTATGGATGACATACGATTCTCTCTAATTATCGAGCTTATTACCGACCTTAGGTAAATTTTTGGGTTATTTTCTTTTTGGATTTTGGGTTGCTATACTTCTTAGAGGTTGACCCTCAGAAGGTAGGCTCCCATCAGAAGGACTAAGGGTGTCATCATCTAACAACCCCTCATCTACCCTAATTCTCTCATCTGAAGAACTCATGAAAGAAAAAATGGAAAATTAGATAGAATGGAAGAGCAAACCTAGTAAGTTGGGCCTACAAGGATTATGGAGGTTAATTGGTGAATGCTTGCACCATTGAAATAAAATCAATTTGGGAATTCCTTAAGTTGTTGGTAAGAATATGAGTAAAAAAGTAGAGAATGTAGAACAAAGAATTTACAAAAATGGAAGTTGTAGAGAGAGAAAACACGAAGAAAGTAACAAATGAGAGTAACCCTATTACAAAAAAAAAACTTGAAGTGTATATAGGGTATGTAAGGCATATGATAAAAGACATGTGGCCAATTAGGGTTACAAATGAATCCAGGCTATATAATAATAATGATTCTCCACATAGAGATCAAAGCATCTGTCTTGGCTCCATTAATGCTCCAACTGTCATTCCTATTGATCGAGGGTCATCATTAATGCCTAAGCACTATTTATATGCCCAGGAAAGATTTTTAAAATCTAAATTGCTTCCCATATCACCTTGTCAACATAAATGTTGTATACTAGGGGAAACGTATGATAACAAAATAGCTTGGATAAATCCAATTATTTCATTCAAGACAAACAGTCCAACTAAAGAAGCTCGTAATTGAGCTCCAAAGTTCAAAACTCAAGGATAACATTTCCATTACTTTAAACGATAACAAAATCCTTTCAGGATTCTAACTCCAACAAAATAGGGAGACTAACCTTCCTTATCTGGTTTTCCAATTTAGAAAGAATGAGTTTCTTCTTATATAGGATTCATAAACATGTTCAAGCTCTATCACTTGCCTATATAAATAGTAAGGTATTCTCTTCTCTTTCTCTCTCTTAGATTTTCTCTTTTTCTTTATAATTTATGACTTGACTGTCAGAGTCTCCCATGTTGAAATCTAATCGAAATTTTGTATTTTCAAGTGGCTTTTGTTGACTAGTAGCCTGAAATTTTTAGACAGTCATCAATATAATAAGAAATATAATTATATTAAGTTTAATTACAAATTAAAAGATAATTATTAACTAACTAGGAAACAAATACAAAATTTAATTTAAAAATTTCCTCGTATTGAAAACTTGAAAACTTTGTGAAAAAATCATTATTTATTAGTTAATAGAAGAGGTAAAATAAAGGATAAAATTTGTGAGTAATTGATTATTGCAATTTCATTGCTAAATGATTTTTCTTTTCTTTTTTTCATTCATGAACTTTTATCAATAATATCATTACCTTTTAAAATATTTTTGTAAATCATCTTCAAATACTTTTATTCTAAAAAACATTAGTATGAAGTGTTTTTCTAGATATATCCTTTTCTATTACTCAATATTTTCTATCATCAAAATGTTTAGCTAGAAACAGAATACATAATTTATAAGTAAAAGAAAATTAAAGAAAATATTTTTATTACCATGGAATGGACGATCTTGTTTTATATAGAGTATGAGATTTTGCCTTTTTAATCAAATTGGAAAAGTAAGAGAAAAAAGCTATATTAAAGATTTAGTTTTGTATAATTTGATAGCTTAATACATATATAACCATTTGAAATGAACTTCCTAATTTGTTATAACATTTGAACTTTAATTATAACTTATTGAGCATTACTTGTTAATTTTATAAATAATAAATACAATTTATATTGTCTTTTAAAATATTAGACTGTGTGATATTTAACTATACTAATGTAGTATCACATAAAATCAAAGTCAATAAAATAATCAATCTATTTCAATTTCAATTTCTATTAGTTTTTTTGCATATGTGAGATATATGCTTTCATTACAATATTTCAAATGCCACATCAACATGTTTTAAGTGATACATGCTTCAAATTTTCTATATATATATATATATATATATATATATATATATATATATATATATATATAAGCATAAATTCAATAAGTGTTTAATTAGACAAATAAGGTAAAACCAGTGTAGACATTCTTATTTGCACAATCTAGGAGGAGAATAGTGCTACATTTACTATCTCCTATCTCTACTATAAATTCTAATGTCAACTTTACTAATTGTATTTAAACCTTAGGGCCATAGGCTATTCAAATGGGGAAAATATAGGGCATGAGGGAAAATTATTTAGAAATATACTTTAAATAGTCAAGTTGATAAAGGGAACTATCTAAATTGTTTAGTATATTTTATTTATGTTTATGAAGTATTCTATAAATAGTGAAGTATAATTCTAATTTAATTTTAAAAATTAATTAATTTATAAAGTGAAAATTGTTCAAATTATTATCAGAAGTATTATATCTAGCAAATGTGAGATATTTAAAACACTCTCTCTCACATCCAAAGCTAAATATATGTAGAAAATATAAAGTTTAGAAGTTTATAGGGCTGGAAAGCTACAAATGATCCGATATTGCAAAATCAATGAATTTAATACCAAAATTAAGCCAACATTGTTATCTTTAACATAACATGAGAGCTGTAATAATATTTGTTAGTACATTTAGTGCAAATAAACAAGCTTTCAACATAAGAATATTAATAATGGAGCTTTACTACAAATTTGAAATTCTACTTATTAACATTCCTCTAATTGAAAAAATTCTATTCACTTATTAGAAAGAAACTAAGTCTATTTTATTTACTAATTCAAAGTATTATTTTTCAAGTGGATAATCTACTCTATAGATGACAAAAATCTATTTTATAGATCAACAAATTTCATTTTATGTTTCAGTATATTCTTACACGTGATTTGGGTTATACCTAACTTTTATACTTAAATAGAAAAAGCTAAAGAAGAAAATGAAGAGGATACATTTTCATTTTAAACTTCTTACCTGATTAGCTATATCTTCTAACTTGAAGCCCATTTTTTCAATACCTCTGCATAAGGCCCTGAGAGTTCCAAGTTACCTATTGCATTGAGTAGAGACCTACCTTACAACAGATTAAAGAAATGTTAGTAACCAAATTATATTATTTTGGTTTATTTTAACCACCATGAAAAAGAACTAACCTATAGATACTCAATGGATAAATATTATGCTAGCTTTACATTACTCTTCTAATATGACTCATAAGTCACATTCTAGTTTATGATAAACAAATTGTGAACACTTTTTGCAGTGGCAACGAATGCCTTAGAGAGCTCAAAGAGTTCCAGAGAAAGTGAAGGTGTAAACTCAGCATGATATTTGATGCTAGAAATAATGCAAGTTGAATCTAAAAAAATCTACAAACCACATAATAGAATGTGTCAAAAATTTAGCCAACGATAAAATTGTATAAATGTATAGAAAAGGTGAAAATTTGACACATTCTGATGCATTTTGACACATTCTGTTGAAAGATTTTTATTGTATAAATTTATAAAAAAAAAGGGTGAAGATTTGAAAATACGCATACATCAATAGTACTCTATTGGAGACATAATTAAACCCTTTCGGCATTGCATTTCATGCATACCACTTTTAGCTAAAAATTAAAATAAAATTAGGCTAAATACAAAATTTAATACTCCAACTTGGTTGCGATTTTTATTTAAACACCTCAACTTATACATTACTCACACAAATGCCTTAACTTGGTTCAGGACATAATTGTGAGCCATTATCGCTCATAAAATATAGGAGTTCTAGCACATGTATATCAAGTACGCTGATGTGGCAATATAGCAAATAGGAAGGTGACACATGTATAACATACAGTGAAAAAACTACAAAATGTGGGATGAAGAAATATATCCATTGCGAGAGTAAAAAATTGGAAAAGTAGAAAAATGGGAAAAATAAAAAAAAGGTTAAATCCCTAAAAGATCATATTGAAATTTTTGAGTTCCAAATTTTTTATTAATTAGTTAGATTTACTCTCTTCTGTTTTAGTAGAAGTTGCAAAATCGAAGAGAAGTTACAAAATCGAAGAAGTGTTCTTTGTCTCATCCTTGGGAAGTCAATTTTTTTGTCTCTAATTCCTCTCTTTTGGATTAGAGATTGTTGTTACCAAGGTGGTGTGAAGAAAAAATTGGAGAATATTCAAACAAAGGGAAAGGAAAATTGCGATAACTTTTTTTTTGCTTAAAAAGAGTAGTTTTGTATGGTGTTATTTTTGAGATTTTTGTGTATGGCTTGGGGCATTTGTTACGGTTGCAAAGATTATTCTATAAATAGTGTTGGTTTTACTACTTTTTATGTTAGCAGTAACATGGAAAGGGAAATGTGTTAGATTTACTCTTTGTTTTACTTAGCAGTAACTTGAAAAATAGAGATTGGTATTAATTTACTATTCTATTTTTTCATTGATAGTAAATGTAATGGGCCATTGTTATATAAGGGTTATTTTTCACTATGAGGGGACCTTTGTAAATAAAGGGGTACCTAGGTATGTAGGCAAAGATAAGGAAGAACCATGAATTATTAACCAAAGCCACTTTTCTTTAGTTAAGTTGGTCGGCATTCTAGGAAAATTGGGTATGTTGAAGTTATTGGATTCTATTACCAAGACCTAATTACATAGGAGTTTAAAATGTCACAAAATGACTTTGTGCTATTGGATTTGGTCAAAGACTTAAAAAATGGTTCTGATTTGGATATTTACATCCAACATGAGGTTCAAAACCCATTAATAAATGATGAAGTTGTGTTACCTATTAAATATAATAAAGCAAGTGGCGTTGGGTCTAGGGCAACTGTTTTTGTTGCTAATAACATAAAAAGTGTAAATGAGAAGTCTAGTACGGTAGTAAACAAAAAACAACCAAAAACTATAGTAGCAGAGGATAAACAACCAAAATATGAATTTTTAGATGTTGGAGAACTTGATGACAAAGAAGTAGAGGTTGAAGGCAGTTCAAAAAGTGAGGAGGAAGGTGAATAAAAAGAATTAGATGTAGATGTTATTCTAGAAGAAAATGATAACGATACAAATGAAGAGTTGAGGGCTTTGAGAGATGTTACTGTAGAAAGGGAAGAAGAACATATGGTATTTTTGATGGAATATGACATGACATATATATGATGATCACGCAGCGAAAAATCATAAAATTGGTCATGCATACCACGCAATCCATAAACAAGAATCGAAAACATGTAATTTTAGGGTTTTGAAACTTACAATTTTAGATGCACTTTAAATTTTGATTTTGATGATGACCAGCAAGTAGGATGAAATTATCAACCTTAGATCTCGATCACCAATGCCAAAAAGAACAGCCTTTGTGCCACTCCTCCCTATTCTCACACATACACTTGCAAGAAATGCTTAAAATCGAGAGTGCTAGTTCTATGTATGTATATTCAGGAATGGGTATTGAACTAAAGACACAATACCTGATCTTGTTCTTCCTAAAGTTTACCAATGGCTGCCCAAAAACTAAGAGAAGAATGAAGAGTCCTTTCCCCTTGAGAGTGGCGACTTAGAGAGAGAAAAAACCTAACTTGGAAAATTTATTTCATTAATTTATACCACTAGGTTTTGGAAATCTTAAAGATGCCGAAATCCCCTTTAATTAGGTAGTATATTCAACCTCCATCACTTTCTAATCAAGTGATTCAAATTAATTTAAATTCCTTTTAGGTTTTAAATTCAAATTAATTTAAATGGCATAAGACATTTAATCAAAAACTACCACTTAATTAGGATATATGCATGTGCCGAAATTCACATTGATTTTTATCATTGAATTTCAGTCACTCTCTCTCCTATTTAAGTGTTTTATTTTGATTTAAATGCTTTTAGGCTTTAATACTCAATTAACTTAATTAATATGAGATAATTAATTAATTAAAATTAAACCTTGTGGGCCGAATCTCTCTCTCTAATGGACCAAGGTCCATTTAGCAATTTTAATACCCATTACATACATTAATTTGATTTTAATTAAAAGCCCAAATTAATGCCCAATACTTTAATTACATGTTTTAAGCCCATACTTTGTGTGCGATCCTATAGGTCCATTTAATATTGGCAATGAATTAATAAATTAATTCAAAGGCTATATATACTCTCTAGCAAGATATTATAGCATTCCAAATTAAATGAAAATGCAAATGGCATTTAGTGACCTAATATAATTTTGTATAGTCCCTTACCCTTAAATATCAGAATTAATATAAGGCATGGAATTAGTCATCTTTATATATATTAATTACTTTCTTGATATTCCAATGACATTGAACTCTCAGATAAATAATGATTACTCATTATTTTATCTCGGTATGGCCATACACTTCTTAGTTCACTGATCAAGTGGCCGGTGATATTTTCTCTCTTATCGAAAGGAATAATCCCTTCACTTCTCTCATGATTTCTAATATGGATCAGTGCATACCTAAGCATACCCATACTTGTCACCCTGTTACGAGCACGTTAGGTGTATGTCAAAGTACACAGTAATTCAGAAAAGAGTTTCATAGAAATTTTAGGTCTAAGAACTCCGATGTATAACTTGCACATGAGAAACACTTATAACTTGTACCATATAGTGTTCTCACGAATGGATCGAATCCAGATACCATGTTCTAAACATGTATCTATGATCTCTGATTGACACTCTTATTCTTATGATCCGTAGGACAGAACTCATCTTATTAGAGAGAGCATAGTAGTTTTAATTCATTTGTTATTCCCATAACAATGATTGACTAAGGATATTTAGAATGGAGTCTCATTTGTTTTAAGGTCTTACAACTATGTGCCTTACACATGATAACTTAAACTGAAATAACATTCTTGGATATTTCTATCAATTGATATGTATAGGAATACAATAGATAAAACAAATGGCTCATTTATTAAATTAAATATTTTATAACAATGTATTGGAGCTAGGGCTTACACTAACAATCTTCTACTAGCACTAGTCCTAATTGGGCATAACCCTAATACCGAATGCTCTCAATAAGCTTCGTGCAGATTTGGACACAACTATTTCGTCAAAGGATTTGCTACATTGTCTTCACTTGCTATCTTGCTAACATTGACATCCCCAAGATCAATTATCTCTCTGATAAGGTGGCACCTCTTGAGTATGTGTTTGGATTTCTGGTGTGACCGGGGTTTCTTGGCCTGTGCAATGGCCCCGTTGTTATTGCAAAAAATTTTTAATGGATCTAGGATGCTTAGGACCACTCCTAATTCAGAAATGAAATTTCTAATCCAAATAGCCTCTTTTACAGCCTCGCTCACTATAATATACTCAGATTCTGTAGTTGAGTTGGCAACGGTCTCTTGCTTCGAGCTTCTCTAGCTGATAACACCACCTTTCAAAACAAAAAAAAACCCAGATTGTGATCTTAAATCCTGAGTGCTGGTCTGAAAACTAGCATCGGCATAACCTTATATGACGAGCTCTTCTTGACCACCATACCCATCTTTAGTCCTTTGCATGTACTTTAGAATCCCCTTTACAGCAGATCGGTGCTTCTCACCAGGGTCTTGCTGAAACCTACTGGTTATACTTAATGCATGAGCAACATCTAACCTAGTACATAACATAACATACATGATAGATTTAGCAGATGCATATGGGATTCTACTCATGTTGTCCCTTTCTTCTTTGGTTTTAGGGCACTGTTTTTTAGTTAAAGGAACTCCCAAAGCCAAAGGTATGTATTCTTTCTTTGAGTCTTCCATACTAAAATACTTTAGTACTTTGTCTATGTACTTTTCTTGACTTAGTCCCAAAAGTCGATTCGATTTATCTCTATAGATCCAAATACCAAGTATTGTCTCGGCTTCACCTAAGTCTTTCATTGAGAAACACTTCCCCAACCATTGCTTAACCTTTTGCAATGTTGGAATGTCATTCCTAATGAGAAGGATGTCGTCCACATATAGGACCAGAAATACTATTATGCTCCCACTAACCTTCTTGTACACACAAGGCTCATCTTCGCTCTTGATAAAGTCAAATTCTTTGATTGCCTCATCAAAACGAAGATTCCAAGTTCAGGATGCTTGCTTTAATCCATAAATGGATTTTTGAAGCTTACAAACCTTCTTAGGATGCTTGGGATTGACAAAACCCTCAGGTTGTGTCATATACACATCCTCAAGTAAATTTTCGTTGAGGAAAGCAGTTTTGACATCCATTTGCCATATCTCATAATCATGATATGCAGCTATAGCAAGCAAGATCCTAATGGACTTGAGCATGACTATAGGCAAAAAGGGCTCATCATAGTTTACACCATGAGTTTGTCGAAAACCTTTTGCTACTAGTCTACCTTTGTAGGTTTTATCAGCTTTGAGTTTAAATAGCCACTTGCATTCAATTACCTTAGCACCTTTCGATGGATCAACCAAGGTCCAAACCTGGTTATCGTACATTGATTGCATCTTGGATTTCATGGCTTCAAGCCAATTTTTTGAGTCTGGGCTCTCAATAGCTTCTCGATAATAGGATCCTCACGATCTACTAACTCAATAGTGTCATTGTCGGTGATTAGAAATCCGTATCTCTTAATCTCCTGACGTACCCTACTGGACCTTCTAGGTTCTTGTGTAATGGATTTTTGTTCCACAATTGGTTGTGAACTTGATCCCATTTCTAAGTCATCCTCTATAGGAGTTTGTGGCACTTGAATTTCTCCAAGTTCTACTTTATTTCCACTGTCTTTCTTGAGAAGGAACTCCTTTTCCAAGAAAATAGCCTTACGGGCAACAAACACTTTGTTCTCACCTTATGAGTAAAAGTAGTATCCCTTTGTTTCTTTTGGATAACCCACAAAAAAGCAGACAACAGATTTGGACTCTAGTTTATCATATGTTAATTTCTTAACATGTGCTTCATAGCCCTAAATCCTAAGAAATGACATATTGGGTTCTTTCCTAGTCCATACTTCATATGGTGTTTTCTCAATTGCTTTAGTTGGAGTACGGTTTAGTAGAAACGCAATAGTTTCTAATGCATAACCCTAAAAAGAGGCAGGAAGATTTGCTTGACTCATCATTGATCAAATCATGACCAACAGAGTTTGATTTCTCCTTTCGGATACACCATTCCATTGTGGTGTTCCAGGAGGAGTGAGTTGTGAAATGATTCCAAACTCCTTCAGATGATTGTCAAACTCTTGGCTTAAGTATTTGCCACCTCGATCTGATCGAATGGCTTTTATGCTTTTGCCAAGTTGTTTCTCTACTTCGTTCTTAAACTCTTTAAATTTATCAAAAGTTTCAGACTTGTACTTCATTAGATAGACGTAGCCATATCTACTGAAGTCATATGTGAATGTCACAAAGTAGCTAAAACCACCTCAACTTGTGTACTTAATGGTCAACATACATCGGTATGTATTAGTTCCAATAAGTCATTAGTCCTCTCGCCTTTCTTATTAAAAGGACTTTTTGTCATTTCTTCATGCAAACATAGCTCGCATGCGTTATAAGATTCTAAGTCGAATAACTCAAGCACTCCAGATTTATGGAGTCTTGAAATGCATTTTTCATTTGCATGCCCTAAACGATAGTACCCTAAGTAAGTAGGGTTCAATTCATTTGATTTAACCCTCTTTGTATTAATGTTGTATATGGACTCTTTGTTTTGTAGATCAATGATATAAAGGCCATTTTGCAACATGGCATTGCCATATGAAATGCCTTGGCAATGAATATGAACATTGCCATTTTTAATAACAAAATCAAATCCATCCAAATCCAAATAAAAAACTAAAATAATGTTTCTGCTCATAGCAGGCACATAATAACAATTTTTCAAATCTAAACAAAGTCCAGAAGGTAAAGTGAGTTGATAGTCGCCTATCTCCATGGCAGCAACTCGTGCTCCATTTGCCATACGGAGGTCCACTTCATTCTTTCCAAGTAACTGCCTATTTCTTAGCCCTTGCATATTTGAACAAATGTGAAAACCACAACCAGTATCCAATACCCCAGTGGTAGAAATAGAAATGTTAATTTCAACAACAAAAATACCAGAACTGGATGCCTTGGCTCCATTCTTCTTTTGTTCTTCCTTGAAGAGAGCGCAATTCTTCCTGCAATGCCCTATATTGTTGCAATGGAAGCATGTGATCTCACTCTCCTTGAGCTTTTGTGCCTTAGGCTTGGATTGGGCCTGAGGTGCACTCCCATTTGACGTGAGCTGAGCCAGGTCATACTTGGGTTTTGCCTTTCCCTTAGCGAGTCCCTTCTTGATGCCCTCTTGAACCATAAGTACTGGATTGTTCTTTCGAATGTTCTCCTTAGCATTCTTAAGCATCCCATGAAGCTCGGTGACTGTCTTGTTCATTGCATACATGTTATAATTCATAACAAATGGATCATAATCATCAGTCAATGAACCTAAGATCAAGTTAGTGGCCAATTTCTTCGAGACTTATACCTCAAGCTTCTCAAGAGTATCAAGATACCCTTTCATCTTCAGTACATAGGTACTAACAGGAGTACTCGCAGCCATTTTACAAGAAATTAAGGCCTTTGTTGTCACGAACCTTTTATGACGAGCTTGCTCTTGGAACATCTCCTTAAGGTGCACTATGATCGCATAAGCCTCTTGGTCCATGAATTGCTTTTGCAAGTCAGGCACCATAGTGGCTAGCATCAGATAGGTCACATCATTGGAGTCACTCTTCTTGGTCTCAAAACTTTCCTTTTGAACTGCAGAGGCGTTCCTAGCAGGTTCTTCGGGCAAGGGTGCATCCAAAACATACGACTTTTTCTCTTGCTTAAAAACTATTCTTAAGTTTCGAGACCAGTCTATGAAATTGGTGCCATTCAGTTTGTCCTTTTTCAGGATCGATCGCAATGAAAATTTGTTGTTTGAAGAAGCCATTTTCAATCTACAATAAAAACTTAGCAAGATCAAATGAGTTCTTATTTATAATCCCACAAATCAAATTAATATCCCTTTAAATAATTCGCGTTAGTGATTTAATGTGGGCCAAGATCCACTTTTCACAACAACTTATTAGTTAAGTTGAGCTTGTACACCTAACAAGTTAAGTTACTTAGATAGGAAAACTCCAATCATGTCTCGTACATGACTCTTGGATCAAATGAGCTAACATCTTAAGATGTTATAGCACAAACCCATTTATTAGTTACCTAGGTTCGAGCATCCCTTTCCATGTTAAGTCCAACCTACATTCACAACCCATGCCTCACAAAGATAATCGGGCGCATCTAGGACTCCTAGTCTATGTGACCGATGATCGATGCCTTGACATGTTTCGAATTAGGAAGGCAACTTTGTGACTTACTATTTTAGGGATTCATTTTATTACGGCTTACATGGCATACACTTTGTCATCCATTCATAGCATGCATATATATATAATTGCATAAAGTAAAGCGTGACAAACATGGGCCAAAAAAACCTACAACTAAGATTCTATACTATTACATAAGAATCTTCGAGTTGGGCTTCTCCACTCCGATGGGCTTCGTCTTGATTTACAAAGTCTTCAAATAAATTCTATACTAAGAAATAAATGAAACTTTTACAATAATACATAATGGCTTGAAGACCATATTTAATTACAAAAATCCAGGGCCCATGAATGTACCATGCATATCCATTCATCACACAAAACAAGCAAATAAATATACATAACATTCATGGATAAAATAAAGTCCAATTTTAATTAATTTAGTCAAACCCATTAATGAAAATTGTGTACTTGAACTTTTAAGAGGAGATCCCATGATGGGCCTGGGCCAAAGCCTAATGGACTAAATCCTCTTATTGAATAAGTTATCTTAAAAGCCCAAAATACAAACTAGTTAGATTTGTACCATAAATCAACTCTAGTATAATTTTCAATTTTTGCCATTTTTAATTTTATATCATACAGCCCATAATCATTAAAAATACATATAATATGTTCTAACATGAATTAAAATATAAAATCATGAAGAACATATATCATACATGACATTCATATAAAAACAAACAAATAACAATGAAACTAGTTGTTTAATGCTCATATGATGCCACAAAAATGCACAAACACTTAAAAAAAATTTTATGAGTCATTTAATAATTTAAATAAGGTCATAAATATTGAGTTAATGTTCTGTGCCGATCTGATCTAAATGTTTTTTTTTTCATTTTAATCAAAACAAAAAAAAACAATGTCGATTAAACATGCAACAAACACAAACTAGTCATAGTTTTAAGTGATTTTAAAATTAATCAATTAAATTGTCATGGACCAGAATTAAAAACAATTTTAAAATATGTCCAAACCTGATATTCAATCTTTAAAAATCACTTACAAACATGTCAAAATCGTTTTTACATTTAATTTTGAAAACTAGTTGTTAAACAAACACTTATCATGTCAACTAGCACCTAGTTTTAAGATTAACATGTACCATCAGGTATTTATAATTAAATCCGACCATGAATAGTTCTAAGAACATCTTAGGATAGTATATTAACATTTCATAATAATTATAATACCTATCTAATCATTTAAAATTATTTTTACACCAAAACAATGCAAAAAACTCAAAACAGAAAATTTCAGCATTGCATGTTTTTCAACGAACAATTTTTGAATAATTATTTCATGCATCTAAAGCACTAAAATAAGTATGTTTAGGCTATGATACCACTGATGGAATATGACATGGCATATATATGATGATCACGCAGCGAAAAAATAATAAAATTGATCATACATACCACGTAATCCATAAACAAGAATTGAAAATATGCAATTTTAGGGTTTTGAAACTTACAATTTTAGATGCACTTTAAATTTTGATTTTGATGATGACCAGCAAGTAGGATGAAATTATCAGTCTTAGATCTCGATCACCAATGCCAAAAAGAACCGCCTTGGCGCCACTCCTCTCTATTCTCACACATACACACTTGCAGGAAATGCTTAAAACCAAGAGTGCTAACTCTATGTATGTATATTCGGGAATGGGTATTGAACTAAAGACACAAGACCTAATCTTTTTCTTCTTAAATTTCACCAATGGCTGCCCAAAAACCAAGAAAAGAAGGAAGAGTCCTTTCCCCTTAAGAGTGGCGGCTTAGAGAGAGAAAAAACCTAACTTAGAAAATTTATTTCATTAATTTATACCACTAGGTTTAGAAAATTTTAAAGATGCCGAAATCCCCTTTAATTAGGTAGTATATTTAGCCTCCATCACTTTCTAATTAAGTGATTCAAATTAATTTAAATTCCTTTTAGGTTTTAAAATTCAAATTAATTTAAATGGCATAAGACATTTAATAAAAAAACTACCACTTAATTAGGATATATGCATGTGCCGAAATTCACATTGATTTTTATCTTTGAATTTCGATCACTCTCTCTCCTATTTAAGTGTTTTATTTTGATTCAAATATTTTTAGGCTTTAATACTCAACTAACTTAATTAATACAAGATAATTAATTTGAAATTAAACCTTGTGGGCCTAATCTCTCTCTCTAATGGACCAAGGTCCATTTAGCAATTTTAATACCCATTACATACATTAATTTGATTTTAATTAAAAGCCCAAATTAATGTCCAATACTTTAATTACATGTTTTAAGCCCCGTGCTTTATGTGTGATCCTATAGGTCCATTTAATATTGACAATGAATTAATAAATTAATTCAAAGGCTATATATACTCTCTAGCAAGATATTATAGCATTCCAAATTAAATGAAAATGCAAATGGCATTTAGTGACCTAATGCAATTTTGCATAGTCCCTTACCCTTAAATATTAGAATTAATATAAAGCATGGAATTAGTCATCTTTATATATATTAATTTATTTCTTGATATTTCAGTGATACTGAACTCTCAGATAAATAATGATTACTCATTATTTCATCTCGGTATGGCCATACACTTCTCAGTTCACTGATCAAGTGGCCGGTGATATTTTCTCTCTTATTGAGAGGGATAATCCCTTCACTTCTATCATGCTCTCTAACATGGATCAGTGCATACCCAAGCATACCCATACTTGTCACCCTGTTACAAGCACGTTAGGTGTATGTCAAAGTACACAATAATTCATAAAGAGTTTCATAAAAATTTTAGGTCTAAAAATTCTGATGCAAAACTTGCATATGAGAAACACTTATGACTTATACCATGTAGTGTTCTGATGAATGGATCAAATCTAGCTACCATGTTCTAAACATGTATCTATGATCTCTGATTGACACTCTTATCCTTATGATCCGTAAGACAGAACTCATCTTATTAGAGAGAGCATAGTAGTTTTAATTCATTTGTTATTCCCATAATAATGATTGACTAGGGATATTTAGAATGGAGTCTCATTTGTTTCAAGGTCTTACAACCATGTGCCTTACACATGATAACTTAAATTGAAACAACATTCTTGGATAGTTCTATCAATTGATATGCACAAGAATACAATAGATAAAACAAATGGCTCATTTATTAAATTAAATGTTTTATAACAATGTATTGGAGCTAGGGCTTACACTAACAATTTTAACTCAATAAGTACCTCTAAGTGAGGTTAGTATAGATAGGGGTTTTGAGGACGTAAAAAATAGGGCAAGAAATAGATATGGTGAAAGATTAGGAGGTGATGAAATGTATCTAAACAGTGATGATCCTGGAAGTGAAGGCTGTAGGGTTAAGCAATATGATGAAGATGTTGAGGGTCTTGACCTACCTGCAAGGAAAAGAAGCAAGAAGGTTAGATATGATCCAAACTATTAGGTATCTATTTTTGAATTACATATGATATTTAAAAATGCTAAATAATTCAGGCAAGCAATGGCTGATTATGATTGTAAAAATGGAGTTAAAGTCAAATTAAGACTTAATGAGAGGCATAAGGTTAGAGTGAAATGTACTAAAGAGAACTGTAAATGGGAGCTTTATGCTAGCATTGGATACGAACTGATAAAGAAACTATTCCAGGCAAGCAGTTATTTGTGTACTTTTATATGTGCTTTGATGTTTTGAAGAAAGGTTAGAAAGAAGGGTTCAAGAGAATAATTAAATTTGATGGTTATTTTGAAAGGGATTTGTAAGGGTGAGCTTTTAGTTTCTGCTAGAAAAAATGGTAACCAGTAGATGTACCCCTTAACTTGGGCTATAGTTGATCAAGAAACAAAACATTCTTGGACATGGTTTATGAAGTATCTCATAGATGATATGGAGCTTGGGGAAGGAGAATGATTGACTGTTATGTCTGACATGCAAAAGGTATTTATTTCAATTCTTTTTTTAATAATATTATATGTTTATATACTATCTCAACATTTTATGTAACAGGGTCTAATGTTAACAATCCAAAAGCTTCTGCCTGCTTCTAAATACAAGATGTGTGCTATGTATATTTGGTTAAGGTAGGCTCAAACATAGAGAGGTGAAAAGAGGAGAAAGCAGTTCTGCAAATGTGCCAAAGCAAGCTTTGAGGTAAAATTGTAAAATTAACTACAAGATTTAAGTAAGCTAAGCAATGGCTTAGTTGAAGTTTTATTAGCATATCCTAAAGAAGCATGGTGTAGGTCTTCTTTTTTTTTATAAATATGTGAAATGGGATGTGGTTGAGAATAATATGTGTTAGACATTTAATTCATGGATAATAGGTCCTAGGCATAGGTCTATTATTAGCATGCTAGAGGATATTAGACACAAACTAATGAATAGACATGTAGAAATGAAGAGATTTGTTGATACTTGGAAATCCGACATATCACCCATGGCAAGATTGGTACTGGATGAAAATATCACATATTTTACACTATAAGAAAATAGCAACGAAAAAATTTTTGTTGCTAATTTAGCAACAGAAAGTTATTTCCATTGCTATTTAGCAATGAAAAATAACTTCAGTTGCTAAAATTGGTTAATTTCAATTTATTTAACAACAAAATAAAAAATGGTGGAATTCTGTTGCTAAAAAACGTGAGAAATCTTAGCGCCAAAAAATAGCAATGAAAATTAGCAACGAAATTCGGTAACCATTGCTAAATTTTGCGACAACAGATGGTGCAAAATTTTGGAACAAAATTTAGCAATGGAAATTAAATTTCGTTGCTAAATTAGCAACAAAATTCAAATTCTACTGCTAAATAAGAGACCTTAAAAATCTAGTTGTGAAAATAGCAACGGACTTAAATTCTGTTGCTAAATTAGCAACAAAAAATGAATTCCGTTGCTATTTTACGAAGTTGAAAAATTTTAGTTGTTAGAATAGCAACCAAATTCATATTCGTTACTAATTTAGCAACGGAAAAAAAATTGCTGCTAAATTAGCAACGAAAATTAATTTGGTTGCTATTCAAACAACTTAATTTTTTAAGGCCGTAAATTAGCAACGGAATTTAATTTCCGTTGCTAATTTAGCAACGAAATTTTATTTTCGTTGTTAAATTACTAACCTTAATGCAATTAAGTTTCGAAATAGCAACGGTTAATTCTATTGCTATTTTAGCAACGAAAAATAATTTTCGTTGCTATTTCTTGTTTTCTTGAGTGGCTTGAGAATATTTTTAATATGTGAATAGTGCTTTTGATATTGATTTGCAAGGATTGATTTATTAAGAATGTGATACAAGTATAAATTTTTAAGTTTTCTAATTTATAATTTAAACCAAAATTCATTTTAATAATAATAATAATAATAATAATAATAATAGACATCATTTCTTGAAGACCATGAATTTATAGTTTCAACTAAAATACGCATTAGTAGTAAATAAGAAATTTAAATAAATGGAGAATAATAATAATAATAATAATAATAATAATAATAATAATAATAATAATAATAATAATAATAGAATTCTTTAAACAAAGTACAATAAAGATTACGAGTCTTGAAGAAAAAAAATATTATATCCATTTTACCAAATATGATAGCTTTTAACTATTCATAATTAAAATTGATTCTGTAAAATATTAATTATAATTTATTGAAATATATTTTTACTAATTTTATATAATTATAAATTGTGATGCGAGAAAATATAAAGATTAGGCTTTGAATTTATAAATATAAACCAATGCACACATGTATGTAACAAAATAAAGAACTATATATATAATAATTAATTATAATAAGACTAATAATAATGAGATTAAAAATTTATTTAGTGATACATAATAATTATAATAATATTAACAATAACAATATTTTACTATAGGAAGACAACATATTTTTAAAGCTTTCTAGAAACACTTAGAAAATTAGTATAGGCTTGCAATTTAAAAAAAAAAAAGAGACACAGAAACGAAGAGGGAAATCGAGACTGAGGCGGCGAGGGAAGGGAAGACCAGCGGTCGCGCCGGCCATCCACCTCGGCAGCAGCGTGCGCCCCACTGCTGCTCCTCCGTCTGTGGCATCCAACTCCCTGGCAGCGCTCTCTCTCTCTCCCTCATGGCCAAAACTCCTGCCTCTCTCTCTCCGGCGACAAGCGGCGGCAGATGGCGACACCACCACCACCGGATGACTCCTGGCAGCAAGAAGAATCTCCCGGCGCCCTCCATCGTCCCTCACTCGCCCGCGATTGTTAGATCGGGCTTGCCAATCACAACCTTGTTTGGCCTTCTCTCTCTTGCCGGTCTCTGCTCAACTTTCTCTCTTCTTTTAGGGTTTCTTCTTATTTAATTCGTTTGTTTTGAGAAATGCCTATTATTAGCTGTCTAGCTCCTAGTTTTACATTTGTAATTTTGAAACGCTTGTGCTTTTTTATTATGTATGCTCAACTCTCTCTTCTATTTCTAGTAAATTTGTTTATATTCTTTCCTGCGTTGTTTTTTTTTTTTTTTTTTCAGATTATGAATCATTTGGCCATTGGTGTAACAAAAAGAGGAAATTTCGACCTTGTGATCTTATTCTATGCTTTATGAACTCACGTAATTTCATTTTCATCTTCATTGTATTACGTTAAATTCAACTTATTTCTTTTACGTGTGCTTGGTTGTGAAGAATGTGGAATATGATTTGCTTTTGAAGCTGGATTTGATTTTTGCACTACCTGCTAAAGAAATAATGTCTTTATGTTTTGGAAAATATAGTTTTTGCCTTCTATGATTCCAGGATGTGCATTATGAAAGGAGTAAATGCTATAGATATTTGATTTTCTTGTATTTGATGTTAGTTTCTTCCATTTTATTTTTGCTGCTTTAATGAAGATTTATGAGGTTATTTTTTACTTCAGGTTGTGGAATCTTCAGTTTTTTGTGTCTATCAATCTCTCTTGGATTTTTTTATCTGCAATTTACGTTCCAGTAATATCTGTTTTCTTCCATATGAACATCTAATTAACTATACAAATCATCTAACTTAATTATCGTCATTCTTCATCATTTTGCAGATATATATGAACATTTAAGCATTTGATTGTGAATTTTAAAGGTGAACAGAATCAGAGAACTGTCTCAGAATAGTAAGATAGTGGCTACACACACTGATAGTCCTGATGTAAATATGGGATGTCTGGTGGTATGTGTGTAGCTTGTTTCATTTGTAGTTCCTTGTACCTTTGTGTTTTAATCAATTTAAGTTTATCTTACCCCTTGTATGTCTTTACACGTTTCCCTTTTCGTTCAGATCTGCTGATAATACCATTCACATGTTTGATCACCGTAGCCACACTTCTTGTGCGGTTGGATCACTTGTTCACAAATTAGAAGGTCACTCTGCTGCTGTTCTCTGTGTACAGGTCTGGAAATTCTTTTTCCTTACAATTAATTTACTTGTTAATTTCATTGAATGTTTACACAAAGAGTCTTTTATCTAACAAGATTATGCATTTTGTCTCCAGTGGTCTCCGGACAAGTCTTCTATCTTTGGCAGTTCTGCAGAGGATGGTATTCTGAAAATATGGGATTATGAGAAGGTACTACATCACCTCTCTCTTTCTATTGCGCAATCCTATAAATACAAAATAATAATAATAATAAATTAAAAAAAGAATAACTAGGAAAGCAAGCACCAGTTTGATAGAAGCCAAACAAATTGTCCTAATTGTGGAGTTGGCATTTTTCATTTTCTTTTAAAGTTTCACCTTGATAGTTTCATCATCTTCAGGTTGTTAAAAAGCAAGAGCCTGGTGGATTGAAATTGCCGAATGCTCCACAAGCATTTATTTTCCGACATGCTGGGCGTAGGTATGGACTCTTTTGCATGAATTTATGTGCTTTTCATGTTTTCCCTTTTCATTTGACAGGACATCATGTGATACCTCAATCTGCTGATGTTTTCAGCTTTTCACATCTTGTTTGTTTACTTTAACAAGATTTTAGTGCCATATTTGTATTTGATCCATGTGTTTGCATACAGGAACAAGGTTGTTGATTTTCATTGGAATGCTTCTGAACCATGGACAATCGTCAGTGTTTCTGATGATTGTGAAAGTACTTCTGGAGGTGGCACCCTACACGTAAGCGTTTGTCTTATTCTTTATCTGTAGCTAAACCTTTATTCTGTCATGCAATTTGTGGCTTAAGTTAGCATTCCTATATCAAATTTCTCTAATGTTGGCTTCTTCTGCTGTTTGTGGGTGGAAGATAATTTTAAAATGTGCAGTCTATTGCCTTTTTGGATTTATTTTATAGCATTCCTTCAATTTGTACCTTACCCGTGCACATCTTCTCAGGGAAGTAACACATATGCTCTTAATTATTCTTAAATTTTGAATAAGAAAAAGTGTAACATCGTTAAAATATTATTAAATTTGAATGTACTCTCCAAATTTAAACAAGGATATGAGGCGCTGTATGTGCTCATGTCTGGAGTATCTAACTCATATAGCAGCATTGTTGGTGGTGGCTATCAAAATAAATACGTACGTATAAAGTAACCACAGTTATAAGCGCAATTAATAAGATGGCAAATTAAGGTTAATTGGACATCGACAAAAAGTTTGAGCTAGAAAGTGAAATTTGCATCCATGTTCTAAAAGCACGAGGTGGGGTGTAATCCAATTTGATGAGAAAAGTTTTAGAAAGTAATCGTAACATATTGCCCGATTTTTCTGAATTTTGCTAGTTATGGCCATGCATCTTCTCTGTTATTGAGTTTTGCTAGTTAGCATGTAAGAATAGCATTTACTTTTGTTTCAATTGTCAGATATAGGCTTTCGCATAAATATTGATTTTCTAACTTAGAAAGTAAAAGTAATTTTGTGAAAAAAATCAACAATAATTTAGTGACGGAATAGCGACAACAATTTCGTTGCAGTTTTTAAAATATTGGCCGAATTTAGTAACGAAAACTTTAATTCGGTTGCTAGAAATAGCAACGGAATTTCAATTCGGTTGCTAAATATAGCAACGAAAATTGATTTCGATTGCTAAAAATAGCAACCAAATTTCTACTCGGTTGGTAAAAATAGCAACGAAAATAATTTTCGTTGCTAAAAATACCAACCATCAAATTTGCAATCGAATGTTCCGTTGCTAATTTTATTAGCAACTGAAATTCAACAAATTTGGTTGCTAATTTTCGTTGTTATTTCTTAATTTTCTTGTAGTGCTAGAAAATGTAGGGTAATTTGGAATGGGGATATTAGATTTGAAGTGGTTAATGGGGTTTATATACATATTGTTGATTTGAGGAAAAGAACTTACACATGTAGATTTGGATGATTAAAGGAATTCCATGTGTACATACAATTTGTTCTATGTACCATTTAGGCTAAGAACCAGAAAACTATGTTTAACACTGGTATAGGAAGGAGACATTTATGAAGGCGTATCAATACTTCATTCGACAAATCCCTAACATGAAAATATTGCCTGAGACAAACAATCACTGAACCACCAGAAGTAAAGCCTATGCCAGATAGACCCAAGAGATATAAATGAAAGGAAAATCTGAACCAAAGGCAAAATATGAGAAAGCTTTTAAAACAGGCACAAAAATGACTTGCTCTAAGTGCCATCAGATAGGACATAACAAATCAAAGTGCAGAACCTAAATAATTATGCAATTTAAAGTTAAGATTTTTATTGTTTTAACTTAGTTGATGTTATTGATGCAAACAGAAATTGCTCTAATAGGTTCCACCAATTGAAACGAATCATACATATGAGCATAGGTCCACATTTAAGTCTCAATTCCAAACTGTCATGAATGTTCAAATATCATCTACTTGTATTGATACAACTGTTGTTAGTAGAGTTAACAACATTAGTTACAATACAAGAGGAAAAAAAGATCAGTAGATAATGCTACTAATATAGGAATATGAAGAGGTATAGGGAGAGAGAGAGAGAGAAGTACAGGGAGAGGTAAAGGTAGAGCTTCAACTGTTAATCAAGAACCAAGTAGAGGGATAGGCAAGGTTGTTTCACTAACTATAGGATTGGCCAAACAATTTTAAATGTAATCATTTTGTCTTTATTCTGGTGTATTGGGTTTGAATTTGTGAATGCGTTTATCCATATCTCAAATTGTGTTATGTTTATTTGTAGCCCGGTATGTAATCTGAAAGAGTCATCACACCTGGCACACATGTGAAAAGTGCTACTGGCACAAATATTAATCTAGGATTTAGGCTTAACAGTGTTCCAAGTTGGAGAGGTAGATTAGCAATTACATAATCTCAGTTGCAGCAACAGAGGATTAATGCTCTAAGGCACATAAATGGAAGTTCTAATTTTGGATCTAAAGCTTCAACATCTAGGATGCCACCAAGCACCCAGTAGCTCTATTTTATGCACTATGTGTTTAGGTTTTGTTTAATTGTAATGTAACGAGGTTAAAATATGTAGGTTGTGTTTTAGAAAAACTTATGTATTATGTTTTTTGTAAGATTGGCAGTGCATCTTACATGTATTATGGATAGGATATTACATTGGAACTTATGAGAATGTTATTTTGTTATGTCAAATGTTTTTATTCTAATTTAAGGGAATGTTTTTTTTGTTACATCATATGTTTTTATTCCAATTTATGGGATTACTGGAATTGAATTTCTTCAACATGTGCAATTGCTGTTAATTACTTGATATTGATCAAATTAATTTTGGTGACATTAAACATAATTCTATACAAACTTTTAGTCAAGACATAGCCAACAATCATTTTACTGAAATGCTTGCTTTCCATTAATGAAAAATTACCTCTACACTACCATTATATAGTGATTACATGAGTTTACTGCATTGAACTACCAAACCCAGATGCATAACCAAGAACAAATATCGGAACATAAATACATATTGCACGAAAAGACAAGATAAATCTTGATGAATTCAGCCTCTTTTGATTCCAGTCTTTCTCTTTCGCTTCATATTGCTTTACTTTCTTTAGTAATCCCTAAATAACCTGTGTTGCCTATTCATGAAATTCAGGGTCCAACCACGGAAAAAATCCACATCCACCAACCTCCTTCAACCCATAAAATCGAATAATTAATAAAAAAAACTTGACCTAAGATTGTTAATTACATACCTTTCTCATTCTGCAACCATGAGATCTTTTGTCTGCATTTGCTCTCGTCCATGCAATTCTTTGAATTACCACAACTCCGCATCTACAGATCACCACTCTATTCATTGTGCTTCAACAATGGCGGCTGGGATGAGAAGGAAATTTTCTTTTTTCCTTTCACTTGTTAGCGAGAGGAATAGAGAGAGACAGAGAGCTTGCACAGTGTTTCGTTAATGGAGAAAGAGAGAGAAAAACATCCATGGATGAAGAAGATGGAGATATTTATGGTGAGGGTTTTTTCTACCCTTGCTCTCTCCTGTTAATTTCTTCTATAATGTGCTCTCTTTTGTGTGTATTACACGCTCTGTGCCATGTTAGCAACCATGGCTCATTATTATGTCCTGAACTAAGTTGAAGTGTTTATTTGAGTAATGTATAAGTTAGGGTATTTAAATAAAAATCGTTGCCAAGTTGGAGTGTCAAAATATGTATTTGGTCATAAAATTAAATTGAAAACATTTGCACGATATGTACGCATTCAATCAGATGGTACAGATATAGTGGTGTAGCCACATGCAAGACAAGGGGGGCAATTGCCCCCCTTAATTTTTGAATTTTTTTTATTATACAGACATACATGTGTGTGTGTGTGTATACACACACACACAATCCCCTTAACATACTACTCGCAATTGCCCTCCTTCCTTTATTTAACAATTTATTTATAGTATTTATATTATATTTTTATTCCCCTTGATTATAAATCCTAGTTTACCACTATACAGACAGATATGTGTAGAAACATTTATACGATGTTTAAGTGCATTCAAATAGACGGGACAAATAAATTTGTGCATAGTATATATATGTAACCAGTTATTTTTATCATAATCCCATAAAATAATATACATTGAAGAAACAATCTAATTTAGAGATTATTATTCTACCATACACTTTATGCTAAATTTTGATCATTATGCAGCGTAGACGTAGCCAACTATTAGTCTTGGGGCTTATTTAAAAACTTTATACCCAAATTTCACAAAAATAAATAAAACAAGAAAATTTAAATAAAAGAAAAACCGAAGAATTCGAACAGTCTGAAATTTAAGAAGGGAAATACAATGGAGGACATGCAGGAAGGGACAAAATGGAGAATGGAAGGGAAAATATTCTTTTACGCCGAGCAGGCCATCTATTTGATTCTTTTAAAATTTGGATTTATCTTTCCTATTCTTTCACTTATTATTAACTTTCCTAAGATATTTAATTCTTGATCTTGGCATTTGGCTCTCTTCCACGTTGCCAAAAATCCCTTACACAACCTTCTATACCTCAGGTTTCATATGCTTTTCTCCATCAAACTTGTATCCAACTCACGTATTTCTTGTTCTTGTTTCATTGCCAAGTGAATTGTTTTTCTTTTCCATTAATTCTCAACTGATAGATTGGATTTCTGCTCTTCGTTCATGCTCTATTTTTTTATTTGGAGAGATTGCTTGCAATGAATATGAAATGCGAATTTAGACTTTACTATTTTCTCCATCTCTTTTGTTGATACAGGGTTCTTATGCTGAAAATAATTTCTTAGACTCTTGAAGCATTGAACTGGTATTATGAATTTGTGAACTTCAAGAAATTTTTTCAATAGCATTGTATCTGATAAACATTGTTATTGTGTAGGGGTACAGCCGCGGAGACGCATTGAGGTGAGGGTATGCACATGCACACCCTCACTTTTAGAATCTTTTTGAGTATATAAGTTTAAATTACAATAATAACTTCTCCAATTTATTTTAAATGTTCTCTTCAAATTTTAATTCAATAATAATTATATAGACTTTTCAATTAAATTATAAAAATTAAAGTGGACTGATTTAAATCCGTTTAAATGTAAAATCAAATAAATGGTAAAACTCAATGATAAAATGTTATTTTTTGTTCAAAAATAAAATCACATTAAAAAAAGGAAAAATAACTCACAGCTTCTTGAACAAGTAACAACACTTTTAACTTTTCATTTTCACTTTACACTTCACACTTCCCATTTTTCTTCTTGTTGCAATTCTTTGAAGCCTTTTAAATTTAAAATGCCATTAACAAGTCTTCTTCATCATTTAAGTTGTACTTGCCAAGAAAATTCCAATTTTTCGTGTAAATTATAACACTATATGCTTATCAAGTTTTGCTTCAATTAAGCAGCTGTGTTGATTTTTTATTCTTTGTTTGATATTTTTGTTTTTCTGAAAACAGCTAGCTATTTTGCTAGTTTTTTCTTCATTTGGTTTCTCTTTTTTCTAGAAACTGCTAGCTTTTCGGCTAGCTTTTCCTTTGTTAATTTTTTTTTTTTTGAACTAGCTGACTGTTTTGCTATTCTTTTCTGTTATTGCTGCTTTTCTTGCACTGGTATTTAGAGGTATATACGGATCTAAATCTTATTTTACCAAATCGAAATACCGGATAAAAAAATTCAGAACCGAATTGTATCACTGACTTTTTTACTAGAATCAAACCAATCTATACCATTGACTTTATTTATAACGGATATAGATATTTTATTTAGAATCGGATCGAGAACTGTATTGGACTGTTCTGAAACCAAATTGTACTGAAAGAACCAATATTTAATAATAATAATAATAATAATAATAATAATATACATATTATTTATAATTTCTATTTTATATGTACTATATAAATTTAACTTCATAATTATTTGCATTATATATTAATTGCACAAAATTAAAATAATAATTAGTTAATAAATTAAAATAAATATTTTAATTATTAATAAGATCAATTTAATTATTATAATAATTATTTTGTTTATATGATTGTGAATATGGATATAAAACAAATTATTTTTAATTTAATTTACCTTTAATTTTACTTAACTACTGCTTAATTTTTCTTTGTGCACAAATATTTATATAAATATGTAAGATAAGTAATTTATCACACAAGTGCTTTATAAATTAATTTTATTTATTTTTAATATCAGTAGTGATAGTCATCTATTTTTGGTACAATAATTACTTGAGTATGTAAATTAAAATGTAATTATATAAAATTATTATTTATAATGAAATTTGATGCAGAATCCTAAGGAGAAAGAACCCGAAACCCCTTGAACATACACTTTGATAGCAAATACAAATTAAATAAACACCCTCCCTAAAAAAACAAATGATTGGAAATGCAAATAATTGAGATAATATAGAAGACAAAAATGCCAAAATCAAAATAATTGATAAGTAATCAAATTTTTCATGCAATAGAAAAGAAAAGCAAGCAAACTCACAATTTCCTCTAAAGAATTCGATCAAGCCAAGAAAGAGAAATTTCTCAATGCTTAATTCCTCAAAATCTACAATTTACAACTTATAATAGTTTATTTATAGCCTCCAAACCTTAGGTGGTGCCAAACCCTAATTAATTCTTTAAACCTAAAACAAAGTACTAATAAAGCCCTAAATAAGGTGTGGTCGAATTTCTTTAGGCTTTTGCAAGGAAAAACAAGCCTATTCCAATAAAAATAACTTAACTTAAAACAAAGCCTAATAACTAAAGAATAGTGGTCGAAATCCAAGCCCAAACTAAAACTAATTAATTAACCCAACTAAGCAAAACACTAACTAATAAGAAGGCCTACACACCTAGCCCATCTCCCTTACAACTTAAGTGAATCATGTGACTTTTAAATGATGCACATGATTTGTACAATTAAAGCCCAAACTTGTATAAACCCAAAATGACTTAAGTTGGCCCAATTCCTTCACTTGCTTCCAATAGGCTAAGTACTTTATGTTTATATTTAAGTTCTCTATAGCACTTCTCAAAGGCTTCTTCATGAAGTTCTTGTGTTACAAAGCTTTGAATAGAAGATAACATTGTCATCTTAAGCTTCTAAGCATGCCTCCTTGTAATTGGTCCACTAGGCATTATTAATGGATTTTGAGTCGATGTCTTTGATGGTGAATTCGTATAATTTCCTCCCTCCTTAAAAAGATTTGTCCTCAAATATGAATCCATATCAAAAGAAGAAAGATAAAAAACATTAAAAGTAGCAGAAACACCATACTCACCTTGCAAATCTATCTTGTAAGCATTATCATTGATGTGCTCTGAGACTTGAAAAGGGCCATCACCACGTGCATCCAATTTGTTCTTCCTTTGGTTTGGAAATCTTTCCTTATGAAAATGCACCCAAACCCAATGTCCAGGGCCGAATACCACTTGTCTTCTTCCCTTATTTGCTTTTTCAGCATACTTCTAGTTCCTCTTCCAATGTTAGTTCTTGCTTTCTCATGCAAAGTCTTTACCAATTTTGCCTTCCTATTACCATCCAAACTTGAAAGCTCATATAAAGGTAATGGACAAAGATCAAGCATAATCAGTGGATTAAAACCATAAACAACCTTAAAAGGTGAAAAACAAGTAGAAGAATGAATACTTCTATTATAAGCAAATTCAATGAAAGGTAAATAATCCTCCCATATTTTGAGATTCTTACCCACTATAGCACAAAGTAAAGTTCCCAAGGTTTTGTTCACCACTTCTGTTTGTAGGTGACAAGTAGTAAAAAACAACAACTTTGTACCCAACTTACCCTATAAAACACGCCAAAAAGTGTGAAAGGAGCTTTGTATCCCAGTTTGAAATAATAGTACATGGAATACCATGCAAACACACTACTTCTCTAAAGAATAGGTCAGCAATATTAATAGCATCATCACATTTATGACAAGCAATAAAGTAAGCCATCTTACTAAACCTATCTACCACAGCAAAAATGCTATCTCTACCACATTTAGTTCTAGGCAATTCAAGTACGAAATCCATAGAAATGCTAGTCCAAGGAGAACTAGGTATAGGTAGAGCCATATACAAACCATGGGGCATAGTTTTAGACTTAGCTTACCTACATTATACACATAAATTACACACTTTTTTCACATCATTGTACATATGAGGCGAATAAAAATGATCATTTAACATGTCATAAGTCTTATACACCCCAAATGTCCCATCAATCCCCCACAATAAGACTCTAATACAAGCAAATCACTCATAAAACACTTAGGCAAACAAAGCTTGCTGCCTTTAAACAAAAATCCATCATACCTATAAAATTTATCAAAAACTTGATGCTCACATGCTGCATACACATCACCAAAATCAAGATCACCAACATATAGTTCCTTAACATGCTCAAAACCAAGCGACTTAGAACTAAGTGTAGAAAGTAAAGTATATCTCCTTGACAATTTATCAGCAACAATGTTATCTTTTCCATGCTTGTATTGAATAACATAAGAAAATTGTTCAATAAATTCAACCCATTTAGCATGCCTTTTGTTCAACTTACCTTGTACTTTCAAGTGTTTGAGGGACTCATGATCAATGTGAATGACAAACTCGTTGGGAAGGAGGTAGTGCTAGCTACCACACGTCCGAAGCTTTCACTAAGGCATATAACTCTTTATCATAGATTGAATAGTTGAGTTGGGCTCCATGAAACTTCTCACTGAAATAGGCAATTGGCTTCTTTTCTTGTATCAAAACTACCCTAATACCTACATGAGAAGTATCACACTCTATTTCAAATGTTTTATCAAAGTTAGGCATATCAGTGTATATATGTTTAGCTGATTTCTTTCCTTGTATAGCTTTCCTTGTATATACGTTTAGCTAATTTCTAGGCTAATATTTCTTAGTTTCCTTTCCTTAATCTTTCCTTTTTTGGTCTCTAATCTCTTGTATATATTCTGAGATTTTATTGAATGAATTGGGGAGCTTTTTCATCGCAAATATTGTTATGGTATCAGAGTTGGTTTTGTTGTTTTGATCATTTTTTTTCTGAGGCTGTAAATTCTGGATTTTTGATTTTCTTTGGGTCACGGTTCTTTGCGTCTGTCGGGATCTCACCGCCCATCAGGAAGGTAGCGCAGGGTGTTTTCCGGCCTGTTCCCAAAGTCCAGTGATCGGGTGTTGAGCGAGTGTACCTCACGCGCTGTCTGAAGCTCTCGATGTACTGTTCATGCGCAGGCACGTGGTGGCGCATGGAGGCATGTGCGGCGGCCGTTTCTTTTCCGTTTTCTTCTCCGATGTCGCAATCCTCTTTTCGGTGGTTCTACGATGTTGATTTGGCTGTCCGACTTGGTTAGGAGGGTGGACCGTGCTTTTACTTCTGGTTTGGTTAGGGTTCTTGTTTTTTATTTTGCTCCTGTAACTTGCAATTGATTTGGTTCCTGCTTCTGGTTTTGGTTTGTCATCTTATACGTATTTTGGTTGCTGTTTTTGGTTTTGGTTAGTTAACCTAGCAATTTTTCTTGGGTCAGTCATTTATTTTGCTTTCACAATATGTCTTCTTCCGAGATTTTGGGTATTAGATTCACAGGAAAAAATTATGCTGCATGGGAGTTTCAGTTTAGAATGTTCTTAAAGGGAAAAGAGCTTTGAGGACACATTGACGGGTCTTCAACTGCTCCAGCAGATGGGACAGGACAAAATGATTGGGAGACAAAAGATGCCAGGGTTGCTTCTTGGATCATTGTTTCTATTGAAGCTCATATGGTGAATAATTTGCGTTCCTTTACTATTGCCAAAGAGATATGGGATTATCTTAGGAGAATATACCATCAAGATAATACAGCTCGTCGGTTTCAATTAAAACTTGAGCTTAGCAACTTTAGTCAAGGTAATCTTTCTATTAAGTAGTATTATTCTGGATTTCTGAATTTATGGAGCGAGTATTCTGGTATTATTTATGCAAAGGTTCCTAGAGAGGTATTAACCAGTCTTCAAGCGATTCATGAAGACAGTCGGCGTGATCAGTTCTTGATGAAATTAAGGCCAGAATTTGAAGTTACTCGAGCTGGATTGCTGAATAGAAATCCGGTTCCATCATTGGATGTGTGCTTTGGTGAATTATTGCGTGAGGAGCAGAGGTTGGCTACACAGGCTGTTATTGGTGCATCTAGGGAGTCATCTGAAATTGTCAATGTTGCTTATACTGCTTAAGGAAAGAACCGTAAAAATGGATAGGTGCAGTGTTTTAGTTGCAAGGAGTATGGGCATATTGCTCGTAATTGCAGTAAGAAATTCTGCAATTATTGTAAGCAGACTGGACACATTATAAAGGATTGTCCTACTCGTCCAGAAAATCGTAGAGTTGGAGGCTTACAAGCTGCAGTTCCAGCCAGTAGCTGTGATTTTCCACCACTTACACCATCTCTCAATGCTATACCTACCATTAATTAGTCTACTGTTACTCCAGAAATGGTACAATAGATGATTTTATCAGCATTCTCTGCTTTTAATCTTCAGGGGCAAGGTAAAAATGTTTCTTCTCCTTGGCTTGTTGATTCTGGTGCATCTAATCATATGACTGGGTCTTCTCATTTGTTACACAATCTTCGAAAATATACTGGCACACAAAATATTCAGATTGCTAATGGAAATGACCTTCCCATTACTGTCATTGGTGATATTGGACCTTCTTTTCGTAATGTGTTTGTTTCTCCTGAATTGTCGACTAATTTGATTTCGGTTGGTCAAATGATGGAAAATAACTGTAATGTAAACTTCTCTCGTGGTGGTTGTCTTGTGCAGGATCAGGTGTCGGGGAAGGTGATCGCGAGGGGGCCTAAAGTGGGCAGATTGTTTCTATTACAGTTTACTGTTCCTAGTACTTTGTCTTTAGTTTCTAATGTTGTTGACAATAAGGCTGAAGTTTGGCATAAACAGTTAGGCCATCCGAACAATGTTATTTTGAATAAGTTAATGGAACGTGGTTTTCTTGGGAATAAAGTTCAGTCTTCTGGTCATATATTATCTCTTGATTGTTCTACTTGTAAATTGGGAAAAAGTAAGACATTGCCTTTTCCAGCTTGTGGTAGTCGTGCTGATACTTGTTTTGCAGTTATACATAGTGATGTTTGGGGTATTACTCCTGTAATTTCACATGGACAGCATAAATATTTTGTTACGTTTATTGATGACTACAGCCGTTTCACTTGGATATATTTTTTGCATTCCAAAGCGAGGTGCTAACTGCATTTCGCGCTTTTGTGGCTTATGTTGAGACACAATTTTCTACCTGCATAAGAGTTTTACGATCAGACAATGGTGGGGAATATATGTCACATGAATTTCAAGGTTTCTTGCAACAAAAAGGTATTATATCTCAGCGATCATGTCCTTATACTCCTCAACAGAATGGGTTGGCTGAGCGAAAGAACCGTCACTTGTTAGATATGGTTCGCACGTTGCTTCTGCAGTCTTCAGTTCCATCTAAATTTTGGGTGGAAGCTTTGGCTACTGCAGTCTATTTAATCAATCGTCTTCCTTCTCAGCAGTTGAATTTTGATTCCCCTTATTATCGTTTATTTCGTATGCATCCTGATTATCATACATTACGCACATTTGGTTGTGTTTGTTTTGTTCACTTGCCTCCTCATGAGCGTCACAAGCTTGTAGCTCAATCAGTTTGGTGTGCTTGTATGGGATATAGTACTGCTCACAAGGGATTTCTATGCTATGATGCTATTGCTAATCGCATGCGTGTTTCTAAAAATGTGATTTTCTTTGAACATGAGTACTATTTTCAACAACATGTTTCTCCTTCGGAATGTGTTCTTCTACCTCACTTTGATGGCACGTCTCGCCCAATTGAACGTTTTCAGCCAGAAATGGTCTATCAGCGACGTCAGCCCCCTCCATCATCACAAGATCTTTCCGACCCTGATTCGTTGCCATCTTCAATGACCCCTAGAAAAAGCACTCGTGTTCGTCGGCCTCCAGATAGGTATGGTTTCTCTACCACGTTATCTCATGTTGTAGTTCCTACTTCTTATTCTCAGGCAGCTAAACAAGCATGTTGGGTCAAAGCCATGCAAGAACTCCAGGCTCTTCAGGAGAATCATACATGGGATCTTATTCCTTGTCCTGCTAGAATTAAGCCCATTGGTTGTAAATGGGTATACTCAATTAAGTTAAGATCTGATGGCTCACTTGACCGATATAAAGCAAGGTTGGTCGCTCTCGGTAATAGGCAAGAGTATGGACTAGACTATGAGGAGACATTTGCTCCTGTTGCCAAGATGACAACTGTGCGACTCATTCTTGCTATTTCTGCTTCAAAGGGGTGGCCCTTACGATAGATGGATGTGAAAAATGCCTTTTTGCATGGAGATCTTCAGGAAGATGTATCCATGACGCCACCATCTGGATTATTTTCTACTCCCTCTTCAGATGTCTGTAAGTTAAAGAGATCACTCTATGGTTTGAAACAGGCTCCTCGGGCCTGGTTTAATAAATTTCGTGCTGTACTTCTTAGTTTCTCTTTTATTCAGAGTCAGTATGATTCTTCCTTGTTTCTGTGCAAAACTTCTAAGGGAATTGTCTTGCTTTTAGTATATGTCGATGACATTGTTATTACTGGGGATGATTCTGACTTGATTTCTCAGCTTCAGGAGCGCCTTCAAGGTGCCTTTCATATGAAAGATTTGGGTCATTTACACTATTTTTTGGGTCTTGAAGTGTGTTCTACCACGATTGGTATTTTTTTGCATCAACATAAGTATATTCAAGAGCTGATTTCTTTGGCTGGTCTTCAGGATGGTCGTCCTGTTCATACTCCTTTGGAAGTGAATGTTAAATATTGTCGTGATGAGGGTGATTTTCTTTCTGATCCTTCTTTGTATAGACGTCTCGTCGGCAGCCTAAACTATCTGACTATTACTCGTCCAGACATTTCTTTTGCTGTTCAACAGGTCAGTCAATTTATGCAAGCACCCAGGCATCTTCATCTAGCTGCTGTCCGTCGTATCATCCGTTATTTGCATGGTACTTCTACACGAGGTTTGTTTTTCCCAGTTGACTCTCCAATCCATCTTGTTGCTTATAGTGATGCTGATTGGGCTGGGTGCTCGGATACTCGACAATCCATTACTGGTTGGTGCATGTTTCTCGGTTCATCACTGATTTCTTGGAAAAGTAAGAAGCAAGATTGTGTATCTAAGTCCTCCACTGAGTCTGAATATTGAGCTATGTCCTCTGCGTGTTCAGAAATCCTTTGGCTTCGAGGACTTTTGGCTGAGCTCGGCTTCTGCCAAGCTAATCCTACACCTCTCCATGCTGATAATACTAGTGCTATTCAGATTACAGCTAATCCAGTATTTCATGAACGTACAAAGCATATTGAAGTGGATTGTCACTCTATTCGTGAGGCATATGATTCCCATGTCATTTCTCTACCACATATCACTACAAAGCATCAGACTGCAGATGTGTTTACTAAGCCTCTTTCTAGTGGTCGACATCAGTTTCTTATTAACAAATTGATGCTTCTGGATCGCCCAACATCAATTTGAGGGGGGGGATATCAGTGTATATATGTTTAGCTGATTTCTTTCCTTGTATATACGTTTAGCTGATTTCTAGGCTAATATTTCTTAGTTTCCTTTCCTTAATCTTTCCTTTTTTGGTCTTTAATCTCTTGTATATATTCTGAGATTTTATTAAATGAATTGGGGAGCTTTTTCATCGCAAATATTGTTAAGGCAAAGATAAAATAGGAGTAGAACACGCTTCCCTTTCAAAGTTTCAAATGCCTTTTGCTGTGCTTCTCTCCACTTGAACCCATCTTCCTTCTTGATAATTTATATAAGTGGTGTAGTAATAGAAGAGAAATCCTGCACAAAATGCCTATAAAAGCTTGCTAAGCCATGAAAGCTTCTAACATCTAAAGTAGTCTTAGGCGTAGGCCATTCCTTAATTGCTTTCACTTTCTCTTCATTCACTTCAATACCCTGGGCACTCACCACAAAACCAAGAAACACAAGTCTATTTATACAAAACGTGCATTTCTTAAGTTTAGCATACAACTTTTCAAACCTCAAAGATTGTAAAACTAACTTAACATGCTCAATATACTATTCATAAGACTTGCTATAAATGAGTATATCATTAAAGTACACAACAATAAACTTTCCTAAATATACATGCAATACATGGTTCATAAGCCTCATAAAAGTGCTAAAGGCGTTAGATAGCCCAAATGGCATGACTAACCACTCATACAATCCATATTTAGTTTTGAAAGTGTTTTTCTATTCATTACCAGATTTCATTCTAATTTGGTGATATCCACTCATTAAGTCAATTTTAGTAAAATAGACAGTACCACATAATTCATCCAATATATCATTTAGCCTAGAAATGGGATATCTATACTTTACAGTGATTTTGTTGACTGCATGGCAATAAACACACATCGTCCATGTTCCATCCTTCTTAGGCACTAAGGGAACAAGCACTGTATGTGGACTCATGCTTTCTCTCACCAATCCCTTCCCTATGAGTTCTTCCACTTGCCTTTGTATCTCTTTAGTTTCCATAGAATTGCTTCTATAGGCTGATCTGTTGGGAATCGTAGATCCTAGCACAAAATCAATCTGATGTTTTATCCCTCTCAAAGGTGGTAATCCATTTGGCATCTCATCAGAAAAGACACTAGAATACTCCTGCAACATAGAAACAAAACTTGGAGGCAAAGAATTAAGATTAAGGTCAGTGTCAGAAAACAAAACTTCCTTGTAGATTATAAAGACCAAAGCTTGTCTTAAAGCTAAAGCACTCTTAACCTCTCTTGTTCTCACATAAAAATTGTGTTTTTGCTACCCCTTTGCTTGTTTTCACTTACCAATAGGCCATTTATTTATTTTATTTCTTTTTTGGCCTCTTTTCTGTTTTTCCTTTCTTTTTCTTTCTCACTCACCCCTTGGGCCGAAACCTCTTCCCCCTTTTCTCTTTTGGCCAAAGCCTCTTTCTCTCTTTCAAATATTTTCTTTTGATCTTCATAAATCTCTTGAGGAGATAATGGGGCTAAAACAACCTTTTTACCTTTATAAGAAAAAAAAATATGTTAGTGTACCCATTATGCAAAATTTATTTATTAAACTGTCAAGGCCTCCCCAAACGCAAATGGCCTGTCTGTATAGGTATAACATTACATAAAACTTCATCCTTATACCATCTAATAGAAAATGGTACTCTAACCTAGCGTGTCACATTAACCTCTCCACTGTCATTTAACCATTGCAATCTATAAGGTCTGAGATGCTTTTCACATATCAAGTTTAACTTCTCAACCATACTTACACTAGCTACATTTGTGCAACTCCCCCCATCAATAATGATCATACACATTCTCTCATTAACTAAACATTTAGTGTGAAGTATGTTCTCTCTTTGTTTTAGGCTCTCTTCCTTAATATTCAAATTTAAAGCTCTCCTAGCAACTAAAGATCTCTCGCTTTTGGCAACTAACAACTCTCCCTCACTATCATAATCACTATAATTTTCTAAATGAGGCATTTCATTATCACTATATTCTAATACATAAGTAATTTCCCCATTATCCCTAGCTATTATTACCCTCTTATTATAATATTCACGTGCCATATGCCTATTTTCCAAACATTTAAAGTATTTAATCTCTCTACTAGGGGTTGGAGTATTAGAATTACCTTTAGCAACTTTAGATGAGATTTGGGTAGTCCTTGTTTCTTTGGAACCCGAATATATCCTATAGGGTTTGGATACCCTAAAGTCTTTCTTCTCCTCATTTTTATTCCATTTAGACCCTAAAGTGTTGTTTGAGTTGTTGCTGATCTTATTAAAGCTTTTACTCCTCTTTTTCTTTTTGATCTTCATTGCCATATTCAACATCTCTTCCATATAATCATTTTTGTGTAGCATAATGGCATCAGCAATCTCCTTATTTAAACCTCCTAGGAACTAAGCCATGGTGACCTCTTTATCTTCCTCAATGTTTGCTCTTACCATACACATTTCTATATCTTTATGGTAATCCTCCACTGATTTTCCTCCCTACATAAGTCTATGTAACTTTTAATGTAATTCTCTAAAATAATGTGAAAGAACAAACATTTTTCTCATGGCTTCCTTCATGTCCTCCCAATTATTAATAGGGCATCTCCCCACCTTCCTTCTACTCATATTGAGCTTATCCCACCAAAACATTGCATAATCAATGAACTCTAAAGCTGCAATCTTCACCTTTTTTCCACAGAATATCTATTGCATTCAAAGATTATTTCAACTTTTCTCTCCCATTCTAAGTACTCATCAACATTGTTTCAGCCTTTAAATGGAGGAATCTTGAGTTTGATGTTGCCCAAGTTTCCATCGACCTTCGCACTAGTTTTTTCTTCACCTTCATCATCAAGATCGGCTCCTACACCTTCATCAACCCATTGCCCTCTCCTTGCTGCTCTTCTAGGTGCATTAGATGTGCTCACTTCTAAGTTTTTTTTTATCTAATCATTTATCTCTGCCATTTTCCTCATAAACCTGTCAAAAGTTCCATGCATAGCTTGTAAAGTGAAAGCTATCTCTTTAAGGGATGCTCCCTTTTTACTCGATTCTTTAGTTATGATCTAATACCTAAAAAAATGTTAGATAATAACCTCACAAGCACTCCCTCATGTGTTTACACTAAAAGAATGTCACTCCTCTCGCGTTTCACACAATTAAGGCTTTTACCCTCTTAATGTTCTCACTCTCTTGCCTTTTCTCACTTAAGCTTGCAACTTTAAAATTGCACTTCAGAATTCAATCCACAAACCAAGAATTTGAGTATGTTTTAAGGAAGTAAAGAATAAGTACTAAAAATAAAAAAAAAAAGCTAAAAAACTAGAAAAGAAGACACTAAGGGTGTGTTTGGCATTGCTTTTCAAGAAATAAAAAGCTGATTATTTGATAAAAAGCTGATTATGGGATAAAAAAAATTGTATTTGGTAAATGCTAATTTTTGACAAATTAATTTTGTGAAAAGTAAAAAAACCTTATATTAGAAAAATCTAGAAATTTAAGCTTTTCAGAAAAGCTAAATTTAAACTTTTCAGGAAAACTGATTTAAAATTTATTTTAGATAAAAATATCCTTTATTTTATTTTATAATTACAAATATACCTAATATAAAAAATTTTTTATCGTATATCTCAGGATTTGCATCACAAATAGCTTGGTTCCCTCATGATTTCATCGAATTCCTCCACTCCTCGAGGTTTAACTCATCTAAGTCGCTTCAAGCGCATAGAGTAACCTAAAATTCAAAATTCTTTATCATCTTCATCATCCTCTTCTTTTTCCTTGTAAAGGTCACCGTTTTGCTAATCTAAGCTGCCGCTTGGTTGACTACGTTGCCGACGATGATCGTAATTCTCCATTAGTGGCTCCAGCAATTGAAGTGGGACTTGTGAGACAGGGTTAGTGATGGAGTCACGGAGGCTGGAGTCGAGCTGGAGGGAGATTGAATCATCGGCTACTTTAGCAAGGTGAGACGGCGTCGTACTGTTCTAAAACCAAGGGATAAGTCCGACTCCATTAAAAAGTAGAAGATTGAGGTTGGGAGCAACAGTAGCAACAGAAAAAATAGCGAAATGAGGGCTTTTTGATTTTGCAATAGCAATAACGAAACATTAACGATGAAGATGACGGAATATGAGGTTGCATACAAATTTTCAAACGCTCAAGCCCTAGAAAATGTCAAATTGCAGTGATGAATTGTAGGATGAGAAAGGAGAAGATGGAGGTTAAGATTTCCTAATATTGAAAATATTGTCAAATTGTTAGTAAATTCAGTTCCTTAAAACTTATGTAATTTTGCATTTTTTTTAGGGACAATGAGACCGGATAAATAAAAAGATGAGAGCTTTATAGGAGCTAATTCCTCAATGCAACAAAGTTTCGTATCTTTTAGTTTCAGTAGGCATGAATTTGTGATTGAATGAAGAAAGGAAAAACTGTTTTTCTGAAAAGTATTTGTCATTTTTTATCTTTTTATTTTGAAAAGTCATTTCTAATCTTATTATTAACCAAACAGTTGCTAAATTGCTTTTCAATTTATAAGTTATTTTGACTTTTATTTACCAAACAGTTATCTACTTTTTAAAATACAACTTTTTAAAATACAGCTTTTACCAATTGAAAAAGTTATTTTCATAAGTTTTGCCAAACTGGGCTTAAACACAATGGAGGTGGTACACAGCCAAGAATGGTGTACCACTTAATGATAAGCAATTTAGACTACTAGACAAACAAAGATACTCTAATAATATAAAAGGAGCAAAAGCTAGCTTAAAATAAAAAAATAAGCGACAAGAATTAAAAAAATGATAATATGGATAAAATGTATGAATTTGATCCACGATAAGGTGAACCAAATATAGAACCTACTTAATCTACTCAAACAAAGTAAGAAATCAACTAAGAGACCTAATTAAGCTAAATAGAGCATATTACATGCAAAAAAAATAAATTTAGAGCCAAAAAGATTGCTAGGCCGAATGGTATAACAAGCTTAATTAGTGTGTCAAGTTGTGTGCAAAATGATAGAAAAATAATAGCAAAATGATAACAAAATGATACCAAAATAGTGGCCAATGATGGCACAAATGATTGAAAAAAATGATACCAAAATGGTAGCAATGATTGATAACAAATGATATCAATGATTGATAACAAATGATATCAATGATTGGTAGCAAATGATATCAAATGGTGGCAATAATTAATAACAAATGATAGTACAAATGGTAGTACAATAATTGCAAAGTAAATTCTTGCCTAAGTAGAATTAAGAATGTGAAATAAATTCAAATATGAATTAGGAATTTTGAAGGCCTAAACCCAAAGCAACGAGGATTTATTTTCCTACTCTTTAAAGGAGTCCAAATGGTGTTTAGAAAAGGATTTAATTGCTACCCCTCCCAATCTTAAAATACAAAGGACTACTTTTCCACTTATAAAAGGATTTGGATTTTCTCTTTGGCTATTTAATCTCTCCTTGCCAAATTGCTTGCTAATTCTTTTCTGCTACTATCTTTCCTTCTTTTTTTTGTTTTTCTTTCTCCTTTCTTTTCTTTCTTTTTTAATGAACAGTATCATGAACAGTGTTGTGAATAGTACTTAGCCTTTTTTTCAACAACTAATCTAAAGTATACTTCTACTAGGATTTGGTTTTCATGCCAAAGATTTAAAGTTCAAGTTTTGGTTTCTAAGGCTTTTCAAGGAATCAAAACAAAATGGTAATGAAAAAAAGGCTAAATTTAACACACACAAAAAACATAAAAATCAGAATTCTTGCTATTACTAATTTTGGTACATGCATAAAGAAATCAAAGGAAAGAAAACTCAAACCTAATACTAAGATAAATAGAAATTTATCTTACTTTTGACTCTGATACCAAATTATATGGAACTCTAAGGCTAAAGAACCTGAAACTCCTTGAACATATACTTTGATAACAAAGACAAAGTAGATATACACCCTTCCTATTGAACCCCCCAAACAATGATTGAAAATGTAAATAATTGGGATAATAAAGAAGATGAAAATGCCACAATCAAAATAATTGATAATTAATCAAATTCTTTATGCAATAGAAAAGAAAAGCAACAAACTCACAATTCCATCTAAAGAATTCGACCAAGCCAAGAAAGAGAAATCTCTCAATGTATAATTCATCAAAATCTGCAATTTACAACTTATAATAGTCTATTTACAGCCTCCAAACCCTAGGTGGTGCCAAACACTAAAGAAAAACCCCCTAATTAACTCTTTAAACCCAAAACAAAGTACTAATAAAACCTTAAACAAAGTGTGGCCAAATTTCTTTGGGCTTTTACAAGGCAAAACAAACCCATTTAAATAAAAATAACTTAACTTAAAACAAAGCCTAATAACTAAAGAATAGTAGCTGAAATCCAAGCCCAAACTAAAACTAATTAATTAACCCAACTAAGCAAAACACTAACTAATAAGAAGGCTTACACGCCTAGCCCATCTCCCTTCAACTTAAGTGAATTATGTGACTTTTAAATGATGTACATGACTTCTACAATTAAAGCCCAAAGTTGTATAAACCCAAAATGACTTAAGTTGGTCAAATTCCTTCACTTGCTTTCAATAGGCTAAATACTTTATATTTGTCTTCAAGTTTTCCATAGCACTTCTCAAAGGCTTCTTCATGAAGTTTTTGTGTAACAAAATTTTAAACATAAGATGACATTGCCATCTTAAGCTTCTGATCACGCCTCCTTGTAATCGAACCACTAGGCATCATTAATGAATCTTAGGTTGATGTCTTTGATGGTGAATCTGTATCAAAATTTTACCAATTAATAGTAAATATATTAGTATATAGTTATCTTTCCAATAATTTTATTTACTTTTAGCATCACTCAACTATTACTTATTTATTTTTTGCAAAATAGCTATATGAGTAATCGAGTATGAATATTAATAATGTAATTATATACAATTATTATATATAATGAAATTTATATAGTTATATAAGTATATAATAATCATACTAATTAATTTAATTTATTTTTAGTAGCAATCAACTAATATTTATCCATTTTTGCCACAATAACTATATGAGTATGTAAATTAATAATGTAATTATATATAGTTATTATTATACCAAAATTTTAACCAATTGTTGTAATTATAGGAGTATGTAAACATTTTACTAGTTTTGTACCATTCAACTAATGTTTATCTATTTTTGTATAATACCTATATGAGTAATTGAGTATGTAAATCAATAATATAATTATATACAATTATTATATATAATGAAATTTACCAACTCAATGAAGTATTTACACAATACATATATGAATACGTAAATTAATGATATAATTATATATAGTTATCATACAAAATGAAATTTTAGTTGTATATTTAAAAATAATAAGAAAAAATTAAAATTCTATTAAGGGAATTAAAAATTAAACTTTAAAATTTGAGTTCCAAAAGGGAATTAAAAATTGAAGTAAAGAATTTATAATTTTTTAAAATATTAAAAAATAAATTATTTGAGTGAGGTGAAAAAAAAAATTAAAGGAGAGCATTAGGTTTAGGATAGTTGTTCCTTTACAATCTATTTCTTCAATTAAAACTTTGCCCCCTTTCTTTCTCCACCTCTTCAACCATCTTCATTGCCTTTTGCTTCATTTGCCGCTTCAACCACCTCCGCCATATACATATCCCTCCTCTTTCCTCATTGATTTTTCTATCTGTTTTTTGCTTTCTTTCCAAATCTCGCTTTTCCTCGACTCTCTTCAATTTGATTGTTGTTTGCATGTTCCAAACCCAAATCAAAGAAAAGAATAAATTTTGGTTGTTGGGTTCAGGTTTATAGCAATGATTCAAATATATAATTTATAATTTTGGTTTTGATATTTTTAATAGAAATGGGAAAAAGTTGAAATTTGATAAGTATTGGGGTTCAATTGACAAGATGAACATTATTCTTTTTATAGCTGTGGTTTTTGATCCTAAATTCAAAATGAAATTTCTAATTTCAAAGTACATAGTTTTCTTATGGTGAACTTGAATTGAAAAAATTAGTTTCTAAAATGACAGCTGCTTTGCCCCTTTTCTTTCTCCACCTCTTCAACCATCTTCATTGCCTTTTGCTTCATCTGACGCTTCAACCACCTCCACCATCTACATATCCCTCCTATTTCCTCATTGATTTTTCTATCTGTTTTTTTTCTTTCTTTCCAAATCTCGCTTTTCCTCGCCTCTCTTCAATTTGATTGTTGTTTGCACGTTCCAAACCCAAATCAAAGAAAAGAGTAAATTTTGGTTGTTGGGTTCAGGTTTATAGCAATGATTTAGATATATAATTTATAATTTTATTTTGATATTTTTAATAGAAATGGAGAAACAAATGCAGTTGAAATTTGATAAGTATTGGGGTTCGATTGACAAGATAAACATCATTCTCTTTATAGTTGTGGTTTTGGATCCTAAATTCAAAATAAAATTTTTAATTTCAAAGTACTCAGTTTTCTTATGGTGAACTTGAATTGAAAAAATTAGTTTCTAAAATGACAACTGCTTTGAATGGATTGATAGAAGAACATGAAAAAAAATGAAAGAAATTAATGCTAATAAAATTATAGACCCATCACTAAATTCTGATGAAATTAATGATGTTGATGCATGGTTTTTGGAAAATAAGGATAAGGAGCAAGTTATGTTTCAAGGAGATTTGAATGCTTATTTGACTAATAAATTAGTAAAAAATTTTCCTAATTTTGATATTTTAAGTTGATGGAACGTAAATGAGCCAAATTATTCAATTTTGGCTAAAGTTGCTAAAAATGTCTTGATTGTTCATTACTCAACTGTAGCTTTTGAATCAAATTTTAGCACTGAAGAAAGGATTTTAGATAAATTTAGAAGTTCTTTAAGTCCGATTACAGCCGAAATTCTTATTTGTTGCTAAAATTGGTTAAAATCAACTATACTTTTGGCTTCAAAGGCATCAATCAAAAAGTTTAAAATTTTTGAATTAGGTAATTATTATATTTGCGTAAATTTTTAAATTTTGTATTTAATGTTTATATTTTTTGTGATTTAATTATTTAAAATATGTATTTTTTTTAGATATTGCTCAAGATTCTGAAATCAGTGTCAACATAATGCATAGAAAGACTGTTAGATGTTAATTTTTAATTAATGTACTTTGACCAAACTTTAATTATACTTATTGAGATATTTTAATTGTATTTGTATTTATTTTTTGTAAATATAGTGTTCAGATATAATTTATATTTGTTTTTAATTTTAAATTTTTATATTAAAATTATAATGTATACTCACACTTATCTTGAGATCTTAGCTCTGCCAGCGTAGGAGTATCATAGTCAGTGTCTACAATATCCCCTTTTCTAGTTTTTGGACCCACAATCAAGCCAGTTTTATGGTTGATTTGAACAATCTTTACTAACAGACAAAATGTTTGGATTTTTTAAATCACCTCATGAATCCAATGCCAAGAAAACAAATAATCTTTCTAAACGAGCTAATTCTGAACCTGAGCTCAGCATAGATGATGATTTTGGGGAAAGGGGAGCTTTCTCTACAGACAGATACAAGAATGACTTCCGTGACTTGGGAGGACTAGGAAACCAAAGTGTCCAGGAGCTAGAGAATTATGCTTTTAACAATTGCCCAAGAATTGCTGAGGACATCAGAGAATATGCTACTAAGACTCTTGATATGTTGCATGCTCAGGGGGAGCAAATCAATAGGATCGACATGATGGCTGTTGACACGGACGGGGATTGAGTAAGGTAAGCTTCATGTGTAGTTGTGAATTTGGTGTTGTATATTTTACTTCTAATCAGAAGGCATTAATTAGTCAATGTGGTAAAACTGATAAGTCCCATGGTAAAATTAATTCTGATCTATTGAAGAAAAAAATAAAAAATGGGTCTTAGGAACTGTAATTATGAAATCTTCTTTATGGTGCAAGGCTCCAAGGTAGCGCCCACTGGCGTGCATTTTGTGGCTTAGCATGGCTGGTGTTTCTATTAGCAATACATTTGTCCAATGAACTTGTATATAGAAAAAAAACCTGTTTGGTTGTCTCCCATAGCAAGGTCAATGACCTTTTTCTTTTGGTTGCTCTAGTTGAAGGGTTATCCCTTGTTTAATCAATAGCCAAGTGCAAATACTAACAATGTCTTGTTCCGTGGTGCATAAGAGACTTCCCTTGTTAAAGAATAATTATATTGCCATATATCTGATAGTTTGGTTGCATATATAATCATTTCTAAAAAAAAAAAGGAATAGAAGGCAAATTAAAAGGATTGGATGTTAGCTTAATAGAAATAAAATATCTTAATAGAAATAAATTATCCCTCTCTTTTTTCCACCTTTGTCAAATGACCATTACTGAATATGCAGTAGCCCTACTACCATGGGGATGTTCATGCATAAGCTTAGCATAAGAGATACCTTTCTAGGGAGATCACTATGAAAAAAGAACTTATTAATAACATTGCTAATTATATGTACAAGGACATGATAAAAAAAAAAATATCAAACTTCATCTCTGTCTCCAGTTGCACAGATTTAACACCACCTAGATATATACTACTGGCCACTCTCACCCTATACTGAATTTTCTTCTAAATTCTACTATATTTTCCATATTTTTTTTGTCATTACTATTGACCTTTTTTTTTATATATATATTTGTTAGGGTGAGAAGATATTGAACAATGTTGGGGGCATATTCTCTAAACCGTGGAATCCTATGAGGACTCGACAAATACCAGTGCCAATGAGCACAGCAGGTGTCCTTTAATTATTGGCTTCTTTCATTTTTTCTAGATATTCTGAATTGATTTTCTGATATACTTTGTTGGCTGCAGACAATCCATCCAAAAGCAGTGAAAACCACAAAGAACAGAGAGAGAAGCGAGGATTAGGGGGTAAACCTAGGACCTTCGGAGCCAACGAATACAATGCAGAAAATTGAGGTTCGTATTTGGCTGGTAATCAAGAATTAAAAATTCAACAAATCGAAATTGATAAACTGATCAATTAATGATTAATAATTTTAAAAATCAATATTAATAGAATAGTTAAAAATATTGGCAATGCTCCGTTTAATTGTTATATGCTTATTCCTATATATATATATATATATATACAATCTGAATTAAATTTTGCTGATTTAAATTTCGAAGAAATATAATATTATGATTGAAGTCTACCTTGGAATCACACTTTCACAACCTGCGTGCGACTTTTTGAGGTCATTTCATTTTTCTATAAAGACCTCACAGGATTATTGCCTGAACGCACACTCTCTTTCCCTCTTACCGTTCATCTTAGGCTAAATTAAATAGAAATGGGTAGTCTCCCAACAAACAGTTTCTACCCTTTGGATCCAAACACCTTTTCTGATGAGTCAAAAATGATGATTGATTTCATAGTTGACTATTACAAGAACGTCGAAAAATACCCAGTTCAAAGCCAGGTTCAACCTGGTTACCTTTCTACTCTATTGCCTGAATCTGCACCACTCCATCCTGACTCATTACAAGACATTCTGAAAGATGTTAATGATGCTATAATTCCAGGCCTCACTCACTGGCAAAGTCCCAATTTCTTTGCCTATTTCCAAGCAAATACAAGCAATGCTGGTTTTCTTGGAGAAATGCTTTGCTCAGGTCTTAATGTAGTTGGCTTCAACTGGATTTCGTCTCCGGCGGCTACGGAGCTGGAATCTATTGTCATGGATTGGATGGCAAATTTGCTGAGGCTTCCACCATCGTTTCTCTTTTCAGGAAATGGAGGTGGTGTCCTACATGGAAGCACATCTGAGTCAATTGTGTGTACTCTTGCAGCAGCTAGAGACAGGGCTTTGAATGTATTGGGATGGGACAAAATCACTAAATTGGTGGTTTATACATCTGATCAAACACATCCCACAATCCACAAAGGAGCCAAATTAGCGGGTATACCATCCTTCAATGTCCGATCCCTCCCTACTTCAATTTCATCTGGATTTTCACTATCACCTCAAACTCTTCAGGAAGCTATAGAAAATGATATTGAATCTGGATTTCTGCCATTTTATCTTTGTGGAACTGTGGGAACCACTGCCTGTGGAGCAGTTGATCCCATACAAGATTTGGGAGCAATTGCAAAGAAATACAACTTGTGGTTCCATATAGACGCAGCTTATGCAGGGAGTGCCTGCATATGCCCTGAGTTCAGGCGCTACTTGGATGGGACAGAATTAGCAGATTCAATTAGCATGAACCTGCATAAATGGCTCCTCACTAACATGGATTGTTGCTGTCTATGGGTTAAGCAACCGAAATTATTAATTGATTCTTTGGCTAGTGATGCAGAATTCCTGAAAAATGCTGATAGTGAATCAGATGCAACAATTGACTATAAAGATTGGCAAATTGGAATGGGCAGGCGATTCAGGGCAGTCAAGTTGTGGATCGTGATCCGTAGGCATGGATTTGCTAACCTTATGCACCATATACGAAGTCATGTTATGTTAGCTGAGCGATTCGAGTCACTGGTGAGGAAAGACGAGAGGTTTGAGATTGTGGTGCCAAGGAAGTTTGCCTTGGTTTGCTTCAGGTTGAAGCCCAATAATAATAAAATAGGAAGTGGCGATGATGATTTGAACCGCCGGGTACTGACCGCCATAAACAAGAGCGGAAGAGCTTTCATGACTCATGGAGTGATCGGAGGAATGTTTTTTATTCGCTGCGCAATTGGATCAACATTGACTGAGCAGAGGCATATAGACGAGTTGTGGAATCTGATTCAAGAAAACGCTGATATGCTCACTTCTCAAACCAACACTACATTTTCTTTAGTGCAAATGAATTTGCTAGTGTCATGAATTTAGCATACATGAAGCTTTTTAAAAAAATTATTATAAATTTCTATTATTTCTGTAATGAAAAAAATTTTCTCATAATATATAGGGTTTTTTTTTTTCGATTAATAATCTGAAATCCAAAATACACTAGTGTGATAAATTCGAAGTCGCCCTAGACAGCCCTACAAAGAGGCCAATTGCTCCCTACCAAGCAAAATATCTATAGATACTCTATATTTGGAGCTCCAACTCAAAACCTCTAAGTTAGTTAAAAATAAGAACAGATAAGACGGATTGTATTACTAATTTGGCTACCAACCCAAGTAATGGAAAGATTTGCAAAAGATGTTAAGGATATGTTACTGAAACAGCCAATTGGAGGAGTGGGTACTGTTAAACCCATTTCTCTTATTAATATTACCTTGATAGTTTCTTCTTGGTTTGGCTTCCACAAAAGCTGGGTTTTTTGATGCAGCTCAAAACAAACAAGAAGAAATAACTGAACTTAGATCCTTAAACCATCATTTTTCAATAAAAACTAGCTTAATAACAAGAAAATCCAACTATAACAACACCGCAACAAAAGAAGAAAAACTCAAATTAAAGAAAACTTAGGGAGAGAGATGGCTAAGAAGGCATTGCACTTTCAGTCTTTTCTTTGGTTGTCTTTCTCAAAACCAAGAAAACTCTCTTCTTTTCTTTATTGTCTATTTGCTTTTAACAAAGTTTGTCTTCTCTTGAACCAAAAAAAAAAAAAATAGTCTTCTTTTCTTTTATTTTCTTTTCTTTTTTTTTAATTCTGTAAAAGTTTTCATACATCAATTATATAATATATTCTTTTCAATCACTCCTACAAGATTTAGGAAGAATTTTTTAAATAATATTTTTTAAAAAAATTTAATTTTTTGGATTTATTAGAAAATATTTCTAAGTTTGGGGTTATTTATGAAGATGCAACAAACTGTTGCGTTATTGTTAAAAGGCAGGCCCACATGCAGAGGAATCAGGAAGCACTGAAGATGCAGCCACTCCATGCATTGTTAGACAGTTTGAAGACGCAGTTTTCTGATGACGCAACACTATTCAACGTCTTCATTCATGTCAAATATTCTCATAATTCCCCGATTGAATATTAACACTATGAGTGCCTATATAAACTTTGGATGGAAAATGAGAATTGCATCCGAAACAATTATGCATTTGTTAAATTGTTGAGTGTTGAAAAATTTTATATACTCGCAAAAATTACTTTTGTAACAATATTAGTATATTTTCAACATTAACGATTGAAATAGGTAAAATTTACATTTGATTAGTTATAATGTATTGTATTTGAAGGAGTTTGGGATAAGCCTATGACTCACGAGATGATAAATTGGCCCTAATATAATAGAGATAATATCGAAATAAGAAATAATTTATATAGAATTAGTTTCATATTGGCTTTTCCCTTAATTAGGAAAGCTACCATTTATGAATATATTAATGTGGTAGTTATATATATCAGTTTTTTAACTGACATATTTAATATAACATTATTTCCTTTATTTAGTTTATAACTACAAATTTAATTCATCATTATTAACGAAATTAAATATTCCTTAATTGCAGCCCTATATAAGTGCTTAGTTTCTTCATTTGGAAAAAAAAAAGAGAAAAAATTAGAGATACCGAAACTCTATCGGTTTATCTCCTTGCATATTCTATTTTTGTCTAAGGGACTTTTAGTTCATGGATCTATGCTTTCATCCCGTAGTTCGTGACACGTGGGTGATAGGCTTTGCCGGGAACGTGAAATGATCGATTTCCACTTTCACTTCAATGATCTGCGCTTCGAGAGGTATTTATGTCTACTTCTCGCAATATATCATGATCTATATTTCTTTCATTGGTATCAAAGTTCATGTTTTTGCATTCCGGCATATCTATTACGTAGATTTGATTTTTTGTAAAAATTTAGACATATAGGCTGATTTGATATGCATATTAGACCTGTTCTATATGTATTTTTTTTAATTCTAGTCTGAATTTTTTTTTGTGTTTTTTGGACACCGAAATTAAATAATTATTTAAAAAAATCCGTAATTAAAATTTCAAGTGAAAATTTTTTATTTTTGATCACACCATTAGACTCAGGGATCTCGAAAACCCCACCCTAGAAAAAATCCGACGGTCTGAAAATACTGAAAAGGCGGCGGGTGGCTTACACGAGCCACCAGTGTGCTGGGCACGTGCCATAGGGCATGTCTCCAACACAAGTCTAGCCATGCATGCTGAGTGAAATGTCATTCAGCCACGTGACCCAATAGGAAAAGCGGCACGTGACCTTATAGTGAAGCGCCATATGTTAGCTGACGTGTCAATGGGGTCCACATGGCACCACATGGACCAACCACATGATGACACGTGGCAACCTGTAAGGTTGCCATATAGCATGATGTCCATGTGGCAGCCACGTGGCATGTAGGTCTAAACACATGGCTTGATGAGTCATGCTACGTGTCAACACCTGGGCCAGTGACTAAATGACATATGGCGGACTGAACACATGACATATGTACTTACTGTTTAATTTTCTGTTATGTGTAACAAAAATGATGAACATAAGGACTCCTAGATGTCCACAAATTCCTCAAGGAGTTGGAGAAACGAAAGCAAAAGTAAAAACGGTTTGCAAAATAAGGATGCATAAGAAGGTTCGAGCTGATGACATTGATGCAATAATGTATCATATTCTATGTATGCATGAAAAGATGTAAAAATGCATTTGGGCTGATGGCCTGGACTGAGGAGATGTTGACAGGACCTTGTTTAAGGTGGTGAAAGACACTTTTGAGTGCCATCCAAATATGAGAACTGGTTGGTTGATGTTAGATCAAGGAAAATAGAATTTATAGAAAAACCATTATCCAGTTTTTGTATTTAGTGACCAAAAAAGGAGTGTTGAGAAGCAACATTAAATCTGAGATAGTGCTTAAAAGCGGATGTTGTGTGTATCGTCCATGACTTCATCATCGATTTTATGGCATACCTCTTGATTTGTTCGAAAGGTCGAGAAATCATTTCCAGTGATGAGACTAGTTTTGTCACATTCTAGGTTCCCTAAGTTATTGACATGAGTGTCAGGTTATTATTGGTTAATGGATTTATGGTTAGGATTTATGTTTCCTATTACTAGATTAAAGACAAGTGTGTTTTGTCTTGTTTTAAATGTTTCCTATTTGAGATTGTTGGATATTTAATGATTGATTAAATAAATGAGTTTATTTATCATTTGGATATTATATTGGCATTTAGTATTTATTATGAATGTGTTTATTTTATTGTTAATTGCTTAGCAATATTTTATGAGTAAAATGATTGCATAATAATTAAGTTAAGACTTAGATTATCTTATATATAATATCTTGAATTAAGTTTAAGAACTTAATACCCAACAATCGATATTTACTATGCATAAAAATCTAACCAGTAAGGTTAGACATTAGGACTTAAAAGGTAATTGAAAACTTTAAGTAACCTTTTCAAATTTAGGCCTAATAAATAGCTTTGTTAGGTTAATTTTTTAGATGCATAGTAAATAGCATGTATTGCTTGATCTCCTTAATATTGTGCAACAATTATTCCATTAGTGATCAGAGGATCCAAATGAAATATGAACATCCAATATGTGCTTGAAGAGCGAGAGGTTTTAGAAACCTTAAGTTTGATTATGATTGAATCTAAGCATGACACCATAGTCTAGAATAAGTAGGATCGAGATGCATATGTGGCATGGAAAAGAGATATTCCACTACTCGTACCATATTGCTAAGTGCAAATGGATGATGATATCGCTAAGCAAATTTTACAAGTGTCAAAATGCAATGGATCTGTAGATTGCTATGTAGAAAAATTTGAGGATACATTTTAGACTTAGTTTCAATCATTAGTGATTAAATTTTGATACTAATCAGAAGAGTCTAATCATATAATGCGAAAACATCTAAGAGAGATGGATAAGATGATATGTGAGCTTAGTCAACCTAATCATAAGATGATCAATGAGTAGCAGGTCCAAGTTGTTATCCGTTCCTTATCCCAAAGTTGAGAGCATATGAAGATGCAACTAACTCATATGAATAAGATAAAGACATTTAGGAATGCATCTTGTCATTTTAAGCTTGAAAAGGATCGTATGGTGGTGATTGAGATCATTGTCGTAGTGCATATGGCATAGTTTTGTTTTGGTAGAATAAGTTCTAACCAGAATAAGAATAGAAGCTTTAATGTTAAGGGTAAAGAACAGGCTCGAAAGTCTAAAAGGCAAAAGATAAAATAAAACTACATAAGGTCCAAAGGTAATAAAGGGATAAATATTTCAAGAATGAAATATTTCTACAACTGCCAACATAAATAACACTATATGTAAGAGACTTCAATGTCCCCAATAGATCCAGAAGTAATGGACCTTGTGACAAAAAGGATCAAGATACTTTTGTCTGGTTAGTTTCTATTTTTGCTTTAATGAAACTTGGTTTCATTTATATTTTAAGGATAACAATGCATGCTTATGTTTAGATGATGCTTAATGTGGTTCTGGTTTTGTTTTGAATACTTTTATTATTATTGATATTGATCCTAATTATTAAAATACTACTAGTTTTTTATTAATTTTTTCTTCTGTTTCACATTGTTATGAGCATAATGTGAAATTATGGCATGCTAGATAATACCACATTGGCCAAGACTGAATGAGTCAGTTAGCCAAAGTAGGGTTGATCGGTGATTTGAATAAGCTTGAATTACTTACCTATGAGCATTCCCTGAAAAGAAAACTAGTAAGGAAACTGTTCAGAAAAAGGGAACTAGAACCAAAACTCCATTGCAATTTATCCATTTAGATGGTTGTGATTTAATAAATTTTAGGGCAAGAGATAGGCATATTATTACTGATCACTTATATAGATGACTATATTAAGTGGTCATGTCCATTTGATTTCTCACAAGTCTGAAGCATTGAGTTACTTTAAAACTTTTATAAATATTATTGAGAATCAATTAGACAAGAAAAATTTAAGGCTTTAAGAATCGACTGTGGTCGAGGGTATCTTTCTAATGAATTTAAAGCTTTATGTGATGAAAAAAGAGTGGACATTAGTTGTCTGTTCCTCGAACTCCATAAGAAAATGGTGTTCTAAACTGTGTAGCCTTCAAGTTTGTTACTTCCACTTCTTATGAGTTGTGGACTGGTTGGTAATTTGACTGGAGTCATTGATGACCTTAGGGTTATGCTGCTTCTATCCATAATACCTTAAATAAATTTGGTAAATATGGACCCGTGAGATTAAAAAGAGTATCTTTGTGTGATATTCTGACGTATCAAAAGGATACGTGTTTATGGGTGAACAAGCAAATGGCTCAGTAACAAAATCTTAATCACGAGACATCATATTTTTGGAAAATGAGTTTCCTAAGTTGGACGAAGTAAGTTGAGACTTTACTTTTATGAAACTTAAAAAGATTAACTGAATCTCTTCATCTGAGTGGGAGGAAAATTGAAGAAGAAGGTCAAGACTCTCTTCTCAACAGTTCGAATGTTCATGATTCATTTTTCAGTGGGAGGATGAGCATGCCTAGCTCCAGTGGGAGTATGGATATCAGGATCTTTATTTGAGTGGGAGCGTATAACTTAATTCCAGTGGCAACATTCCAAACTATAATTAATATATGAGATATGTTTATCAAAAAATGGAATTACAAAATATCCTAAAAGGAAAAGTGTTTCATATCGATGTTTTTTTAATTATCCCACAAGAATGCCCATCAAAAGATAATAGATTAAGGCAATGGAAGAAGAAATGACTTCAATGAGATTGAACCATGTTTAAGGACTGGTTGATATATCTGAAGGACATAAACCAATTGGAAATAAGTGGATTCTCAAAATAAAGCAAAAAGCTTATGGTAGTATCAAAAGATACAAGGTTTGGCTTGTTGTTAAGGGATTTACATAATAAGAAGGAGTTTACTACGAGAAGACTTTTTCACCTGTTGTTTGATTTACATTGATAAAGTTAATTCTAACTTTGAAAGCTAGTTTGGACCTAGAGCTACATCAAATGGATGTAAAAATTGCTTTCCTTATTGAAAAAGGCAGCGAACATAAGGTTTGCTGATTGATGAGATCGATTTATAGCCTAAAGTAGTCTTCGAGACAATGGTATTTGAGATTTCACAAAGAAAACATGTCAAATGGGTTCAACATGATTGATGAAGACCATTATATTTATCACAAAAGCTCTAAAGACAAATTTATAATTTTACTTAGTATGTAGACGACATACTAATACTAGAAAATGACATAAAGTACATAAATCTTATCAAAGATTGGTTGTGATCCAACTTTAAGCTGAAAGATATAGGTCAAGCAGATTATATTCTTGGAGTTAAGATTTCAAGGGATTGCTCGAGAAGATTATTGTCATTGTTTCAAGAGACATACATTAATAAAGTTCTTAAACGATTTAATATGTAAAATTGTAAACACATTGACAATCCTATTACTAAAAATGAGTTTCTTAGCAAAATTATGTGTTCTAAGATAAATAAGCAAAATGAACATATGAGGAATGTTCAGTATGCTAGTGCCATGGATAGTCTGATGTACACAATATTGTGTACCAAACTTGATATATGTTATGTTGTGGGCATAGTAAATAGATATTAATCTAACCCAGACAAAGCACATTAGAAAGCAGTAAAAAGAATACTTAAATACCTCAAAGGTACTGCAACTTATTCTCTCTATTTTTTAATAAAATGATCTACAATTGAGAGAATATTCAAATGTTGATTGGGGAAGTGATGTGGATGAGTGGAAATTCACTTTAGGTTATGTATTTTTGATTGGCAAGGGTTCCATTTAGTGGATTAGCAAGAAATAAATCTTTGTAGCCTATCAACAGTGAAAACTGAATTTGTTGCTTTTTCAGCTGCAGTAAAAGAGGCAGTTTTGGTTGAAACGGTTTGTGAACCATTTGGGATTAACTGCCTTAGAGGAACTGGTGACATTCAATCATTGATGGATGTATTAACATTAAGTATCAATAAATCAAAGACATTGTTGTACTAGGAGAACTAAACTTACAGTATATTTTCTTGCTGGATGTGATTACAGATCTATTAACAAAATCTGTATTGAAAGATGTGTTTTGAGAGACACATTAGATCTCAAAGGTTGCGTAGGATTTGATTTGTATTGTTTATGTGATTCCTTAACATTATTATTTATGAATAATAATATAGTTTATTATTTGGCAATACATGAGTGTAAATGTTTATATGTGAATATTTACTATTATTTATTATATGATTGAGCATATCGGATAGAGAAGTAGCCCACTCACACAGGTTTTTACTTTAGTTTTGATAATGAGTTGACAAAGACTAAGATTAGGCAATTTTTGAACGCAAAGTGAATTTCAAAAACCTGTTCAAAATAAAAGTGCCGTATTGCAGAAATTACAAAATGAGTCTTGTTAAGGTGCAAGATAAAGACATGCATGAGGTTGTATACTTTGGATTGAGATCTAAATTGGATTAAGTGTAATCTTATGATAAGTTAAACGTAATTATCATGTTTTGTCTTAAAAGCTAGAAGTAGTTCTAAAGTGGGAGAACTAAAGTTGAATGCTTCGGTGCATTACAACCTTAAGCTTCTATAAGGTGTTAAATAATAATAAGACATGCGCTCCTTTAAGGGAAAGGAAAGAACACTATAACACATACATCATACCATGTGTGCTTGAGTTGACCAAGGGAAGGGAATCTTATGTGAATGATCTCAAAATTTTCCTAGTGTGAGACCCTAATTTTTTCGACCCTCAAGACTCTTAACATATGCCTGAAGTATAGTTCAGTGTGGCTAGCTTAGTTAGTCTCCAAAGGGTTATGGAAAAATTTTGGCCTGGCGGATCTAACTAAAAAAGTGAGTTGGGCTATGATGGATGGTATATAGTAAAAGGGGAAGATATTTTTCAATCACACTCGGTAGTCTCGTAGTTCATTGGTATACCTATTGTAGTCTTTATAAGTAGAGACATAATAGTGAACACGAAAATTGTTCTTATGAGATCATGAGATAAAATAACGAATGTGAGAAAACTATCTAGGGTTTGGCATACAATTGTGAGAAGATCATGTTTCTTGAGATGCTATATATCCCCAATAGGTATATAACATTAGTGTTCTTGATGTATGCCAGTCACATGAACTATTTGCCTGTATGATAGGAAAGAATGCCTGAAAATTATTTCGTCATGTGCGAGTGAGAGATGAAAGAGTTTGGAATACGCCCATGACTCACAAGATGATAAATTGGCCCTGATATAATAGAGATAATATCAAAACATGAAATTATTTCCATATTGGTTTTTTCCTTAATTAAGAAAGCTACTATTTATGAATATATTAATGTGGCAATTATATATATTAGTTTTGTAACTGACATATTTAATATAACATTATTTCCTTTATTTAGTTTATAATTGCCAATTTAATTCATCATTATTAAGGAAATTAAGTATTCCTTAATTGAAACCCTATATAAGTGCTTAGTTTCTTCATTTGGAAAAAAAAAGAGAAAAAATTAGTGATATCGAAACTCTGTCGGTTTGTCTCCTCTCATATTCTCTTTTTGTCTAAGGGGCTTTTAGTTCGTGAATCTATGTTTTCATTCCGTAGTTCATGACACGTGGGTGATAGGCTTTGCCGATAATGTGAAATGATCAATTTTCGCTTCTACTTCAACGGTCTGCGCTTCGAGAGGTATTTATGTCTACTTCTTGCAATATATTGTGATATATATTTCTTTCAGTATTAATTATATTTGTGCTATAGTGACATTAATTTTTTTTATTGTATTTATTTAAAATCAGAAGTAATTTGTGAATCTGGTAGTAACAAGAACGCAATTAAACTAGTTACCGAAAACATGTATTTTATTAATTTTAGTAAATTTATTTATCGTCGTGTATATTTACATAACAATTGATAAATTTGAATGAAAATTTATTATTGTTATAACATATCAATAATATATTTATTATTAAATTTGAGGTAACAATAAATTTTATTAGTGACAATATTGGTTTGTTATTGAAATTTAAATGTGAATATATTTTTTAAATATATTTTTGTTGTTTTATAGTATAATTTTTGTAATACTTATATAAAATTTTTAAAATATTTTTTTTAGTTTTATTTGGTTAAATAAATTTAAAAAATAAAAAAATATACGAATTGAATTATAATATAACATCTAATTTTATTATTTTCATATGATAGATGGTGCACACATACTTAGTTCCATGCTATTGCAAGAAAAATCGTGTTCCAGAAATGGAAAAATCTATACAACTGTAGAATAAAAAATGGCATGACAATGTTTGAACATATTATTACAATAAATAAAAAGTTACAAAATATTATAATGAGGGGATATTAGGTTGTAGAAACAAAAACAGTGGATACTCTTTGCATGACATTACCAGTTATTTATTTGAAGTCTATAATAGAAATTTGGAATAGGGAGCAAGTAAAAAAGTATGAGGAATTGGCAATAATATTTGTGAAAGATGTAATTGAAGTTAGCGAGGAAAATATTTTAAAAATTAGGGATACTATGCCAGTAGATCAAAAAACTTATCGTAAGTAGTACAATTACAATAAATGGCCTAAATATTATGGTCATTAGAACATAAAAAAATAAATGTTATGCAAAATTATTTTATTGTAATATTATGTAATTATGCTTGTGTGATAGTGAAATGTGACAAAATATTGTAAATTAAGTATATGTTACTATAATTATAATACTAGTGTTTTATTACATCTAATTGCAAAAAATAATTTTATTTATGAAATATATAATTCTGAACATCATGGTTTAGAAAAATTAGGATAATATTATTTTGACTTTTAAGAAGTTGGAAGATATCAACATATATCAAATTCTATTTGCACACAGGAGGGGAAACAAGTTATGGAGCTCAAGCTTTGAATATGACATATTTGCCTCGAATGTCATTACAGGGAGATTGAGACTAAAAAATAAGCTAACTGTTCCTGAACTGCGCCATAAAATTCATGTTAAAATGGGCTTAGATATCAACGATGTGGTTTCTAGAATTATATACAAGAGTCCATTGTACAATAGAGTATCGTTATGTTGGATGGCGGTGGATTTAGCAGATAATGATGACGTAGATGCAATATATGACAATTTAAAGAGATACGAAAATTATAATTTGGTGAAAATAATAATTGTAGTTATAGAAGGTGTTGCATGATCCAATCTATCTGCATATCTTTATAGTTATTAGTTTATAAATAAAGATTTTCAAATGAAAAACACCGACACACCTCAATAATTATGCATAAATGACATTGGTCTTAATCAGCTGAGTTAGTCTGTAAGTCGACAAGACATTGAAATATTTTCCCAATTTGGAAGAGATATTTGTCCCAGTCAGCCAAGATAATCTATCAGTCGATGGGATAGTGACTTGATTAGAAATGAGGCATTTGCTGGTTTAGGGCATGATCATATATGCACACCAGTAAGCCAGATTCTTGCTACTTGTACAAGTCAGGTGGTTGTTAAGTCAAAGGGTTAGTAATATTTTAAGTAAATCCATCTTTAGATCTAGATCAGAAAGTTGTTCAATGGACAAAAATTTTGTGATAGGTACACCAGTTGAGCGAAGTCAAAGTATTAAACACACCGGTCAATGACATTCTATATGTTATATCCCATAAGTCAGCAGAGAAGTTCGATTTCCCATATCCCACATGTCAAAAATAAAAGTTTAATTTTGCATATCCAAGATGTCAATCAACGTCACTCTATGTCATAGGTAGCAAATGCCTTTCCTAGTCAGCATTGGCAGTTTGTCTGTAAAAGAGATAGTGATTTACTTGAAGATCACATATCAGGTAACACTAGTGCAGATTGTGGTGATGAACCGATAATTAATTTTGGTGACGAGGATGATCTTGAAAATATTGCAGTTAACAATGATTACCTATCACTTAATGATGACCTAGAATTAGATAATGCAGACATGAATTTGGTGATGGTGAAGGGTTCGAACATACATAATATGCTAGTCTATTAGCATCACTACATCCAAATGGTGAGGCGGGCCAATGTAATTTTGTGTTTTCATCAAAGCATTATACGGATATTGACTTCAAAGCATCCTAAGTTGATATATCAGAGGTGTTAGCTTTTAAACTTGGGATTGTGTGTCTAAGTTATCAACTAGTTTTGTTTTCAGTAGCAAGGATGAAGTTAAATCCTCTATAAAAAAGTACTCGAAAATGAGAAATGTTGACTTCAAAGTGGTTGAATTGAAGCTAAACTATTGGGTTGTTAGGTGCGCACAGGCTAAAAGTGGGTACGTATGGAGGTTAAGGGCAATAAAGAAAGAAATAAGTCCACTGTGGACTATCATAAGGTTCAGAGGGCCACATTCATGCCTAGGTGGCAATCTTTCATTGGATCACAGACAGTTGGGCTCATATATGATTCAAAATTGCATAGTGGGCATAGTAAGTAAAAAATTTACCCTTCCTATTGATATCATTATTGCTATTATTAAGTAGGGATTTTAGTTTGAAGTATCGTACACTAAGGCATGGCATGAAAAGATGAGAGCCTTAGAGTATATTTTAGTGGTTATATCAAATCATTTGAGAGGTTGCTGACCTTTTTATTTGCTTTACAAGAGTACAATCCTAGAATTGTCTATGAGTTTGTGCTATAAGATACTGAAGATCCAATTGTCAAGCAATTCCAAAGAGTATTTTGGGAGTTTTAAACCCGACATTGATGGGTTAGCTCACTATAAGCCGATTATTTTAATCGAGAACACATTTTTGACGGAAAAATTCCAACAGACTCTTATGATAGCCAACTCTATTGATGGTAATGACATGTTATTTTTAGTTGCATTTGTTGTTGTGGAGTTTGAGAATAAATCAAGCTGGGCTTGGCCGGTTTGTGATGATAATTAGGAAGAATGTAACTTAGTGCATAGGTATTACCATCATAACAGGCCAGTCATAATTTAAAGGGTTAATCACAAATTAAGGTCCAGACTATAGGATACCTTACAATATTGGACTCTACCTTTAAAATTTTATAATGTCAGTCCCCAACTTCATCTCCCCTTTTAATTGAGGGACTTTGTCACCATTTTGTCGCTACTGAAAGGGAAATGATGGAATAGCGACAAAATAGTGATGGAATAGTGACAAAGTCCTTCAACTGAAAGGGAAGTCAAAGTGGGAGTTGACATTATAAGATTTTAAAGATGGGGTCCAACATTGTAAAGTACCTTACAGTTGAAGCCCTTTTTTGTTACTAACCCTAATTTAAATGACCTGTAACAACACATCTTTTCATAGGCAACCCAACGAGTATCAGTATATCTTCCAAACTAATTGTAATTTCACCAATAGGAAGGTAAAAAGTATGTGTCTCTAGCCTCCACCTCTCAACAAGAGCAGTCATCAAGTCAACATCAACATTCATAACACCGATCTAAGACACTCCACAAAAACCTGATAAATGTAGGTAAGGAACGATCCTTTCATCGATGTTTCTATAGTGACTCTCAACACTAGCTCTGTGTGTAAACAGAACATTGTGTTCAACCTAAAATAAATAAAATTATGATACAAATATATATAATATGTATAATTTAAAATTATTTAATATTTAATGATAAAGTGAAAATATAATTACAATTTCGCTCCAAACCGCATTGGCTCGATGCTTGCCATTCAAAATCAAAAGCTCATCAATGTAAGGGCCCTGATTAATAAATTCTTCTCTTCTACAAGGTTCCATTTTTTTAATAACCTATTTGTAAAAATAGCGACATGTGTTACATGTGCACGTAAAATAAAATTATTTAAAACAAACAAATTTCGTATAATTATAATATATTTATTGATCATATAATATAAAAATGAAATAAATATATCAAATGTTTTTTACGATAAAACTAATATCATTTAAAAAAATATTATTATCATTATTTAAATTCAATAATTTAATTTTAAAATATTCACTTTTTTACACTAATTTTTTCCTAACAATATGAATATTTTCAAACAAATAAAAAATGTTTTTATATTTTTTTAATACATGAATTTTGTTACTTTCGCAATAATATACATTGATTGCAATGATATTTAAAACAAATACGATTTCAATTTATATTAATAAAATATATATTATTTTATTAGATACTAATTTCCAATAATTAATGCCATTTCAAACTGAAAATAAATTAAATAATGGGCTTTTTTGGGGATCAACAATATAATTTACATAAAATAAACTAATAAATTACATACTAACACAATTAAATTTAACAATAAAATAATATTTCATATCTTGTGCACAAATTTAATGGATGATAGTGCATTTAATTTATTTAAATTCAATAACAATTTATAAAACTAATATATATAACTAAAACAAATAATTAATCATATACAACATACAAAACTAATGCCAAATGCATGTAAACAAATAATATTCACTTATTTTATAAATAAATTACGCATAAATTTTAATATAATATAACTTATAAACAATTTTAATTAACATTAACATTAATTTTCCCACAATATATCAAACAACTATTCTAATAACTAGCATTATAACATATTGTATAAGATTAAATAAAATAAAGAGCGATAACTTGCCTTTTTTCCTTTACATATCCAAATTAATCAACAATAAATACCTACAAATTACTAATTAACACTACAAGAAAAATGCAATTTAGCAATGGAAAATAGCAACGAAAAATTGGTATTTTTCATTGCTAAAAACAAATAGCAACGGAAAATTCCGTTGCTAATCCGGCGGTTGCTATTTTTAGCAACGGAATTTATATTCCATTGCTAAAATTAGTAATGAAAATAGTATCCCGTTGCTAAATTCAACCAACTCATTTTTGATGAATTGGTAAATTTTAGCAACGAAAATGAAATTCCGTCGTTGCTAATTTTAGTAACGGAAAATTCAATTTCGTTGCTAAAATTAGCAACGGAAAATCCAATTTCGTTGCTAAAATTAGCAACAGAAAATACCATTTCGTTGCTAATTTTAGCAACGAAAATATTACATTTTCCATTTCGTAGCTAATTTTAACAATCAAAATTCGCAATGATACATAAATTTCCATCGATAATTGTCATTACTAAATGTAGCCATTGAAATCATCAAAATTTTGAGGATCTGAATAAAATTTTAATTTCAATCTAAATTGATTAGTCATTAAAAATATAATGCAATTAACTTAATCATAACATAGTATAATCCATAGTCTGAATAAGAATCCATAGAAACATAACATAAACTCAATATCGATACCTAAATAATATAGTAGAATCCATAAAAACCAATATATAGAAATACAACTCAAAATCAGTACCAATACCTAAATATTAAAAATATAAACTATGTAGTTGGTGAAGGCGGATGATCTGGCTGTTGAGAGGTGTCCTTATTTTGCAATGCTTTCATCTCATTCTTTAGTTGGATCATAGTATCGAGCAATATGCTGACAGTATTCTCAAGCTAAACGACTCTTTCAAAAGGTTTAGAATGCCTACTATAAGCAGCTGTGGATGATGCAGAGGAATGTGAATGGGTATTTGCAATAGATCCTAAACAAAAAATCCTTCCTCGATTATTCTTACCACCAACTACATCAAGAAATATCCGACTCTCATCCATATTTTTAGAGTTTTGTCGCTGTTGAGTGAAAGTCTCTTGTAATTGCTCCTATAATTACAATAGTTACAATGAATTAACTATATTTCATTAAATAATTAATATACAAATATAAATTTAACGTACATTGAGTTATCTGCAACAGGCATTAACAAATATCTATCATGCTTTTTTTATGGGTGTACATAAGAACTTCAGAATATGTTGGCCTCTTACCCAAGGACTTTTCCTGCATAGCCAAATAAACTAAAGTTTATAAAAAATTTAGTAGAATTTCCTATAAATTTATGACATTTACCTCCTGTGAAATGAAAAACGTATCTAAAAAACGCATCATTATCAAACATTATCATTATCCAACAATTATCAAACATTATCATTATCGAACATCATCATTATCCAACATTATCATTGTCCAACATTATCAAACATTATCATTGTCCAACATTATCAAACATTATCATTACCTCCTGTGACATAGAAATTTACATATATTAAACCATCATTATCCAATAGTATCAAACATTATTCTAAATTTTCTAAAATTCAAATACTTACCAATTTATTTGCATGCTTATGATGGCTCAAAGTTCCTCCAGTGTGCACCGTTAAACTCTCTCCATCTGAACATCTCCGTCTATTTGAAGAATTTCTCTCTGAAATGGCAGTTGCTTCAGGTGATCCCAGTATTCCTGCCAACGACCCTATATTTCTTCAGAAATAAAAGAAGGTCGTTCACCACTCTTGTGTAATTTATCAATAAATTATTTATATCTTTGACGAGCACACTTTTCCCAAACTTGATAAATGACATCATTAAATTTTGAATCCCAAAAAAATTCTTTCTGAAAAAGAACATAATTTAATTAATGTAAAATACAAAGATATGCCATTAATCTATGAAATCAGCTATTTCATCACAAATAATGCATTTTGTTTTTTTACCTCAAACTCTTGATAATAAAAATCTCTTGTCTGCAGAGAGAGATTATTCCATATATAACCCTCAATTTCTATCCTCTCTATGAACTTTGATATAATTTTTTCCGAACAAATACCTAATAGAATAAACCTGTTAATATGAACAAAATTAGATCAATTTTAAATTAGATATCTATAGCAACATATATAAACTAATGTTATCTTCTAATACAAAATTAGAACAATACTCACATATCATTGATAATCTTAATGTAAATTCTTCCATCAACTCCCTTTACGCCAAGTTCAAAGCCTCCTTCTTCATCCTCAACATCTACCGTCGGTTCATTTGTCAGTATAAATCCAAATTCTGGTGCAGGAGTAGTGTGTGCTGATATATATGGATTGTTGGATGCTTAATCACTTTATAGATTAGAAGAGCCATTGTAAGGTGATGCATGATATGGCTATTTAGAATCTGAATACAGACTTAAACCTGTAGACCCTACAGGTTGAGATGGGTACACTTGTGCACCGTCATCTTTATTCGATGTTAATTTGAGCTTGGGCGGCAACAGGTTGTTCTTTCTTTTGGGTGGCATGTTTCGTACCTGAAACTCAAATAAATATATCATTCTTTTTGTAATAGAACAATATAATTACATCATATGTAATAATAATTAATTGATGCAATAATAACATATTTGGATTATGATATAATAAAATAAAACATACTCAAATTAATCACTTTCATCACTTAATTGCACATCAAAATAATCCTCTGTTTCAGAGTATTCGGAATTCAAGTCTGGCTCATCTTCAGAATTTGGTCCATCTATGGAATCATCATCATCTCCAGATAAAAGTTCCACAAAATCATTATTTGGATCATTTAAAGGTTAATTCTCAAAATATGCATTTATTTCATAGGCGCCCATTTCTTCTTCCTGAAATGCTTCACTTTCATTTGTCTTGCTTTCTCCTTTTGACTGTCCTTCAAAAGTACCTTTTGCTTTTACTTTGCAAGCTGCCAACCAATCTGACTTATTCCGTCTTAAACAAGGATAAGGGATATAATACACCTGCGTCGCTTGAATTGCCAACACGAATGGTTCAAATTATTTAAATATTCTCCGTTGATTGATTTTAATGAGATTATATCAACTGTGCACTTTTGTTCCAACATTAGGAGTAGGATCAAACCATTCACACATAAAAAGTACACAATATTTTATCAGCAATGCGGGCTATTCAATTTAGAGCATCTCAATAATTTTTCCAAAATAATCCATTAGTTTCCCTTGAATGCAAAACCCACTATTTCCTGTTGCCACACTATACCCATAATTTTCTGTATATAATTTGTATCCATTAACGAAATAGACTGGATATGATTTAGCAGTTCACAAAGGTCCTTTCGCAAGATCACATATGAGCCTATTTTCTATTCTATTTTCAGAAGCCTACATAATTTAAAAAATGAATACTAATCAATAAATATAATAATTTGTAAGTTTAATAGTACTTTATTAAAATATTTCGCGTATTGAAAGTTAAAAACTTACATAATTTACAAACCAAAGCGGAAAGTTTCTGTTCACTTCTTTTTTGATGTCATCCTATGATTTTTCCGGCATTAGCTCACTTAACAATTACTCGTATTCACTAAAAACATTAAAAACTATCTTAGCTATAAACTCAAATCACCGAGAATAAGAACTTTACAAATTTCAATTATAACTTAAACTTACTGCAAAAAAGGATGAATTTTTTGGCAATTCAATAAAATGTAACCATGGGCAACCTCCATTTCTTTGTCTACCAACATTTTTCTTGTTGATCATTCATGTGTTCGGTTAGGATATGTAAAAATAGATAAGTTATCATCATCAATCCGTGCACCCCCATCATCATTATGAGGAACTTTTCTTTCTCGAGTGATCACATGCGGCTCAAAATAATGTGAACAAGATGTACTTACTTCCTCTACTAAATACGCATTGCATATAGAGCCTTCAACTCTGGCCTTATTTTTAACATTTTTCATCAAGTGATGCAAATTCCTATATCACAAATAGGATAATTAATTAATTTACTCATTTAATATAAATTTATGTCAGTTTTATCTCAAAAGTGTATTTAATTACCTCTGAAATGGATACATCCATCGGTATGGAACTGGACTTGCAAGTTTAGCCTCGCGTATTAAATGTATGGGTAGATGCTCCATACAATCAAAGAAGCTGGGAGGAAAAATACTCTCTAACTTGCACAAGGTAACCGGTATGTCTATTTCGAGTCTTTCCATATCAGACATTTGAATTTCAGATGAAGTTAAGCTTTTGAAAATCAAACTTAATTTTGATATAGCTTCCCAAACATTGTTTGGTAGGAGCTGCCGAAATGCAATTGGAATTAGTCTCTACATAAATACATGACAATCATGACTTTTCATTCCAAATAACTTGTACTTCCTCATATCAATACACCTTGCCAAGTTCAAAACATATCCATCTGAAAATTTAAACCTTTTCAACCATTCACACAAAATTTACTTTTGTTCCAACATTAGGAGTAGGATCAAACCATTCATACATAAAAAGTACACAACATTTTATCAACAATGCGGGGTATTCAATTTCAAATATCTCAATAATTTTGCCATAATAATCCATTAGTTCTCCTTGTATGCAAACCTTGCTATTTCCTGTTGCCATCCTATGCCCATAATTTTCTGTATGGAATTTGTATCCATTAACGAAATAGACTAGATATGATTTAACAGTTCGTAAAGGTCCTTTCGCAAGATCACATATGAGCCTATTTTCTATTATATTTTCAGAAGCCTACATAATTTAAAAAATGAATCCTAATCAATAAATATAATAATTTGTAAGTTTAACAGTACTTTATTAAAATATTCCTCATATTGGAAGTTAAAAAGTTACATAATTTGCAAACAAAGTGGAAAGCTTCTTTCCACTTCTTTTTTGATGTCATCCTATGATTTTCCCGGTATTAGCTCACTTAAAAATTCCTCATATTCACTAAAAACATTAAAAACTATCTTAGCTATAAACTCTAATCACCGAGAATAAGAACTTAACCAATTTCAATTGTAACTTAAACTTACTGCACAAAAGGTTGAATTTCTTGGCAATTCAATAAAATGTAACCATGGGCAGCCTCCATTTCTTTGTCTATCAACATTCTTCTTGTTGATCGTCTATGTGTTTGATCAGGATATGTAAAAATAGATAAGTTATCATCATCAATCCATGCACCCCCATCGTCATTACGAGGAATTTTTCTTTCTCGAGTGATCACACGCAGCTCAAAATAATGTAAACAAAATGTACTTGCTTCCTCTACTAAATACGCATTGCATATAGAGCCTTCAACTCTGGCCTTATTTTTAACATTTTTCTTCAAGTGATGCAAATTCCTACATCACAAACAGGATAATTAATTAATTTACTCATTTGATATAAATATGTCAGTTTTAACTCAAAAGTGTATTTAATTACCTCTCAAATGGATACATCCATCGATATTGAACTAGACCTGCAAGTTTAGCCCCGTGTTTTAAATGTATGGGTAGATGCTCCATAAAATCAAAGAAGCTAGGAGGACAAATACTCTCTAACTTCCATAAGGTAACCGGTATGTACATTTCTAGTCTTTCCATATCAGACATTTGAATTTCAGATGAAGTTAAGTTTTTGAAAAACAAACTTAATTTTGTTATAGATTCCCAAATATTGTTCAGTAGGAGCTCTCGAAATGCAATTGGAATTAGTCTCTGCATAAATATATGACAGTAATGACTTTTCATTCCAACTAATTTGTACTTCCTTATATCAACACACCTTGCCAAGTTCGAAACATATCCATCTGGAAATTTAAGCCTTTTCAACCATTCACACAAAATTTACTTTTGTTCCAACATTAGGAGTAGGATCAAATCATTCATACATAAAAAGTACACAACATTTTATCGACAATGCGGGGTATTCAATTTCAAGTATCTCAATAATTTTGCCAAAATAATCCATTAGTTCCCTTTGTATGCAAACCCTGCTATTTCTTGTTGCCATGCTATGCCTATCATTTTCTGTATGGAATTTGTATCCATTGATGAAGTAGATTGGATATGATTTAATAGTTTGCAGAGGTCCTTTCACAAGATCACATATGAGCCTGTTTTCTATTCTATTTTCAGAAGCCTACATAATTTAAAAAAAATGAATCCTAATCAATAAATATAATAATTTGTAAGTTTAACAGTATTTTATTAAAATATTCCTCATATTGGAAGTTAAAAACTTACATAATTTGCAAACAAAGTGGGAAGCTTCTTTCCACTTATTTTTTTATGTCATCCTATGATTTTCTCGGCATTAGCTCACTTAACAATTCCTCGTATTCACTAAAAACATTTAAAACTATCTTAGCTATAAACTCTAATCACCGAGAATAAGAACTTAACCAATTTCAATTATAACTTAAACTTACTGCACAAAAGGTTGAATTTCTTTGCAATTCAATAAAATGTAACCATGGGCAACCTCCATTTCTTTGTCTATCAACATTTTTCTTGTTGATCGTCCATGTGTTCGGTCAGTATATGTAAAAATAGATAAGTTATCATCATCAATCCGTGCACCCCCATCGTCATTACGAGGAACTTTTCTTTCTCGAATGATCACATGCGACTAAAAATAATGTGAACAAAATGCACTTGCTTCCTCTACTAAATACGCATTGCATATAGAGCCTTCAACCCTGGCCTTATTTTTAACATTTTTCTTCAAGTGATGCAAATTCCTACATCACAAATAGGATAATTAATTAATTTACTAATTTGATATAAATCCATGTCAGTTTTATTTCAAAAGTGTATTTAATTACCTCTCAAATGGATACATCTATCAGTATTGAATTGGACCTGCAAGTTTAGCCTCGTGTATCAAAATTTATGGGTAGAAGCTCCATACAATCAAAGAAGCTGGGAGAAAAAATACTCTCTAACTTGCACAAGGTAACTGGTATGTCCATTTCTATTCTTTCCATATCAGACATTTGAATTTCAGATGAAGTTAAGCTTTTGAAAAACAAACTTAATTCTGTTATAGCTTCGCAAACATTATTCGGTAGGAGCTCCCAAAATGCAATTGAAATTAGTCTCTGCATAAATACATGACAATCATGACTTTTTATTCCAAATAATTTGTACTTCCTCATATCAACACACATTGCCAAGTTCGAAACATATCCATCTGGAAATTTAAGCCTTTTCAACCATTCACACAAAATTTACTTTTGTTCCAACATTAGGAGTAGGATCAAACCATTCACACATAAAAAGTACACAACATTTTATCGGCAATGCGGGGTATTCAATTTCAAGTATCTCAATAATTTTGCCAAAATAATCCATTAGTTCCCCTTGTATGCAAACTCCACTATTTCTTGTTGCCATGCCATGCCTATAATTTTTTATATGGAATTTGTATCCATTAACGAAATAGAATGGATATGATTTAACTGTTCATAAAGGTCCTTTCGCAAGATCACATATGAGCCTATTTTCTATTCTATATTCAGAAGCCTACATAATTTAAAAAATGAATCCTAATCAATAAATATAATAATTTGTAAGTTTAACAGTAATTTATTAAAATATTCCTTGTATTGGAAGTTAAAAACTTACATAATTTGCAAACCAAAGCGGAAAGTTTCTTTCCACTTCTTTTTTTGATGTCATCTTGTGATTTTTCCGGCATTAGCTATCTTAACAATTCCTCGTATTCACTAAAAACATTAAAAACTATCTTAGCTATAAACTCTAATCACTGAGAATAAGAATTTAACCAATTTCAATTATAACTTAAACTTACCGCACAAAATGTTAAATTTCTTGGAAATTTAATAAAATGTAACCATAGGCATCCTCCATTTCTTTGTCTATCAACATTCTTCTTGTTGATCGTCCATGTGTTCGGCCAGGATATGTAAAGATAGATAAGTTATCATCATCAATCTGTGCACCCCCATCGTCATTACAAGGAACTTTTCTTTCTCGAGTGATTACATGCGGCTTAAAATAATTTGAACAAAATGTACTTGCTTTCTCTACAAAATACGCATTGCATATAGAGCCTTCAACTGTAGCCTTATTTTAAACATTTTTCTTCAAGTGATGCAAATTCCTACATCACAAATAGGATAATTAATTAATTTACTCATTTGATATAAATCTATGTCAGTTTTAACTCAAAGGTGTATTTAATTACCTCTCAATTAGATACATCCATCGGTATTGAACTGGACCTGCAAGTATAGCCTTAGTATTAAATGTATGGGTAGATGCTCCATACAATCGAAGAAGCTGGGAGGAAAAATACTCTCTAACTTGCACAAGGTAACCGGTATGTCCATTTCGAGTCTTTCCATATCAGACATTTGAATTTCAGATGAAGTTAAGCTTTTGAAAAACAAACTTAATTCTATTATAGCTTTCCAAACATTGTTCGGTAGGAGCTCCCGAAATGCAATTGGAATTATTCTCTGCATAAATACATGAAAATCATGACTTTTCATTTCAAATAATTTGTAGTTCCTCATATCAACACACCTTGCCAAGTTCGAAACATATCCATCTGGAAATTTAAGCCTTTTCAACAATTCACACAAAATTTGCTTTTGTTTTTTGTCCAAAGTGTAAGAAGCTTTTGGATATTTACCTACATTTGGATCTTTATCCAACTCACTTATTCTACAAAAAATTTTCAAATCAGCTCTTGATTTTGCATTGTCCTTTGTCCTCACTTCAATGTTCATGATTGTGTTGAAAATATTTTCAAAAATATTTTTCTCAATATGCATCACATCTAGCTTATGTCCTATCAAATTAGTTTTTCAATATGAAAAATCCCAAAATATACTCCGTTTTCTCCAATCGAAGTTATGACTTATGGTCCTATTAACCTCTTCAGCTTCAAGGTCTGTGACTTTCAGAAGCCCTAACTCATCAATCTCCCGTAATATATCTTCACCGGATTTAGTTATGGGTGGAGTTTTTGTACCATTCTATTCTTAATGAACTTTTGTTTATTGTGCCTAAATGGGTGATCTAAAGGAAGAAATTTCTTGTGATTTACCCCCGTTGGGAAGATGAAATGCATCAGAATCATTGCCAAAATAAGGGCAAGCCCATTTCCCTATTATGCTCCATCCAGACAACATAGCATAGGCAGGAAAATCACTAATAGTCCACATCAATGCTGCTTTCATCTGAAAATTTTGTTTAAGGGACACATCGTATGTTTCAACACCAAATTCCCACAGATGATTCAATTCAAATATCAATGGTTGTAAGAATATATTAATTTTATGCTTTGGTTTTTTGGTTCCTGGCACAATCACTATCAAGAACATATATGCCTCATCCATACACATCCATAAAGGTAAATTATAAGGAATAATTATGATTGGCCATGAGGAATATTGTTGCCCTGATTAACCAAAAGGTTGAAACCCATATGTGGATAATCCCAACCTAACATTTCGACTTTCTGCTGCAAACTCAGTATGTGTGTCATTGAAATGTTTCCATACGAGCGCATCTGATGGATGGGTTATACTTCCATCATTCTATTCATGTTCATTATGCCATCTCATGTGGGTTGTAGTAACATCAGAGGCATATAGTCTTTGAAGTCACGGAGTTAGCAGAAAATAATACATCCGCTTCCAAGGAACTACTTTTTGCTTCCTAGTACGTGTTCTTAGTTTGAACCTAGGTTGGCTATAGTATTTGTACTCTTCTAATTTCACATCTTCTCCCCAATACAACATACATCCCAACCTGCAACAATCTATTCGTTCAATAGGCAAACCAAGACCCCAAATAAGCTTCTTTATTTCATAAAATTTCTCAACCATTTTATGCTCAGGAGGCAATGAATCACTGTACCATGTAAGAATTTTATCTAAACTTCGTTCAGAAATATGACCTTCAGACTTTATGTTTAATATTCAGGCAATGGCAGACAAATGAGTCATTTTCTCATAGTAAGTCAAAAAATCTTTTTGCATTTGGGTTTGGTTCCTCTTCAATATTCTGCATATTTTCTTGAAATGAATAACCAGCTGCATCATAAACCATTTGTACGTAACGATTTTCATTTACATTCACATTATTTGGTCGATTTGCAGATGAATCTGCAAATCCATCTATATTTACTAGTAAATATACTTGATTACCCCTAGAGGTGCTATAAATTATTGGCTCCCCGTGCCATGTCCATTCAAAATAATTTGGAACAAACCCTTTTTTTAACAAATGTAGATGCACTTCATCAGTTGGGAGGAAACGTATATGTTTGCACTTTTTACATGGACATCTGATTTTTGGACCATCCATATATGCAGGCTGCATACTTGCATATTCAATGAATGATTGAACATCCTCGGCAAACTCAATATTAATGCAACAATCTGGCATTAATTGGCTATACATCCAAGATCTATCAACATTATTCATACTTGTGTAACTGTTATTCAAATAAGATAATTTCATAATTAGATTTATCGGTTAAAAACATCATGACATAAAATTAAGTTGCATCAAGGTACGTGGCACTCAACCATGATAACCGAGTTATCCTTTGGAAACCAGTAGCCCACAGGTCGAATTGTTTCAGCCTATATACCTTGATACAATAGTGACACAAAATAAGTTTTACAAATTAAAAGCATTATATCTAAAACATTATAATCTTAAACTAATTAATAAGGTCCTTGTTATATATATGTTCATAGTTCAAAGAGAGATATGAAGAGTTCAAGATGTGATATTCCTATTGCATGTAAGTTTATTTATACCAGAAACATCCCTAGTCATTGTAACATCCTAAAAATCATAGGTGTTCAAAAGAGTATAAGAGGTTAGTCATGGAAATATAAATGTTGATTTGTAGGAAAAAAGAAGAAATTAAATTAAAAGTTCATAAAGGATTTTATTAAATAAAATTAAAATTTAAGGACTTTTTTTAAAATAAGAAATTAAAGTCCATATAAAATGAACACATCAAGAGAAATTAAATGAAATGAAAATGAACACTAGGTACGTACCTCTCACCAAATAGTTTCACCTACTTTTAGTTACTTGAATTGCCTTAATGGAAGGAACTTTCTACCAATTTCAAGCTTTTTAATGATACAAATAGCAGCAGTAGCAGCTGCTCCTAGACAAGCAAAACCTCAAATCCGACAACTGCCATACTAAGAAGAAAAAGAATTAAAATTATAATAGATTAGTACCTCTTGAACTACTATTATATCTTCTGCTGGCAAACTCAGCATGTGTTGTTCATGAAGTTGAATAGGACTTTACAATATAATATGTAAAAGGATCTTCCGGGATAATATTTCCATTTTTCCCTTGTATTCTATCTCTTTTTCTTTTTTTTTTTTCATTTAACAAAATTTATTCTATATATTATACACCCAATTGGCACCACAGGTTATTGAAGTCCACAAAAAATGCATTTAAAAAGAAAAATCTATCACAAATCTATGCACAACCAAAAAATAAATGAATAAAATAAAATAAAATAAAATTGCAAATACATTCTCATGATATCGTTACATCATTATGTCAATATGCACTTTAAGGCGTCATATGCAAATTTAAGCAATTTCAGTAGTCCATACATTAATTAATAATACGAAACTAGAATAATTTATTCCCTAAAGTTTCAATTACCTGGTTATAAAACTTCTCTGGGTTTTCCTCCCACAGGTTGTGGATATCTAGTGCAACCTTTGCATCATAACCCACACCTGTAAATGATGCTTGCCACAATCAGTAATCAAGTTGCAAAATGAAAATTTATGATTAAAACCCTCAGGACAGATTTGAAAATTTGAAAAACAATGGGGTGACACTGAAGTATGCTGCCAAAACATACTCATCATCCATCCAGACATGTTTCTATTGGATTGCTTCAAAATAATGAATAACAAATAGCCACATGTTGGCTGACGACATTCAAGAATTTCTAGAAATAGAAACTCAAAACAAACTCTTTTATGAAATATAGGATTCTACAAATACTAATCTTGAGACAACCGATTGAAAATGCATAAGCCAACCCTTTGACAATACATGACACTTCAAGAAAAATATTTGGTCAGGAACTAAGATCCAATGTATAAAGCGGTCCAACTTCTGGTCTATTCAAAAACTTATACTAGGCATACATCCATTTATTGACCAAAGTGATCATCTAGTATCATCAAATATAAATCAAACAACTCATATGTATAGCTTTAATTATCAGAATTTTCCTACCAAGATAATTGTCCATAAATTTTGGTGACTGCAGTTGCTTACGATGATGGTTAATAATAGATACCTTCCACCGATCCAGGATTGTTACTGCAGAATGCTCAATGTGATTTAACAATGTTCAAAGGCCTCCTTGTTACTATCCTTGTTTGCTATAGCACCATTTGCTCCCACTAATACCTATTTTTTAGTGCTAATCTCATATTTAGATTCCCATATCATACAATGGTTCTAAATGTCAGCGCCCTCTTTTGTTTTGTTTCATTTTATTTTATCAATCTCAGGTCATAGCTAAAGTAATCATGATGTGTTTGCTTCTTACTATATCTGTTAAAAATAGACATGCGATTTAGATTACAAGCTTCATAATAGTACTGAATAATATTGATTTAGAGATCAGTGACACTATTTTCACTGCAATACCATGGCATTGCTCCTAATTTCATTTAGCTCATTATATTTAGAAATTAAGCCAAATTTATATATTGCATCCTTGCAATCTTAATATTGCTTATTTATGAAATTGAGAATTTATTTATAATGTAATAACTCTCAATCTCAATTTGCAGATGAAGGTCCAGTATTTAAGATACTGAGCATTTTTGCAAGCATGAATTTACTAATATTATGCCTATAATTCCAATTTATTTCATTACTTTTCTTTACTAAACGATTAAAGTCATTACTACTATGATTATCAATTTATTTCATTAAATGATCCCACGGTCACATTTTAAACTCACACAATCTACAAACCACCAAGTCCTTATTCTAATTCGCAGACACCATGATTATCAAAATTGAAGTTATGATTCACATACCTGGAAGTAACCCATAAACTGAACAAACCCACAAACCAAAAAGAAACCAACAACAATAAACTTAAATTCTAATAGACCAGATCAAAGGAGATGCTGCATAATATGAAAATATTAATTTATTAAAAACAGCTATAATAAAAATACACAAAATAATTAATTAACTAACAGGTTAATGTGACTACCCAAACTAAAAGTTAAAGTTGGAAAGAAAATATAAAGTGAAGTGCGTGTTTTAGTCAAATAATTGATGCCCCATTCTATAAGATGGATATTGAAATTCCTTTCTTTCACAACTAGAAAAGAGCTATTAATATTTTTTGTTTTTCTATCCTAACTCTACTGCTTAATGTGATTGCAAATCGACTCTTCTTAATTAATTACTTGCCAATTTCGTTTCTGTTATAATGGATTGTGTTATAAGATGTTGCATACAAAATAATTCCATAGGTTCATATCTTTTATAAGCTTTATTATATATCATTTACAATATAGGTATTCCAAGAAAAATACATGCTCATTCCAATTCCCACTATATTTAACAAAGCTTAATGATTTGTAGCATTATGGATACTTCCCCTGCATCAACAACAAAAATAGCACGTAACTGAGGGATTATATGCATTGATTTAATACTCTATCAAAACTATAGAGTTTTGGCTTGAATAATCCAGTTTAGAGTCTTGTTGTTTCTGATTTAAAAAGTTAGTTGGGGAACCATATTTTGATAAGGGACTATGCGAAATTCTTATAGATGTTTTACTTACTTCTATCTTGCATTTCATTTTCATCAAGCTTCTAGGATAGATGTTGGTTCCGAGTAAATGAGCTTTTGATAGAGCATGGTTTTGTAATTTGTTTAATGCTTGAAAACAAGCATTTGACGGGAGAATTTGTTAAATAGCCAAAATTACATATATAATTATATTTGATTTTAACCTATTTTTAGATGTTGATTTCGATTTAAATTGGAACTTTTTACTTGTTTTATGTGATTTTGACCATTATAGGATCTAATTGGTGAAATATGAGTATTTTGGATCTGATCAAAATCAATTTTGGAGGATATCTATGAGATTATGTAGGGATTAAATGACAATTATTTAGGAGTATTTGAATTGTATTCAATTTCTAATTTTATTTTTCCTTCATTATCTAGATTAGAAATATCTCCTTTAGTTTAGGATTTTCTCTATATAGGACGTTTTCTTCTCTCTAGTGGTTGTAATCAGTTTGGCAATATTTTTCTTTGCGTTTTGTTCCTGTGAGGCTAAACATTTATTTCCAGTTCAAGATTAATTTAAAGTTAAGGATGGATTATGAGATCTAATTTGTTTATTCTTATATCTTTAGTTCTTGTTATATTCATATGATTTTCTGTGATTATTGAGAAATTCCATCTTGATTGTCAATATGTTATTTGCACAACGAGACATTGTTGGTCATTTAATAGGCTAACATACAATTAGTTAATGAGATTAGATTCATAATTGTTTAATTGAATTAACACATGTGGTAAACAATATAATCTTAGGAGCATGATAATTCTCGAGTTGCATTATGGAAATTGTATAATTTAGTCTGAATGAATTTTTCTAGTAGATTTGTTGGCCAGGAATAGGTCTTTCTAGTTTTTAGTGTTATTAGTGGATTGAATCCCAACGTTTGTTTAGCTAGAGTTATTTGCTAATTAAAAATTTTATACAGCATTTTGTCTTATTTAAATCATTAATAAGGGAAGATTGGTTAAAGACCCTTGTTCAATAATTATAACTATTCTATTACATAAAATTATTGAATTATCCTTGCATGTATTATCAGTTCAAAGAACCTTCTGCAAATTAACTTGGCTAGAATTTTTTCATATTGATCTAATCTCATTTAATTATTTTATTTTATTTTATTTTATTATAAAATCTTTTTTATTTTTAATTTGTTATTTTTTATAATTTAAAAATTTGAAACTCTACTAATTCTTGTTTATTTTATCCTACTCATTACTATTACAAAAGTTAGTTTTATCAAGAGTAGAAATTTATTTCTGTTGATTTGGACAGTCATTATATAATTTTATAGAAGAAATATGAAATATTTTTATATCACAAGTTGTCCATTTCAAGACAAAACATCATCACATGGCATGGACTACTGAGTCAATCTAGATGTTCAATCTCATCTTTAATCTTCATATATATATATATATATAAGTTCAAAAAAATCCACTTTAGATTTTCTTATCTTTTGAAAAATCAAGAGGCATCTTTGGTTCAAAAATAAATCTCTCATAGACTTGCAGTTAACCTTAATAATCTCCAATTCTCATGTTCACCCTCTTACATTCATGGCATTGCTGCAAGATATTATATGAACTTAGTCTAAAAATTAATGCCACAAACACTCAATATCCCATTTTAAAATCACTCAGATAAAACCAGCTACATGCAAAATGTAATAAAAATCACAAACACAAAAACCCAATTATGAGAAATCACAAGGAAGCATGCGATGTACTAGTAGAAGAGCAGAAAATAAATGAAGAACAGAATCAAAGAATAGAAAATCAAATGAAGTAGAGACCCATTTTGTCAAGATATTAAACACAGAGAGCATAGACCACTGACCTACAATTAGATTAGATCTGAAAGAAAGATGACAGCAAAGAACTCAGCAGTCTTTGATTTTCCTCCCAAAAATAGTTATTCTTCAAACATTGATGAAGATCGGAGGGAGAGGGCAAGAAGATGGTTGGAAGAAAATAGGATAGAGAGTGTGAGAGAGAAAGGGGGATGGTAGAGGCGCAAAAATAAAAAAAAAAACGCATAAAGAGGGGCAATTTATACCTAGGGTTAGTAAAAATAGCAACGAAATAATTTTTAATTGCTAAAAAGCAACGAAAATCATTTTTCATTTCTAATTTAGCAACGAAATTTCATTTCCGCTGCTTTATTTGGATCCAAATTTATTTCACCTCTTTTGGGCCTAAATAGCAACGGAATTAGATTTTCGTTACTATTTTTCATTCCAAATTTTCCTGCTATCAAGTGCCGTCATATTTAACAACGAAAATTATTTTCCGTTGCTAATTTTTGTTGCTAAATTTTGGCGCTAAAATCTCCCCCCTTTTATTAACGGAGTACAACCATTTGTATTCCGTTGCTAATTCAATAAAACTTCAACCAATTTTAGCAACAAAATTTATTTTTCGTTGTTAAATAGCAACGAAATTGAATTTTCATTGCTAAATTAGCAACGAAATGAATTTTGTTGCTATTTTTCTTGTAGTGTAATATTTATCAATTTTATTTGAAAAATTAAGAAAAATATCATACTCACCTTCTTCAACTTATGAGATTAACTGAGTTAATCATTCCAGTATGTGCAGTAAAAAAATTACAGTAGGTTGTTTGAGTATGATATTTTTCTTAATTTTTCAAATAAAATTGATAAATATTACACTACAAGAAAAATCAGAAGAGGGAGCTTGATAGTGTTGAAGCTTCTTTTTTTTTTTCCTTAAATGTTTAGAATGAGGAGGAAGAAGACTGATATTAATATTATATTACTACTCTCTCGGTGGTCAACATGATTTGACATTTCCCTAAAAGGTTTGCATTGGGTGGCAGAGTCAAGATGAAGGACACAACATGTCATTGCATCTTCAGGTCGTGTCAAATTGTTACTAATAACGCAGCAGCATGTTGCGTCTTTAGATGTGCCTGCAGGGATTCATGTGGGTGCATAGCTTCTTCGAATGACGCAGCAAAAATAACTCCAATCCTACAAATAAAATCTGACATGTTGCAGTTTTCCAATTTGTTTTAAAAAAAAAAGCATTATTTAAAAAAAATTCCCAAAATTTATATCTTTTTAATTTTTTTATACATAAATTCTTAGTATATAATATATACACAATCTTTTTTACTTCTATCTTTGAAAAAAGAAATATGCAGATTGAACTTTGCACATGGTGAATTTTATTCTGATAGAAATCGGCAAAGAAAATATCAATTTCAGAAGCTTTAATATTTTAATATTTTTTACTGTAATACTAAAATTCGAAATAATTTATAAAAAATATTTTGAAAAAAATTCCAAGAAAATGAGAAGATCTAATAGATTGTGTTCCATATCATTTTTTACTAATCTATCGCTGTGGGTATCGGTGTGCAACAAATGTAATTGCGTATCTAAATTTTATGTAATTGTATATCGACATTTGAGCTCGTATGTAGAAGCATATCCATTAAAATATTTATTTGTAGATAAATATTTATTTACTAAAAGTTCTTGTAGTATATAATCTCAAATGCACTTCTTGTATTGATTCAAGTTAACTCGATATTTAATTCTGTCATATAAATCGATATTATTGCGTATTCTAATTTTCTATGAAAGGAAATAATTGTGTATCTGAATTTGATATCACATATAGAAACATATCGTTGAAAATGTATATTTATAGTTATATGTTTCTAAAAAATTCTTATATGATAATCTTGAATGATCTTCTCATATCTAAGTTGATTCAATATTTAATTTCATTATGCCTATATAAACTCAACTGATCATCATATTTTATATGTACTAAAGAAATGACCTCTAAAGAGATTAAGTAGAGAGATATGTTTTCAGAGTTGAAATTTTCCACTTGAAAGAATATTAGTTATTTTGAAAATCTTCCAATTATAGGTATCAAGATTGCTGTTCATGGCAATTCGAGATGCGATCATTCTATAAGAATCGTCTCCTCTAAATGTTATGCAGTAGACGATAAATAAATAAAATGCAACAAGCAATGGGTGTCATTCAACAATGCAAAGGCAGTATGAGGAAAATCTAAAATCTACAGATTCTGGTGAGTAAGAGGATGATTGTCGTAAGAGGAACATGGTTCCCTAAAGCCTGCAATGAATCTCTTATTGAAACCGACTTGGCTTCGAGTTTTGTTTAATGAAATATTATATTTTTTTGTAAGAAACACAATGAACCAAATATGCTTATAAATCTTATAGCATACATATTAAATGCGGAAAAGATAGTTACCTCCTGCCATTGTTACATCATCTCAATAAAATTTTATTTGATTTTGGCTTTGGTACTTCAAAATCCAGTGATCTCTAAATTGATAGTGTATCTTTCTAAATGGAAATCATAGTTTAGGGACTTTTTAGTCAAGTAAATGCCTTTTATATAATATCTTTCATCAAAACGCTACGACTCATAGTTATAGGTCTTTGTTGGTAATTTATGCCACATCTGTTACAAAATCATTTATGACAAGCCTTTATATAATAATATTCTCAAACTTTATTCTTTCATGGTTTTTCTTGCTTTTTTAACCATTGAATCCATCATATTTTTATGATTTTTTTGGCTTTAACCATCACATACACATTCCATAAAAGAATTAGAAATGGTTAAAAAAAACCATGAAAATGTTATGGACTTAATGGTTAAGAAAGCAATATAAACCATGAAAATGTCATCTTCTCAAGCTTTCCATATCCCACATTGGAAAGACAAAGGGAGTGGCATGGGTTTATAAGCTTGGAAGCCCATCACCTTAGCAAGACCCAATTTAGATGGATGACCCAATTGAATTTGGTTAAGGCAAATGAATTGACATGTGTTCTTTTCTCATTTGTTTATTTCAACATGTGACGTGATGGTTGACGTGGCATGCCACATCATCATTTGGGCAAGGGCTGCTGACGTGGCATGCCACATCATCATTCCGGTTAGAATCATCACTGAAAATCGGTAAACTTGACTTTTATGCAAAATGGTACTAAGACCTAAGTTCAATGACCATAAGTGAAATTGACCCTATTCAAAAAGAACACACCTTTCCTTTTAAGTTACGAAAATCATCTATAATTAAATGTGTAATGACTTTTTCGACCATTTATTTTTCAATATATAAGAGCAAACAATATGAGAGGAAATCATCTTCAATATTATTCCAAATCTTACTTTTAATTATGTTTGTGGTTAAAAATGATTGCCTCGTAATAGCTGTGGAAACTATAAGACTAAAAAGTAGAGTCACTATCCTATAAACAAATGGATAAATTTTAGACTTCCTTGTTTTTACCATCCATTGACACAAATTAGAAATAATTGATAGTTCTTTAAAACCAGAAAGTTGCTGCAAATGATCAAAATGATCAAATCAGACTCCTAATTACATGATCTGTTTGTTCATAAAAAGTCATTTAAATATGATTTTTTAACTACTAATTGGCAAATGTTATCATCAAATCAATATTCTTTCTTTTAAAATGAGCATCAAGAAATTCAAAGCACTTGTTTTAGGTTTTGCATTATGAGAAGTGCTAAATACCTTCTTTATATTAACTTCTCTTTTACCTTCTCCATCATATCATACCATATGTACATTTTATGCATTATTATAATGCATGAAATGGACATATGGTATGAAAATAATGGAGAAGATAAAAGAAAAAGGTAAATAGAGAAGGTATTTGGCACTTCTCTTTACAATATTCAAAACAAAGAAAGAGACAAAGGATGAGGATAACTTAAGAGAAAGAAAAAGAAAGAAAAGAAAAATTAAATTGGAAAAAATCATACTTTAGTCCATTTATTTTAACAATTTTACCACATTAGATACCTATAGTTTCAAAACTTCAAATTAAGCTCTTGAACTTTTCGAGAAAAACACATTAAGTTCAAAATAGACGGCACAAACAATAGTGTACCACACGCTCGATTAAAAGTCACATGTATTTTAATAGAATCCTATTATTTTTATTGTCTATTTGGATTTAATGTGTTCTAATAATAAGTTCAAGGATTCAATGTGTAGTTTTGAAAATACAGGAACGCAATGTGTAAATACGTAAAAGTTAAGGTGTAACGCCCCAAATTTTCGAGTTTGATAATAGCAATTTCTAATAAAAAGATTACAAATTTTGAGATAAGGAAAAAATAAAAATAAAAATAATTAAAAACAATAAATAAACAAAATAATAATAACACAAATAAATAATTAAAAATAAATACATGTATAAGTAAAATAATAAATAAAATAATTTAATTTTTGGGGTTTTAGAATTTGCTAGAAAAACAAAATTACTAGGATTAGGAAAAAGAATAAGAATAGCAGAGGAAAGGGAGAGTAGATTGGGAAAAAGAGAGGGAAAGAGAGCGAGTCAGGGAGGCAAACCAATGTTGATGACCTCCAAATTTCGATGCCGACATTGCATTGCGACAACTAGCGAGTCTCCTCTTTTCCTTGTTAGTCACTCCGTAAAAGCCTCGTTTACCAACCTGATTCGAAAGTTTTCTCTCCCTTCCACTGAACCTTCTTCTCCTTTTTTTTGGTCTCCTTCGGCTTCCGATGGTGGCACAAGCAGTAGTGATGAGTTTCTAAGGGCTAGGCGAATCTTTCTTGGTACACAGTTTCTTTTTACTCGCTGGCGATGATGAGATCGGTAATAGGAGAGTAAGACCTTTTGGCACTAATTCCGGCAAGACCAGGTTGTTTGGGGGCATGTGACAACCGCCAATAAGCTTCTGATGATTCGAGCTTCATCCTCATAATGATGAAGTTTCTCTAGTGAACCTTGGGTGACTAGTGAATGGCACATAAACTATAATTTATGTTAAATTGAGTCCAAATTAGAAGAGGAATGGCCCCAAGATCAATAAGTACTCCATTAAATTTACCTTTAAATTTAAATATTAAGACTTTATATGCATAATAGGATTACAAAAATTAGAAATTTCTAAGTATGCTATTAAATTGAAATAAGAAGCATAAAGTTAAAGGTTTATAAATTAAATTGTAAAGTTGATTAGCTTAATTAACTGGTGGAATTAATATTGCCTTAAGTTAAGTATGAATAAGTGCATAAATAAGTTTACGTTTGCTTAATTTTATTGTTTATGTATTTTATTAAGTTGGCAAAATTTTAAGTATAATTATATCTATGTTGGTTTGGGATTTTATTTTTGTTTATGTGAAACTAGGTTGTTATCGTGCTATGGACTAAGAATCAAATCTTTAACTTATGTAGAGTTGGTGAGAAAATCCTCCTTTAGTCATAAGTTGGCAGTAACATGATATTAGAGTTTGTTAAATTAAATAAATATTAGTAATTGAAGAAATTAGATTGTTTGAACTAAACACTTTGCAATTCATTTATACAATCTAAGTTAAATTTATCTTAAGTATTTGTTGGGCATGTCTTTGTTAATATAAAAATATTCTTAAAATTTAATAGTATACAGTTGAATGATTTAGATAAGAATATGGAGTTTGGATCTTAATGTTATGGAGTGTGAGGAATTAATGATTATTATGTTATTGATGTGGCAGAGCCATATTTATACAAGTACAATAAGAGTTTATGTTAAGCTAAAAGACTACAGACATACATATTGAATTGTAAAATAATACAGCTTAATATAAACACTAATACCCCCCATCAAACTGATGCTAATCGAGGTGTTAAACAAAATTTGTCCTATAAGAAAAGGAACCAAGGTGAAGGTAAGGATTTGGTGAAAAATGTCTCCAATTTGATCTTTAGTAGCAAGAAACCAGATCTATAATTGTCCACTTGCTATACGCTCACAAACAAAATGAAAGTTAAGTTCAATGTGCTTAGTCTAAGCATGAAAAACTAGATTTTTAGGCAAGTAGATAGTGCCAATATTTTTCACACCAAAGTGTTGGTGAAGGTGTGAACACACCAAGTTCACTGAGTAACAATTGAATCTATAAAAGTTCAGCTGTGCCATTTGCTAAAGATTTATACTCACTCTCAGTGGAGGAGCGAGTGAAAGTCGGTTGCTTCTTTGTAACGCAAGAAATGATGTTCCTCCCTAGGTACATATCATAACCATCTGTGGACCATCGATCATTTTGATCACCAACTTAGTCGTTATTGCAGAAACATTGCAAGGCAAAGGAGGAGTCTGCTAAAAAAAGAATGCCTAAGTGAATGGTGTGTGCTATGTAGCATAACAGATGCTTCAAGGCCTTCCAATGGTACTTAGTGGGTGAGTGCATAAATTGATAAAGCTGGTTTACAGCAAAGCAGATATCAGGTCTTATTGTGGTTGTATACTGGAGAGCTCTAAGAATTTGGTGATATGGTCGTCCATCTAGCAAGATAACAATTAAATTTGCACAGTGGTGGGGATGTCTCAATAGGAGTGGGATAGCCTTCAACACTGTCGAACCCATGAGTGTCTAGAAGGTCACACAAATATTTGTGTTGAGAGAGAAAGAGACCCTCTATTGTGTAGACAACCTTAATACCTAAAAAATAGGACAATGCACTAAGATCCTTGACCAAAAATTTAGCCTGCAATTTGGTAATGACACTGGTAATAATAGTTCAAGAATTACTAGTAATCAGGATGTAATCAACATAAATAAGAATAAATAAGGAAACATTACCGATTTTACAAATAAAAAAGAGTGATCAGATTTTGAAGAAACAAAACCAATGGTCCAGAAGAAATTTTTTAGTTGATCAAACCATACCGATGAGCTTGCTTGAGCCCATAGAGTGATCTATTTAACTTGCAGACATAATCAGGATGTGTGGCATCAACAAACCCATATGGTTTGTCTATATAAATAGGGACATCTATAAACCCATGTAGAAAAGCATTAGAAATATCTAACTATCTGATTGGCCAACCTTGCGCTGTAGCATAAGTAAGTACAGTTCAGATGGTGGTGGCTTTAATAATAGGGCTTATCAGCTTGTTGATGGAAGCCTTTGGAACGATCTACTATACTATCTGGGTTCCTTTTAATTCGAAAGACCCACAAAACAATCCCAAATCTAGCCTATCTAACATGGTTTCAAAAAGATCAGATGCTACCTTGTTGCTTCTTTTTTCTCTCTCCGATGAAGTTTTTCCCTATGTCACTAGGCTAATGTCTTTAGTTGAAGTCTGGAGTGCTCTTGTCAATACCTTTGGCACCATCTCTCACAATAGACAATTGCAGTTAAACATTGAATTGCAGGAACAAAAGAAAGATGATCTCTCTATTTTTTTCTACCTTCGATATGCCAAATCACTTGTTGATGAACAGGCATCTGCTGGTCGTATCATGACCACAGTTTTATTCAATGCCATTGTCTATTGCAACATTGAAAATGAGTATCATCTAATCATTACTACTTTAGATCTCAGACCTGGCCCTATTTCCTTTAATAAACTTCACAGCCACCTTTATGCTCATGAAATCTTGATCAAGAATCAACTCACCTCAAGTTTTATTTAAGAAACATCCCATATTATTTAATTATATACAAAGATCATTTACATTATTAAAATCTAATTTTACATGTGAGTTTCATGGGACAAAATGTGGACATTGGTTGGAGTTCATTAATGAAATATCACAATTCTTTACTATAAATATTTTTTTGTGACATTTTTTGTTTGTCGTCGAAAAGGCCTTTTTATAATAAGGAGAGAGGATTGTGGACTTACCTGCAGCACTCGCCCAACTACACTCATAAAAGGGTTACCTGCAAGAACAACAACAACAACAACAATGGTAATAATAACAATCACAATAATAATAAAAAAGGATAATGTAAAAAAAAAAGCAAAATGAAATGAATTAAAAAGGAAGGTAAGAATCTAGCACATATGTCAAAAATGCACTAGCGTGTACTAAATAACATACAGTCGACTCTTTATATAAAAACAAGAAAACATATTTTTGACCGTGAGTCACATGATGCATAGATATGCATCAGGAGATGCACGACCGTATTATCCTGGAGAAGGCTAGTTTTCTTTCCCTTTTAAAATAAAGTCCTTGTCAATAACAGATTTAAAAGGAAGTAATAAGGGAATATTCACTACAAGAAAATCTGCAAATAGCAACGGAAAAATAGCAGCGAAATTGATTCCGTTGCTAATTTAGCAACGAAATTTAATTTTCGTTGCTAAATTAGGTTAATTTTTTTTTTGTTTAGCAATGGAATAAAAAATGTGGTATTCTATTGCTAAAAAGAGAGGGAAATTTTAGCACCACAATATGGCCACGAAAATAGCAATGAAAATATATTATTGTTGCTAAAAATGGCGGTATTAGATGGCGGCTAAAATTTGGAACGAAATTTAGCAAAGGAAAATGAAATCCGTTGCTAAAATAGCAACGAAATATAGTTTCCATTGCTAAGTAGCAACATAATTTTATTTTCATTGCTAAATGTGGGTCAAAAAATAGCAACGAAAATTAATTCCGTTGCTAATTAGCAATTTTCGTTGGTAATTGGGTCCCAACGAAGTGAAAAAATTTTAGGTCCAAAAATAGCAAAGGAAATTTTATTCCGTTGCTAAAATAGCAACCAAAAATAAATTATGTTGCTAAAATAGCAATGGAATAATTTTTCGTTGCTATTTTACATAAGCCAGACTTACTCCAGGGACATTAAAGTTATTTAATTCTACCCTAAAATGTGGAGCGAAATATATAGTCTCATTTCTGAAAAATATATTTTTCCTTGAAACCCTAGCACCCTTTTCACTCTCTAAGCAGCAAAATTCCTCCGAAATTTGACCTTTCTCAAGTTGTCGATGTGTATGTCCGGGTCATCGGCAGGGAAGTAGGTGCGACCAGTTCTCTCACCCCTAAAATCGGTTCGCTTGGTCTTTCACCCAAAAATATCGGTGAAGACACCGCTAAAGAAATTGCCAGGGACATGAAGGAAAGAACCCTAAGGATTTACAAGAAGAGATTATCGATGGAGACGTTGAGATTTCTCTCGATTGAGATTTAGTGAGCTATTTCTTCTATTTAAAAATAGAAACTATTGTTTTTATCTTATTTGTAGCTTTTTGGATATTTAAGGATAATTTTGAGATATCAACTTTTTTTTTAGTTAATTAGATGATTTGGAATATTTTTTTTGGGCAGCTATAGTCTTGGATTCCAATTCCTTGCAATAGTTGGAATATTTTTTTAAGGCAGTAAATCCCCAAAAAGTGAGAAAGAAATCAAAAGTGAGGAAATACCCTTTTTTTCTCTCACTGACTGATAAAAATGGATCTGAGTTCTCTTTTAGCTGCTCTAATTCCTTAATGGAACTCAGTAAGTACTGCCTTCAATTCAACATCAGCATGATGCCATTATGCTCTAGCTATTTACTTTATTTTCCATAAATTAGAAGTGGATGCTGTGCTTTTCTGTTTAGTATTTGGATCAACATATTTTGTTGTCACTGCCTAAGATGTGTGGTGATGTGAAGCTAATATAGGCAATTTTTTAGTAATTATATAACCTTCTCTTCTTTCTTATTTGCTATGTGTCTTCAATTTCGAATCTAGTTGTGATTTTAGTGTAGCAAAGTGTATCGCCAGTATATATTGTTTTTGTATGTTGTGTTCACCAGTGCAACATGCCTGGATTAATGCTTAAACAATGTTTGCAGATGATAGCAGAGAGAGGCCTTGAGCTTCTATCAGCAACTTTTATTTTCAGTTTTCTTGTAAGTTCCAGTTAAACTTCTAGTTTCTTGAGGACTTTTGGCCTTTGAAATGCCATTCTTAACCACGCATCCCTTTAAAATTAAATTGTTTTTTTATTGCTTTATTATTCTCGTTTATTCAATGTCTCTTTTCAGCCTGAGTAATAAAAATTTTAGTGTTAAAAAAATGTAAAAATTGTATACAATATGACCTCATTGTAGCTAATGTCTATTGCATCCAGGTGACCTTGATACTCTATGTTGTTGGTTGTAATTTAAAAAGCTAGGGTTCTTCTCTCAAGCCTCATCTCAGTGGAAACCTAATACATGATTGGTACTTCTAAGAACATAGCTAGCTCCAGTTTTAATCCATTTATTGTAGGTTATTATAAGAATATCATTCCGCCAAATCAATTCAACCTATCTGTTTCTTATCCATGGGACATGTATATTGTTCTCAGTTCACTGCACATATTTGATAATAAAATGGGAAATAATATGCTTTCCATGCCTCCTTGATGAACATTGATGTTTGCACGATATTCACCATTTTGGCCATTTAAATGGAATGGTTAATCGCCTCTTCATCTTGTTATTTACTTGCTGAGAATTCTTTCTTTTCAATAACCTTAATGACATCATCCTCTATTGTTGTTCAACAAGTGGTTTGGTATATAACTCAATCCCAAGTTTTTGGGCATTGACCTCAAGTATGTAATTCTACTTGTAACTGTTTGGACAAGTTTCTTATTTGAAAAATATGCAGGTATCATAATTGAACATTTGTGCAATTCATTACCTGATAGATGACTTGAGTAATCAATATGTTTCAAATTGTGCTTCATCTTTATTTGCATTTTTTTAGCTGTATATTTTGAGCTAGTGCTACTCTCTTCACTATAGTTTCATTTCTTGTACTCGTAGCATGAAAATTCCGTAATACTAGTTCCCATTTGTTAACAACATACATAGGATGGTTAAATATGTGAACATTATTTTTTGTCGACTTAAGCAAAGATGTGAAAGAATTATTGCAATACTAACTGCAATGGTGTTCTCTCTTATAGATTCTTCTTTGTTAGAGCTGGAATGATGGGTTGGTTATTCATCAACTTGTCAGTTCTATCACAAAGTATTCAAGATAACAACTCGTCGGTAGTAATAGGGTGAAGTTAGCATAGGTAAGACCTGCAAGATGCATTATAACTTGCCATTTTGGAGGATGCATCTTTTGTGTCTCATCCCTTGAAATAGTTTAAATTAGTAAATACAAAACTTGTAAGCATTATTATATATCTCTGATATCTGTGCTTGTGCATTGATAGCATGATTGGATTAAAAATTTATTTAGCATTATGCAAAGGTATTGCAATTCTGCCAAAGGTGGACTTTATTTGGAAATGAGATCTCGTGTGAATTTTCTTTCTAATTAGTCAACTAGACCTAAGCTTGCATAGATGAAGTACAAATATGATTGGAATGTGGTTAAGCTGAAAATAACAAAATATTATTTTGGCATTAGCAAATCAAAAACAAGATTACAAGGCCATGCAAAGAAAAATAGGAGGTAATGTCATTGCTGCAGGAATTGATGTAAAAGAATAATCCTATTTGTCTTGAAGATGATATGACCAGGAACGTAGCTAGGCTTTTTTGAGTAGTGTTTATTGGCCCCATTTAACTAAGAAAGAAATTAAAAAAAATACTCTTATAAGTTTAACTTTTTTTTTTCTTTTTTTAACATTGCCCCACTCAACTAAGAAATAAAATTAATAAACACCCTGATAATTTTATTTTATTTTTTTACATGACCCCACTAAGAATTTATAATTTAAAGGATGTGTACTAAGACAGAGTGTTTGAATACTAATCATTGTGTTGATGTATTTCTATCTGATAAGCACAAAATTAGGAGTTCATTAATTACAAGATATTGCTCATGATGTTTGGCTTTTGTTGCTCACATCAATATGATTATTTTAAATTATTAAATAAATCCATATTTTGATTAGAAATAAGAAAAAAAGTCACGTATAACACTTGTTTTTCAGGTCTTTCTTATAGGACCGATGACCAATCTTTGAAGGATGCTTTCTCTGGTTTTGGTGATGTTGTTATTGGTAAGATTAATGTTATTCTTGGCTTTTATTTTAGATCTATGAGGGTTTTATTTACTGAATGAAGTTAGTGCGTGGGGAATTAACAACAAATATGCATTATTTGGCTAATTTGTATTTAGTGTCAACTATAATAGCTACTTGTTTTTATTTTTTCGATGGAAGTTGTGATTATGCTTGACATTTGTTATTTGGCTTGACATTTAGAGGATCTGTGGGATGACAAGGAGGATTATAAAAGGACTTAATTTATCTTCTCAATTATTTGAGATGCGTAAAGATTGCTTCTTTTTATTAAAATAAAATTTTTGTATTCAATTATTTAGAGCAACTTTGTGTTGGTTTATATATATTGTTGATTAATTTGGCTGACTTAGTAGTAAGCATTTAAACTGGCTAATGCCTTTTTTATTTGTTTATTCTTTTCTTATTTTATTTGTTCACGATTTTAAACCTCTTATCTAATTTGATGGAGGTGATAATTGTTGCTTATGTAATATATTATTTTAAATTGGCTTCACCCTACATGCAAGGATCTAATTGGTGTTGTAAAAGTTTGAAAGATAACGCTCAATGAAACTCTATCTGGTATGATACAATAGTACTAAGCAAATTGTTTGATAATATTTTTGCTGTATTCTTTGAAATTAGTTGTCATTTAATTCTATTTTTCCTGCATTGGGACTAGAATATAACTTTGTTGGTGATTTTAGCTTAATTTTTTTAGTAAATTTAACTGTCTTGAGATAGTTTTTTTTATTTGATATCCTTTTTCCTAAAATAAATTACTTTCTTTTCTCCTTCAAACGAACACTATACCGTAGCATTTTCTTTTTTAGTCTCATGCATTGCTAGAAAGAGATGACTAGAAGTTGTTTTCCATCATTGGTCATGCTTGCTATTTTCTATTTATAATGATTTAAAATTTAAGTTTGATGGTTTGCTTTTCGTTTTTGGTTTAATTGTGTAATTTGTTAAGGGGTTTTATGATGTTATATTTTGCCATTCTTACATAAGCATTTAACAGAACCTATGCATTCAGTCTTTATATATAATGAATGCTTGAATGTCATATTAGTGTATTGAATATATTAACATGTATAGTAGGAGATTCCAAAATGTTGTCCCAACAAGTGTATAAAACGCTACTTCATAATTGTTTTCATAAAGATAACGGGCAAAATTACTTTCAAAATCAAATTTATAAACCTGAACAGAATTTGCAAGATCATTGACAAATTTTTTCTACAGGGATGGTGGCTTTTGGGTAACAAGGTGGAGCTAACAAAAGTGGCTGTTATAGCAAATTGCTCTGTCTTCATTATTGGGTAACTTCTGAAAATGAATAAGTCCATCTAGGAACTTCAATATTTCTTGTTATAAATTGTTAAGTTGCACTTATCATCATCGAAACTGGACAGCTACCTGGTCTTTAGGGGAGCTAACAAGCAAAAACATGTTTTCAAAAAGAATCCAAAAGCACTAATATGGGGTAAGCCACCAAGGGTCATTGGGGAAAGCTTCTTGCTTCTGGTTATTGGTAAAGATTTTACCTAATCACTTTTTTTATTGTGAATTCATTTTTCTATGCTCATCATTATGTTGTATTATTGTTGGATTGTGTGCATGTCAGTAGAAAATTCAATTCATCTGAATGATAAGATGCACCATTCCTAAGGTTAATCTCTCTAGGAATGCATTAGCAAAATCAAATAGGTTTCCATCCCTGAAGAGTATAGTATGGTTCTATATCACAAAGACATCTTTGATATGCATGCATGTCAGATATACCATAATAAACGGTTAACAGCTCCCACTTAATGCAGTATCTCCCATCTATGACTCTCTAGTCCTTCATAGATAGTTTTTCGGTCTCATGGGAGTTCCTTGGTTGCTTTGAGTTTTAGTTTGTCAGTTAGAAGAGTGAAGCGGTAACATTGTGAATAACTGATTTATCCTTAATCATGCCATAATTGGATGAAATTAGTCATCTTTGGTGTATGGTCATCCTGTAAACTGGAAAAGAATCTTTCAGTTAGAAGTTGCATACAAGCTCACTGTTGCATTGCATATTGCCCAATATTGAATTAAATAACCCAATCTTTATCATGGATGTTTTATCTTATGCAAGGAATTTCTGTCTCATCTGATGTAATGGGAAATTATCCTCATTTGGTTATACTTGGGACTGGACTTGCATTTGGATTTCTAGTGGTAAGATTCCTTCTTTCCTGATTATTTTTAAGATATTTGAATTTTTAATATTTATGTGGTTATAACATGCTGTCATACGAAGTATTTGCTTTTTAGTTGATTCAAGTAGACATGGTTCTCTGGCATCTAACATCTTGTAACCATTATTAATTAAATTATGGAAGTTATTGTTTAAAAGGTAATTAAAAATGAAATGGTCATTAGATTATTAAATAAACTTTCATCATTTTGAGTTGTTATTTTATATTTGCTATTATGCCCTTTGTAGTATTTGTTTTTCTTCATTTTCATTACAAGGTCTTTGACTGTTGTTAGTTCTATATATGCAAGTTGATATTAAAAAATTGTAATAATTGTTAGCGACGAATTAACGACGAATATAACCGTCGTTAATTTCTATAGTGGTGGGTGAAAATAGCAACGGAAAGTTATTTCCGTTGCTAATAATAGCAACGAAAAGTTGTTTTCGTTGCTAATAATAGCAATGAAAAATGGAATTCAGTTACTAATTTTAGCAACGAAAATCCTTATTCTGTTGCTAAAATTGTCCATTTCACCGAATCAATCATTGGTTGAATTTAGCCACGAAATTTATTTTATGTTGCTAAATTTAGCAACGAAATAAATTTTTCGTTGCTAAATTTAGCAACCGTCGGATTAGCAACCAGAGTTTTCGTTGCTAATTTCCGTTGCTATTTTTGATTAGCAACAGAAATTTGACATTTTTCGTTGCTAATTTTCGTTGTTAAATTGCAATTTTCTTGTAATGATTAAATGCAAAAGAAATATGATTTTTAAAACCAGATCTCTTTGGGAAAAAGCAACCAAAATAATAATATAAGGGGATTTTACCAGAATAGCCTAATGATTTCTACCACATGGAAATATACCTTTAGAAAGAGTTTCACAACCTAAATCTAAATAGAAATAAACATACAGTGAGCGTGCAGTAAATAAAATTGATGAATAAAACTTATAACATCCAAAATAACAAATGTATAAGTTTTATATGGTTAATAAATTGAGTCGAAAAGAAGAAAGCCTTTTACATTACCTTCAATGTTCTTAATCGATTAGATTGCTGGATGTTGGATTCGTGAAACCTTCTTATATTGAGACAGTAAAATAAAATTTGAAAATATAAAGGACTAAGTGCCAAAAATGACCTTTTAAACTTTAGAAACCTTTATGACCATGAGAATACTTCCAAAATCAAAAATTTCCAACCTTTCTCAAAGTAATCATCCAATTCCTTATATAAAAACGATTGTACGGGCGTGCATAGCCATATGCATGAGTGTGTAAGCCCATAATTCAACCCACTTACCGACTCGCATCTAAAAATTTCACCAACTTTTAGGTTGCATGAGCGTGCAACTGAAGTGCTTTAGGCCACTTGCATGAAAAGCAAGATTCTTATGATGCACGACCGTACAATCCTTACACAAGGTTGTGCAAACCCAAAAATGGAAAAAAAGTAAGCAATTTGGCCAAACAATGATGATATTCTCTTCATGCATGGGTGTGCAAAGCTTAAAACTTGCTTAAATTGTCTTGTAAGCCTTCAATCTAAGATACTTCTCATTCTTCGACCCTTTGCTCTATTTGATTGCCCAAATCAAGTATGAAAACTTTTCAAAACATTTTTTGAAAAAGGGTTTCAACACAAAAGACATCACTGTCCTTGATCCACTATCTTTTAAGGAGTAGTTTTTCTCATTAGGTAACCTGACAAAAGCCTTATTAGGACCCAGTGTCTACAATTGTCCCTAACTTTAGGGAGGCTAGTATACACAGAAACCTATGCAAGCTAAAGTTCAAAGTAGGAGAGAGAGACACACACTTACCTGAGGAGGCAATCTCCCTATTGCTTCTTAAGAAGGCTTGATTAGTGGCTGACACCATCCTATGTTGTGTCCCTTGGTTCGAAGGAAATTTTGCATCTGCAGTTATACCCCGACCTAAAGGCAATTTCACTCTGTGGCTATACCTCGTAGGCAATCCTACTATGTGGTTATACCTTGAAGGTCATCCCACTTTGTGGCTATACCATGAAGGTGATCCCACTTTATGGCTGTACCATGAAGGTGATCCCACTTTGTGGCTATACCTTGATCGAAAGGCGATTTAACTCTGTGGCTATATCTTGAAGGCGATCTCATTCTGTGGCTATACCTTGAAGGAGATCCCACTATATGGTTATCCCTTGATTTAAAGGTGACCCCACTTTGTTGCTATACCTTGATTTGAAGGCGATCCCACTTTGTGGCTATACCTTGAAGGCAATCTTACTCTGTGGTTATACCTTGATTTGAAGGCAATCCCACTTTGTGGCTATACCTTGATTTGAATGTAATCCCACTTTTGTGGCTATACCTTGAAGGCAATCCCACTCTGTGGCTATACCTTGATTTGCAAAAATTTTGTATTTATGTCGAGGTGGCTTAGATCTGGAGTTAATTCACATGACCGCTTGCCCCCTACAGCAGAAAAAGTGCAGTTATAGGCAATGCTCATGAGGCTATATTGGTTGATGTTGTATCATAAGTTGTATCCTATTTGTCTTGCATTTGCAATGTTAAAAAGATTAGGTTGGAGTTTGTTGCCCCCTACATGGCTTAAGAAGACAATCATTTACAATTCCTTATTACAATATGATATGTGGATTCTGTTAAGTCCATTGCATGTTTATTATTGTTATATATGGTTTATTATTAGTCAATTATTTTTGTCCTATGATTGAAGCATTTCAAAATTGTGATTAACCTATTAGAAACAAGCAATATCACCTTGTAACATAATGCAATAAATATACTAGTAAATAAGTTGTATCAAACATGACAAGTAAGTAATAATCCAAAGATAAATTCAATAAAAAATCCTTACAATTCAAAATAAATCCCAAAAGAAAATAAATAACATCATCCCAAAACAAATATCCAAATTTACAAATATATATGAACTGTGTGTGATATCAAAGTAGGTGTAAGTGACATCATATTCTTGAAATCACTGAGAATGACATCATCTTCTTGAAATCACAGAGCCTCAATGCAGGTTGTAGTCAGTCGATCCCTCTAATGGAGAATGGGAGTAGTGTCTATGAAATGGTGGGCTTAGTGCTTGAGATGTTGATGGACCTAGCTGTGTCGGTCCCGAAGGGTGAAAAGCAATTGCTGAAAAATAGGAAAGGCTTGCGTGGTTGGCACTCAGCTATTTCTTATTGGGCCTTAACTACAAAATAGTCAGTAAAAGAAATTCCCTCCTCTCTAAATCATAGCCCCAAGACATCCTCTATCTGTTGATCAGCACTAGGCTCCTGCTTAAGATATGGCAATTGTCGCTTATCATTCGATATCTTCCGACTTGGGTAGAAGGCCACATCTATCTCCTCCAATGTCATCAATCTGATCCCATTAGGCGTGACATCATCTTCTTTGGCCATGCGCACATCACATGCTATTTCTCTGTACAAATAAATACTCTCTTTAGTTGATGGACCCATTATAACCTCCTGCATGGGCTCTACCAAAAGAAATCTAGTGACCAACCCACCTATGACTGTCACCTCACTCGGGTTACACTGTGTTTTCCTCAGGTGCTCTAAGATAGTATGACTCAAATTTGCCTATCTCTCACTCATCATGCCCTATAAACTGTAGGTCTCTACCACATTGACAGCACCAGGACTACCTATCCTCCCTATATATAAATAAAAGAGAACTCGGTACAGGTAACAAAGTAGTTGCAATCTCAACATGGTGGACTTTACTGTCCTCTACACTTATGGAACACTTGGGCGTGTAATAGTCTCCCACATCTGGAATGAAGCATACCTCTCTGGCCTGAACATGTCCTCCCCCATAAGGAATCGTAAAATCTCAGCAAAGCAGTTGTGTGTCATGGACACCAGGTGGCCCTGAATATGGTAGGTGATGACACCCTCCTCATTATTTGGGTGTCGGTGCCCTAGATAGTGAAATGTAGCCAAAATCTGCCTAGTCATCTTGGGGTAGGTCTTGTACACCCCCGTATAAAAGTGTGTCCATACCACTTATGCTATCAGGGTATCAGCCTCCTCCAGTAATCCAAGCTGGCTTAAAATTCCCTAGACAAAAACCAACTGGGTAGCATGCGAACTTCTGCCATAGTCCTATATCTAATAACCTATTCTAGCATCATCCATATAGGAAAGTAGGGATCCATATCCTACAATAGATAAAATTATATGATTAATCATAGTACATTATCTAATAGTGTCATTTTGATGTTAGTGCTTTTTATGCCTAAATTTCAGCAGCATAATGGCTTAAAAATCTAAGCCCAACCTGTACAAAATTTGTCCACAAGAAGCTATAATAACTAAGCAACACTTGGTTCATCCTAACCCACCACTGGGCATCTAGTAATCATGCCAAACTTTATAAAAGCAATGTATAAAAATTCTACATGAAGATATTAGGAATTGTCATGTTATCATATATATATATATACACACACTATCATCATTATTTTTATTGTCATTATGTTTATTTACATGCAAAATAATGTACACTAAAGATGTAATTACATTGGAATAATCCTTTCATAAGATATCAACATTATCAACATATGTATCTATATATGTGTGTGTGTATTTATTACCCTTTATTGTTCCTTTCTCACTTTATTTCATCAATTCCTCTATTCATCAACATTTTTTTATCGTCATTTTCATTCATTTTTTACTAATATTTACACATTTGTACACAATATTGCCTAAGTGAGAAAATTGGACATGTATTTTCCGCTATTTTCTTTTCTTTGTACAGAACCATGTTATATACAACAACAAAAGCAATATATCTACCATTACTATTTTCATTATCATTACATTATTATTTTATTTCTCATTCTAATTCCTAAATAAACATTTCCTATGTACACAATTTTCATTAAGCAAATCACTCAAATAACAACAATATGCACCCTAACTAAGTAAACAAGACTAAAAAAAACTAAAAGATGCAGTAACCAAACATAAAATATTTACTCAATTTTCTTTCCAAATCAAAATGAAAACTATGGACAACATTACATCACATATATATACAACAACTCCCACCATTAATCTCATAACATTATTATAATCGCATTTGATAAAAAAAAATGAGTTAGAGGACATTGAACGTGAAACATTTCCATGCATGCAAAATATTATGTGAATAGCATTTTTGCATGGGTTTTGACCCAAACTCTTGCAAAATAACCCCAATTTCTTCAAAAATAACTCTAAAAATTACAATTTTTTCAACTTATCGATCTAGCAAAATAAAATTATTTTATTTACAATTTATTTATAAGAATTTATTTTTGCACAAGTGTAATGTTAACAACCTACTTTCTATTATTATCATGCTCATCATCTATTTGTGTCTATTTTTATCCATCATTATGTACTTAATTTGCTATTATTATTTTTGTTATATACACTTTTTCTCAATTAATTATTATTATATTTTGTTATTATTTTTCTTGGTGCTCGCATACCCGTGTACGCATGCAAAACATACTCCTGAATTATTTGAATTATCTTGATAAAGAATGTGATTTTGAACTATGAGCAATCCTTGGAATGTGAAAATCAAAATGAAATCTATAAAACAATGATGTTAGAGTTGTGCATGTGATTGTTAGATTATACAGGATGAGGTGTATGACATGCAAAGCTATTTTTTATTGTTCATTTTCACCAGGTGGTAATTGGGGCATATGCATGGGCATACACTCAACTTTGCATGACCGTGCAAACCAGTATATAAATAAGGTGCTCTGAATTTTTAGCTGCTTATTGCTTCCCACTCACATTTCCTTTGCCCTTTCCACTTTTTATTTCACTCCTTCATATTACCTTAGTTTGAGTTATACTTTGTTAACAATAACTCCATTTTTTGAACAACTTGCACTGTTGCTAGATGATTATTCCACTTGGGATAATCCTATCATATACCCCTATTCCGATTTGAGATTTCTCCATAGGGTAGAGTTAGATGAGAATTTACTTATCACCTCAACACGCTATTAGGACCCTCGCTTTCATGTATTCCATTTCAATAACGTGGAAATATGCCCACTTTATGAGGAATTTGCAACTATATTGAGCGTTCCCTTCTTTCTATACACCCTTCCATTCATGCCTAATTGTGTCCCGAATTATCCACATGAGGCCGTTCACGCCCTTAGGATCCATCCTTCTAACGTAAGAGTGTTTGTTGAGCCATCTAAACCTGTGGTGCTCAACCTACTCTTTAACAGCTTGTATTATTTTTATGGCAATGAGACCTATGTTGTGGGCGTCATTCTTTTTATGTGCTTGGTCCATTACTTGTGCATCACTAATGAAGTTGGCATCTCGGGGGATTACTGAATGTTTGACATCGTCAACGGCATTCCTGAAGGACTGACCCCATTTTTACTGGTCCTGGTAGAGACCCTACTTGGATTGAATACAGTAAATGCTGACCATATTGCTTTATTCACTGGCAGTCCTCTACTGCTTCAGGTAACTAGAGTCATTTATTTAAGATAGTGTGCCCCTTGTGGATTTTCATACTAGCTTTTCTTTTGTGGGAAATGCATTTTTTTATAGATTTTCACATAACCATGTACCTAATTTTTGCCTAAAATGAACATTGAACCATTCCAGTGGCTTTTGCATTTATTTTCTTTTTTATTATTATATGTACACATTTTTTATTTCCTTTTGTTTCACACATTTTTTTTAGATTTGGCTGCAGGAAAAGCTTAGAATAGTAGCTGAACCCTTCCCCATGTCGTGGATGCATATTCCTTAAGGCTCTTTAATGCTTGTATGTGCTAGTATTAGTTAGGGATTGTGGAGGAAGGCATCATGTGGTTAAGCTCCGTAGCAGAATGAAGGGTGAGTTTTATATGCCCTTGGATTCGTATTGAGTATGTGACTTACAATGGGAACTCTGGATGGATTCCTCTTTATGGCCTTCATAGGGCTACTTTCTATGTCATTGCGCTTGACAATTTGGTTTGAGACAAGAGATTGTGCATACACATTTGAACTTTGGGGGAGGAGATCCAACTGATGCCTTCATTATAGGTTACCATTATATTTAGAGGCGCTTACCTGTGAGGACCAATATTCCTCCTATGAATATCTATGACTTTGAAACCAGGGTGGAATATTGCTCATGGGTCATAGAGGCACTAAACACCATAGCATTCTTGCTAAAATGCTAGAGCAAGAAAGGCCACAGTAGGAGTGGTGCAAATTGATTGGTTCTGTTGAGTGAAAGTTTAGTGTTGTCATTGTTTGTTTTTTTTTGGTATGTAATATATGCATAATTTGGCTGGTTGCTAGGAATTATGCTTTTTATTTCCTACTGTTGTGTTTGTATGGTTGGTGTTTTTTATGTGTTTGATGTCATTTGTTTCTTTTATAAATAAATAATATGCCTACTTTTGTGTTAACTAGAGTGTATAACTTAAATTATTTATGCATTCTCACATGATCATAGTTTGCAATGATTATAATCACTACATGACACTTAGTACAAAATAAAAATTTCATTTAATCTTGGATAATGACATCTTTAATGCATCCAACTCCTATTGTCAATTAGCCTTGGCAGGTTTTCTTGATTAGTTACTTTCTCTCAACCCTTAATTTTTTCCTAAAGCCCCTTTTTCCAATTTTTGTCTTAGTAGGGTACCCAATTTTAGCAAGGCCACCTTTTTTGAATTTTGACCCATAGGCTATTATTTCTTTTGATTTTTTTTAGCCATAAAACCTTTTTAGCCTGTCAATGTTAACTAGTTCTTTGAATTCATTCCCATCACTGTCTGTAAAAATAACTGCTCCTTTAGAAAATAATTTCTTTAGAATAAAGGGACCCTCTCAATTTGGTTTGAACTTTCCTTTATAGTTCAGTAGGCCAGGTCTCATCTGCTTAAATACCAAATCCCCCTCTTTTAAATGGTAGCCCTTAACTTTTTTCCAAAAGATCGAGCCATTCTTTTATGGTATAATTAATTATAGTAATAAGCTCTCATTCAGTTTTCATCTATCAGGTTCAACTGTGCCATCCTATGTTTTGTCCATTCCATCTCTACCAATTTAGCTTTTAGGACCAACTTTAACAAATTTAGTTCAATCTCTACTGGTAGTACTACTTCTGAGCTATATACTAGGGAGAAGGGAGTGGCTCTAGTGGAATGTGAATGGGTAACTTTTCGATCCAATCCTTGTATGTTTGCACAATCTTGGACATGATCTTTTACAAACTCTTTTTAGCGGCTTTGACTGCCCCGTTTGCCTGTGGACGGTAATGTGATGACTTATTATGATGAATTCTGTATTTCTAAAATATGTATCTAGTTTTTGCTTGGAATTGAACCCCATTGTCTAACATTATCGGGTAAGGCACCCCATACCTACAAACCAGATTTCTATCGATGAATTAAGCCATTTCTCATGCCCTCAGTCTCTTAAAAGACTCGGCTTCCACACATTTTATGAAATAGTCGATGGAAACCACGATGTACTTATGACCATTGGAGGCTATTAGATGAATTTCTCCAATGATGTCTATTTCCCAAACTGAAAAGGACCAAGATGAGGATAAATTACACAACTCTAAAATAGTAAGATTACTCAAGTGAGCATATTGTTGGCATTGATGGCACATTTTCACATATTTAGAGCACAGTGGCATCCATGGTCAACGAAAAGAACCCTTATCGCATGATTTTTCTAGCCAACATTAATCCATTCATATGGGCCCCATATATCCCTGTATGAGTTTCTTTCATGACTTTCTTTGCTTCTTTCTCGTCTAGGCACCTTAATTGAATGCCATCGACTGTTCTCTTATAGAGTATCCCGTTTACACTAATGAACTGACTAGCTAACTTGCAAATTATCTTTTGATCTTTCTTCGTAGCTTCTTCGGGCAACTTGGAATTCTCCAAATAATTTTAGACATCATAATAACATGGTTTGCCATCGGATCCATCTAAACTCATGAGCTATTCATTTTCAAAGCATGGCTTGGTTGAACTCATGATTATTACTGGCCTTATAACTATCCCATCTGGGTTGTCCCGTATAGATACTAGGGTTGCCAAGGCATCTGCCAATTGGTTCTCATCCATGGTACATGTCTGAAGGTGCATGCCTTGAACTGACCACTCAAACTCCTTAGATATTCCATATAAGGCACCAACCTTTCCTCTCTGATGGACCATTCTTCCTTCACTTGGTGGATCACTAAGGATTAATTTCCAAACACCTTGATAATCTTTGCTCCTAAGGCTACCAAGGCTTTCACCCCATATATGCAAGCTTCGTAATTAGCTTTATTGTTGGTCACTTTAAACCCTAGTTTATTGGCCAAGGGGAGTTTTTCACTAGCGAATGTGATGAGAATGACTCGCACTCTAGCTCCTTTGTTATTGGTATCCCTGTCGAAGTACATTTGCTAACTTAGATCATTATGGCACTGTCACTTTCATCTAAGAATTCGTACTTAACCTGATCCCCTTTTAGCGGGTGATTAACGAGAAATTCTGTAACTGCCCTTCCCTTGATCATCTTTCTGGTCACATGCTCCACTTCTAATTCTTGTAAGAGTAACAACCACCTTTCTATTTTCCCCAGTAGGAATGGTGCTAATTGGAGATATCTAAGAGGGTTGTGCTTGGCCATTGCTTGGATCTTGTAGGAGTAGAAGTAGTGCCTCAACTTCTTCGAGGCCTATATCATTGCCAGGAAAATCTTTTCCACATATGTATACTTGGTCTCATATGGTAGAACTTTTTGATCAAGTAGTACATGATGAATTTGGCTTTGGTATCATCCTTTTAAGCTAACATGGCTCCTACTGAACCCTATTCTATTGATATATATAGGATTAAAGGCTTTAATGGTCATGGCGGCTAGAGAATTGGGGGATGTAATAGGTATTCCTTGATGGTGTCAAAGGCCTTTTGACAATTGTCATTCCACTTGACCAGCTAATCCTTTCTAAGAAGCTTAAAAATTGGCTCATATATGGAGGTGAGCTTAGCAATGAACTGGCTGATATACTCAATCTACCCTAAGAACCCTCTGATATCTTTTTCTTTCTTTGGCACTAGCATCTCCTAAACTACTTTTACCTTGTTTGGATCCACCACTATTCCTTTTTGGCTGATGACATGCCCTAGTAATTTTCCTAATGTTACTCTAAACACACACTTCTTTGGAATGACATAGAGATTGTACTCGTTGATCTGTTGGAAAGACTTCTCTAAGGCCTTAAAATGTCCTTTCTTTGTAACCGACGTAATCATCATGTCATTAATATACACTTTGACTTCCTTATGGATCAAATCACTGAGGATCTTAGTAGCCATTTGCTGATAGGTAGTTATCATATTTTTTAGTCCAAATGGCATAACTTTATATGCATAAGTTCCCTATTCAGTAATGAAGGTTGTCTTTAGCCTATCTATTATCTTGTTTAAGATCTAATTGTACCCCGCGTACTCATCAACAAAATTGTACATCATGCATTTTATTGCACTATCGACCAATAGATCTATGTGGGGGAGTGGAAAGTCACCTTTCTAGTATACTTTGTTCAAATCTCAATAGTCTACACAAATTCATACCTTTCCATCTTTCTTGGCAGCAGAAATAACATTGGCTAGCCAAGTAAGATACTGGACCTTGACCAGGAACTTTGCTTCAATTTGCCTTTTCACTTCTTCTTTTACCTTTTTTGTCCATTATGGCTTAAGCCTTCAAAGCTTCTATTTTATTGGCTTACTATCTAGATATGTCAGAATGGCATATTTTGTAATATCTTTGTTGATCCCAAGCATGTCTTCGTAGGTCCAAGTAGAGACATTTTAATATTTTTTTAATATTCTCTCAAATTTTATTTTTTCTTCAGGAGTTATGTCGGATGCAATCAAGATCTCTTTAGGGTTATCATGGGTTTTGAGATTAAATGAAGCAGTGTTTGTTAAATTAATATCAAATATAAATGAGTCATGATTATGATCATACATGATGCAATCAGATGAGACATCGCAAAAATGAACAAAGTTATTCATCTTATTAACTTAAGCAAGAAATGGTACATCATCACAAAATAATTCAGAAATGTAAATTACATCAGCAAAAGAATCATCTTCTAGATCGAGAACGGCCGATGCAACAGTAAATGCCTTTCCTTTTTCTGATGGTGTCTTTTTCTCAAGAACCGCATCATAATACTTAACCTTCTCTTTTCCTTTAGCTTTGGTGGATGGTGACTTTGGCATCAATACCTCTCTGGGTGACCTAAATCCAAATCAGTAAGCTTGACCATAACTTTTTCATCCAAGAACCCCAGTATAGGATTGACGGCTCCAGTTGACCAATCAAAGACATCATCAAAGATCTCAATTCCAGGGACAAAGCTTTCTAAGATATAAGGAACTCTTCCTGGTTGTGGGTCAAGTTGCTTCTTAGCATCATTCTTACAATAACCCAAACCCTTCCTATCTTTCTGATCGATGGGAGCCATAGGTATATGGGTCCCTTGAGAGTCCTTTCCCAATCTAATACCTAATAGATAGTTCATTTTCTTTATCATATTAACAGCCTAAGGGCTTGTAAAATCCATTTTTTCTTTGTCAGTGCCAATTCTGCCTATATGGAACCCATTAAATGGTTGATTAGCTATGCTCAAAGTAGAGACTGAATTCTCTCTTGCTTTTTTAATAGTAACTATACTGCCTTTGTGTGGAACTCAGACCATCTGGTGCAAGGTGAAAGGGATCCCTCCCAGTTTGTGGAACTAATGTCGCCCTAGTAATGGGGTGAAATTAGTTGGTATTTGTAACATTGCAAACTTTACCTCAGTCTCAATAGGCCCTATCTTTACTATTGCCTTAAAAGTTCCAGTAGCTTGCCTCTTAGCATTTTCATAAGTCGTTATAGTAAGTCGAGACTTAGTGAGCATGGTCTCATCAATACCATAGGCTGCCATTGCTTTGAGGGGACATACATTGATTGAAGAGCCGTCATCCACTATCACACATGTAGTGTGCTTGCCATTCACTTCAGCCCTAATGTATAAAAGGTTGTTATGCTTGCGTCCTTCTAGGGGGAGGTCTACGTTAGTGAACACAATCTTCTCATCGGAATCCCCTTTCACCATTTCTAATAGTTTAGAGATATGGTGGTAGCAACCGTTGATCCACACAAAGCTTTCACTAGTTTTTACCTGTAAGAGGGCGATTGCCTTAGTAAGTCCTAGATCAAAATCTGAGCAAGTATCTTTTTAAGTTGCTTTAAGAACAGGTTATCTTTTGTGGTTTTCTCTTCTGCAAGCGTAACAAGTTCCTATTGCCTTTCAACCTCAAGCATGACTCTACCACTCCTAGTGACAACTTGAACCACTTTTTCATCTGTTGCTTCCTTCTCATCTTTATTAGTTTCCCATAAGTCCTTCAGCTCCTCTTCAACCTTAACTAAGCCCGCTTTACTATTCTTATCCCATATATCCACTAATCAAATTGATTCTTCCACTTTTGTTGACCCCTTTGCACTTAAATCTACACTGTTACCACTTTTTGGAGCCTTACAAATGATAGCCAAATACTCATTACCATACAAATATTTAAGAACATACCATTTTGGCAACTCGAACCCAACCATAAACACTAGTGGCGACATAACATTGTAAGCTTTTTCTTCTTGGCTTTTTTCTCCAGATCAAATATTTGTTGAGAATTAATCAAATCTTGGATATGATCCCTTAGGGTACGATAGTAATTAGTCTCATGCCTTGTGTACTGGTGGAAGGCATAATACTAAGCAAACCTATGTCCTGGCTGACCTTGACTCCTCACAGGCTTAAATGGCACTAATTGTAACTTCCCTTCTTTCATCAGATGACTAAGGCACCAGGACAATGACTTGCCTAACTCTGAGTAATGACGTTTGTTGATCCCTATCGTTGACACTTCAGTAGTTCTTCCATCATTACCTCTACTACTACTACCGTTACAAGCACTCCTACCAAAATCTAAACATTTGAAACCCCACTTGTTGCTACTATAACCTTCACTATTTTAACTCGCAACACTAGCTTTCTTTGCCAGATATTCTTTTTTGGCTTCAATTTCTATATCTTTCAAGGACTCCCAATCTTTTAACGCCTTCATCTTAATACCCTTCTTCAGGTAAGGACTTGCATTCTAAATGAATAGACAAATCTGATCCTACCTATCAAGCTTCCTTTTTATCTCCATTACTCTGTTCCTCCATCGAGTGAGATACTCGTGGAATGATTCCTTAGGTTTCTACTATAACAACTCTAAATCTTTCAAAGTGACTTCCATATGTGTAATACATTCATACTGCCTAAAGAACTCTTCTATTAACCTCTCCTAGTCTTCCTTGGTCATTTTATCTAAGCTGTGATACTAGTCAGCAATAGGGCCCACAAGGCTGAGACTAAAGAGATCCACCTTCTATCTCTTAGTGAGGGTAGTTCTCTTTATAAGTAAAAGGTACTGTTTGATTTGAGTCAGTGGGTCAGATGTTCCATCAAACTTCATCAAATCAGGCATCTTGAATTAACTAGGCAGAGTATCTTTATTATTTAAATTGATATCCTCAAGATTGACTCCCTTCCTAACTGACAACTGACCGGTGTCTAGCAAGCATAATAAATCGACTAGTAATATAGGGATATACAGATTAAAACCTCAAATATCGTACCCAAGGGAAACTTGTGTTTATATGAAAATTTTAGATTTTTAAAATGAAAAATGTGTGAGAGAGAAAGAAAATCCCAAAGTTATAGTGGTTTATAGATGACTAAAATAGAAATTTAAATAGTAAACCAAAGTGAACAAGCAAAAGTTAAAACAATTAAAATCAAACTTAAATGAAATCAAGTAAACAAAATAGGTAAAACACAATATTGGAGCAACTTTAACTAAAGGACTATCCACCCTAACTTATATCATAATGACTTAATTAAAAAGAGGACACAAGTGATCATAAAGAAATCATATGAAAAGGCAAGATATCTCAACATAAGAATACCATTCTTAAGCATTAAACCTTTTTTGTTTAGAATTATTTAACACTTAGCATAAAAATCTGATTTTAACCTCCTAGATGTCTATTAAATTCTTTTGCAAGTAAATTTAACTTTCATCTTTCTCAATTTTAACTTTTTTTAGTCTTGATCTATTATTACCAATACACGACTACACCTTAATTTAGAAGATAATCATGTATTAATACCAATAAAATAACCTAAGAACATGTAAGCCAATAATCATGCATAAATCAATCATCAATTATTAATTTAAATAAGTCAACAAGCAAATTATGAATAACCTAAGGTAAGAATTTGCACAAAACCAAGCAATAATCAACTTTTGTCACATTAAGTGCAAATTAAGTCATTAAAAAATAAAGTTAAGGATTCAAGTATCCTTTAGTAAAAGTAAAGAGAACTACTTGCTATTTATATTGAAAATTAAAGCAAGATTAAGAAAAAGAACCAAAAATATAGAATGTAGAAGCTCACTTAATCCACGGTTATAGAAAAACTAGAAGAAACCCACTACTTCAAGTTTTTTCTCTTTTTCAACTAAGAAAAATAACGTAAAACTAACTAAGCTAAATTTTAGGTTGAGTTGCTCTCCCCTTTTGTACAGGTGCTTTGGTGCTTTTATAGATGAGGAATCTTGCCAAACGAAGAAGTTTTGACTTTGTAAACTTCCTAAACCAAGTTGTAGAAGACTTTGTCTTAAAAAAGAAGTCTTTAAACGAAGTCTTTATTTTGTTTCCTCATTAATCACTCAAGAAAGTGATTTCATCACTCAGAAGAGTGACATTTTTGCCTTAGGAGAGTGATCTTATCACTCGGGAGAGTGATACCCTTCTGTACTTTGAACTCATGATTTTTTCAACTCTTTAGTTGAGTGACTGCTCACTCAGCCGAATGATTCTCATTACTTGAGAGAGTGATGGTCTTTTCCCTCTTATGCATAAAAGTCAGTGTTTCTTGAAATTACAACAATGCCTCTAAACTTCTTTTTTCTTCCAATTTAGTCATTTTTTTCTTCAAATTGAACTTGAAAAACACAAAAACCTTTAATTAACTCACAAAACACAAATTCTAACTAATTAAACACAAATTTAACTAAATTAAAACCAAATTGACTAAATTAACCATCTAAAACACACTAAAACTAACTTATAATTCACAATTATCAAATACCCCACACTTAGCCTTTGCTCGCTCTCGAGCAAATTTGAAAAACCAACACCCTCAAAAATAATCAAACTTTAATTAAGAATTAAATACTTCATACCCAGCTTAGCAATTAACAAAAGCACTTAACAAATTTTAACTAGATTATATTCAAACAAGACAATATAAGATAGTTTCCTTATGTGTGTTCAAGACTAAAACATTTTAAGCACTTTCAAAATCAAAACATTAATGCAAATTCTTAGTTAAGCCTTAGGATTAATGTACACCTAAGTGTACATTTAGTTTCGCACTTGAAATTGTAGAAACACTATAGGCTTCTCCTTTAGCACCGAAACCCGGGGATCATCTCCGCTATATAACTCAAAAATCAACTTAGAATCACTTCTTAATTTAGGTTGTAATGGGGTTAAGGTGATGGCTGATAAGAAATTGGTAAAGGATAATAAAAAAGAATAGCCATTCTAATTTGAATAAACCAAAACCTTCAAAATTGCAATCACTAAACACAACTCTTTCTTAAACGCATAAAGCACAACAAAAAATAAAGCCAAATTTTCTCTTTAAATGCCTTATTTGAAAGAATCCAACTATTCTTATCCTTGTAAAAACTCCACACTTAAAATTTTGCCTTAAATGCTAGCTTTTATTCTTTTTTTTTGTTTTGCACATTATTGAAGGCTAACTAGCTTTCCACTGAGAATTACATGGCATATTAGCTTAATTACTTGACTTTATTTCACAACCATTTGCTAAACACTTCAGTACACCCTTTGAAATTCCCAATTCCTTTTAATTTATTAAATTTTTAGAGTGGCTACTCTTAAAAAGGTGAGGTAAAAACTATTTAGGCTAAATGGTTACTTTCATAGGTGTAACAAAAAAATTAAGATGGCATGCCTTTAGCATGCCTTATTAGGCTTAAAGTGGCTTAAGAAGGTAAAAATGTAAACAAGGCAGGAAAATTGGTCTTTTTATGGTTAATAAGAAAAACTGTGCCTAGATCACTTTCTAAATTGAATTAGGTCACTTTTATGCTTTGAAGGGTGATGAGGAAGGTTCTAGTTCTCTAAAATTCCTTAGTTAATCATTCAATGCATTGGTTTTCTCTAAGCTCAAAAGTTGGTCTATAGTGCTTAAAAAGTAGAAACTAATAAATATTTTCCAAGTTGAATATTAACCTAGTATAAAAATTCATTAAGTAACATACTTGTTCTAATGCTAAACTAAGAGCTGACTCATGCATATTCTAAATTAAAGTTCAACTAGTTTAATTTTTAAGGATAAATCGGGCAACCAAGCCTAGTGCGAACTAAATGAAAATTTTGAACTACTTACACAACTATTATTATTACTTCTTAAAAGCTACTGAAGTTACTTCCTAGACAATGTACAAAGAAAAAGGAAAAAAAACTACTAACAACAAAACACAAGATAAAATTCATGAATAAAAATGAGGGTACGAATTTTCTACTTCCTGAACAAAATTGAACTTATCTCAAGTAAGCTCTACCCTCCTCCAAAAAGTTTGTTGTCCACAACAAATAAAACATCATCAGATTAAGGTTAAAGAAATGGAGGTGGTGTGTATCGCTTCCAAAGGTCATGAACAAATTTCTCAAAATTCTGCTTGACTTCCATGATTCTATCTTCCTTATTGTCTATATATCCCTACAACAAATCTACTCACCTATTAACTTGTTGGAATAGTATGGTTATCTAAGGTGACTCATTGGCAGCAGCTGGTTGTGCATCTACTTGATCAATTATCTAGTAAGCATCTTCTGCAGGATCATTCTCTACCGTATTTGGCTCATCTTGAAGCTTTTCAATTGGAATACCATTCGATCTTAACTACTCTTCTCTCTTTGTCCAATAGCACCAAGGTTTTATGTGCAAAATATTCATGTGCTTGAGCATAACATTATCTATGTATTCAAAATCTCCTACAAGAGCATCCTTTAAATCTGGATGGTCTATTGCCTCAGCTAAAATAGTAGCGATCCAACCTATAGAAATTTCCTTGATATTGGATAGGCACTTCTGTAACTCTTTAATTTTTTGAACTATAATGGATGCACCATTAATGGGGATACCATCAACCATACACCTTAAAAGCATGATTTCTGAGTTATTTATAGCACTTAGACCAGCTAGACAATTGAAAATGTTCTTGGATAAAAATCTATGAATCACTCTTAAAGCATGGTCTCGAAGGGCATGGACTTTGTACCGTCCAGCTTTCTATGGTTCTAGATTGAGTGGATCCTGACCCTTTCCCAATTCTCTTAATAAGTGGCATTCATCAATTCACTTAAGGCATATGTGGAAAAGATATTGGATCTACCATTACAAGTTCTCCTGGTGAGGATCCAAAGATGTTATCCTATTTTAAAGATCTCCTAGATAAAATTTTTGTCTTGGATCCTGAGAAGAGGATGATAGTTAATCAAGCACTACTCTATCCATTCATCACTGTTAAGTGAACCATGTTGCTAATTTTCTAACCACAGAAATGTTGTTGCGCTTGATATTAGTACATTATGACTTCATATTTAGTTTATCTAATCATTGGGCATTGTCTGTCTTTATCTTCTATTTACTAGCGCATGAGCTTTGGATAGTTATAGCTCTTGTTGAAGTTCAGATTTGATGATTTTCGGTCAAGAGTACTGTGTACTGGTTCTGGATTTGGTGTCGTGATTTATCTTTAATATGACTCTCCTTAATTAATGACTACTGTTAATAATGTTATTTTATTAGAGGTAGTAATTGAGCATTTGATTCATCCTATGAACACTTATCTTTTTGTGATCCACATGTTTTAGAATTCTCGAACAATGGTTTAAGTAAAATCCACTTAAAATACATTTAAGATTTTTTGCCTGCTTAATTTAATTCTAATATGTGTTTGTAATAATTTGGTTCAAGTTATTGGCATTACTTGATTAATATATATATATATATATATATATATATATATGCTTTTATCTTCTAGTTTATTTGATGGATGTGATTGGTCAAAATAAAATTATAGTTTTAAATTGTCTGTTTACTACACACTATATAAGTATATACTTGTCTGTTTATAGTTTTCTACACTCTTGAGGAGTTTGTTTATCGAATTTGAAATGCGTTTGTTTGATTGATGTTTCCACTATTTTGATGTAGGATTTTCAGATCCGTGACACGGTTAGGAACTTGCCTCATTGCCATCACATGTTTCACCAAGATTGAATAGATAATTGGCTCCTCAGGCATGCTTCTTGCCCACTCTGTAGAAGGGATCTGTAAAATGTTCTCTTTCTTTTTGCTACTGTAAATTACAAGATGAGATGTGTTCATTTTCCTATTTATATCGATTGGCATTACATTACCTTTAATCTGTTTTGTTCATCCAATTGAGTTTGAGTAGTTTGGGGTAATGCCATTGCATAACATAACATATATATATATATATATATATATATATATATATATATATATATATATATATATATATATATATATATATATATATATATATATATACTGGATTAGTGATACGTATACAATTTTTGAGTTACGGTAGCTTTATTCTTCTTCTCTTTGCTTTGTTCTTAGCTCTTCTTTTGTCAGATTTATGTATTAAAAACTGAATAATTTGAAAATATAAAAATTGTTAAACTATGCTTGGACATCAAGAACTGAATTCAACTGCAATCTGGACAAGAGCATTTAAATCCAGATTTGTTCATCCATTGGCTAAACTTTATTAATTTTATTTTCAGCTCTTGTCAAATAGATTATCGTTCTTGATTCATGAAGAAAAAAATGATGAATATAGCAAAAAGTATTGATATGTTGTTTGGCTTCTTACTGCTGGATCATTAGATTGATTTTGTACTTTTAGGCTTCATTTGCTTCCTTATAATGCTACAAAGAAAAGAAATGAAATTGCAGTAAAGTTATAGTTTTAAAAAATGCTATAAAGTAAAGTTGCAATTATAATTTTAAAAAATATTCCTGATGTTTTCATTTAATTTTTTTATTCTAATTTCTTTTTGATTATTTATCTTGAAATATGTTTGCACGTCATGTCATTGATTTTGTCTTACCACTAATTTTTGGTTTACATTGCATTGTCTTATAATCATATATTTTTGGTAGTTAATGGCTCTTTCAGGCATGCAATACCAAACTTTCTTTCCCGTTATTCATGGGTTTTTGGTATTAAAAAATTGTAATAATTTGTAGCGACGGATATGACTGTCATTAATTTTTTTTTTACTTATGGTGAATTTAGCAACGGAAAATGGTTTTTGTTGATAACTTTAGTAACGAAAATCACTATCCGTTGCTAAATTTAACCAATCACTGAATCTTGCATTGTTGAATTTTGCAACAGAATTTAATTTTCATTGTTAAATTTAGCAACGGAATCCAATTTTCGTTGCTAATTTTAGCAACATAATAAAATTTCGTTGCTAAAAATAGCAACTGTCAAATTAGCAACCGAAATTTTAGTTGCTAATTTCCGTTGCGATTTTTGATTAGTAACGAAAAATGTCAATTTTTCGTTGCTAAATTGCAATTTTTTGTAGTGTTTATAGATGACTAAAACAAAAATTTAAATAGTAAACTAAAGTGAACAAGCGAAAGTTGAAACAATTAAACTCAAACTTAAATGAAATCAAGTAAACAAAATAGGTAAAACACAATATTGGAGCAACTTTCACTAAAGGACTATCCACCCTAACTTATATCATAATGACTTAATTAAAAAGATGACATAAGTGATCGTGAAGAAATCAGATGAAAAAGGCAAGATATATCAACACAAGAATACCATTCTTAAGAATTAAACCTTTTCTATTCAGAATTATTCAACACTTAGCATAAAGATCTGATTTTAACCTCCTAGATGTCTATTAAATCTTTTGCAAGTAAATTTAACTTTCATCTATTTTCAATTTTAACTTTTCTTAGTCTTGATCTATTACTACTAATACACGACTACACCTTAATTCAGAACATAATCATGTATTAATACCAATAAATTAACTTAAGAGCTTGTAAACCAATAATCATACATAAATCAATCCTCAACTATTAATTTAAATAAGTCAACAATCAAATTATAAATAACCTAAGGTAAAAATTTGCACAAAACCAAGCAATAATCAACTTGTATGACACTAAGTACAAATGAAGTCATTACAATATAAAGTGAAGGATTCAAGTATCCTTTAGCAAAAGTAAAGAGAACTACTCGCCATTCATATTGAAAATTAAAGCATGATTAAGAAAAAGAACCAAAAACATAGAGTGTAGAAGCTCCCTTAATCCACAGTTACAGAAAAACCAGAGGAAACTCCCTACTCCAAGCTTTTTCTCTTTTTCAACTAAGAAAAATAACGTAAAACTAACTAAGATAAATTTTAGGTTAAGTTGCTCTCCCTTTTTGTTTAGGTGCTTTGGTGTTTTTAAAGATGAAGAATCTTGCCAAAAGAAAAAGTTTTACCTTTATAAACTTTATAAACCAAGTTGTTGAAGACTTCATCTTAAACAGGAAGTCTTTATCATATTTCTTCATTAATCACTCGGGAGAGTGATTTCATCACTCAAGAGAGTGACCTTTTTTCCTTGGGAGAGTGATACCCTTTTGTACTTTGAACTCTTGATTTTTTTAAATCTTTAGTTAAGTGACTGCTCACTCAGTCGAGTGATCCTCATTACTTGGGAGAGTGATGGTCTTCTACCTCTTACGTATAAAAGTTAGTGTTTCCTAAAATTATGACAATACACCTAAACTTCTATTTTTTTCATAATTTAGTCATTTTTTTCCTTCAAATTGACCTTGAAAAACACCAAAACCTTCAATTAACTCACAAAACACAAATTCTAACTAATTAAACACAAATTCAACTAAATTAAAACCAAATTGACTAAATTAACCATCTAAAACACATTAAAACTAACTTCTAATTCACAATTATCAACAACATCTAGGTCAAAGCCTCTGTCTTCTTTTCTATCTTTTTCTCCTCCTTAGGGATAAGGCTATTTAGTACTTGAGGGGCTCATAATTCCTCCTCCTTATTAGTTATAAAATAACATTTGGGACCCCTTCAAGCAACAACCCTTTCCACTCCTCGCGGAGCCACATTCCTGACATCTACTGCTAGTAGGGGTGTCATGACAGATGCAGCTAGAATCTCCCCAATAGGAGTCGATTTGTCTCAAGCAATAGCTAGCATAATAGGTTGAGCAATTGAGATCGAGGCAAAACTAGCTATGAGACTAGCAAACATTAACATTATCTTTATTTCCAAATCATCCATCCTCTTATCCTCATCTTATGAACTGAAGGAACCAACCGAGTGGGTGATCTCAGCCATGATTTCCCTTTTTGACTATTTTAAAACACTATTTATACCAGACTCAGATCCCAGTTCTAAAATCTGTCCTAATGCCAATTCTTTGGTCTATTTAAAAAACCATTTCTTAACCAAACAACCATTCGAGCCATGAAACCATTTGGGAAATGATATCTCTATTATCATTGTCAAAACGGGGTCATCAGTATGATGTATGAGCATATGCAGATGCATAATCGTCAAATGCAGCATCGACAACCACACACAAGAAGCCTCTTTACCTTATTTCTCCCACACATGTTTAAAGTCCTCTTCCTAGGTGTGCTTAATCTATGGGTCAACAAGGGACCCTGATGAATAGGTATAGTGCATGGAAAAAATTTAGCAACATAATGCCTCTCAAGAAAAGCACACAAAAAGGTTTTGATCAATGCATATTTTGGTAACCTGAATAAATAAAAAATGGGCTTACTGAGGTATAGCAACCTTTGATAAGCAGACATCTAGACTTATTCAGGTATGCTTAATACACAAGGATCCATATCATAAGCAATGTAAGATTATTATGGACATTTTAGTATAGATTTTTATATCATTACATGGGCTTTTAGTATAGATACTCAATTACAAGGCTACCCAAGCATGGTCCTTGCCAATGGGTCTAGCCCATCATAAGCATAACAACTAATCGGGTGACCATTTGACATACTAAGAGATACTAGCCGTAGGCTGGTGATTATTTCTAACACTACCCTCAGTTGAATGAACGATAAGGGAGTACTTCAAAAATGAACCAGGGTCAGAAAATTGGGATGCCTAACTTATTCTAAGGCTCTAGCATGATTCTAATGAAATTTCGAAAGGAAATAAAATTTCTTAACCAAAATTCTTTTATGTCACATAAATCAAAAGTATTTTTAGAGGGAAGTTTTGAATCCACCCTAGTAGAGTTGCCACTGTGACGTGTGCTTGTTCTTTTTGCTACCAAACTTTGCCCTCTGAAACCAAAGTATCATTAAGTTTGAGGGAATAAAGCTCTAGCCTTTAATGGTTTGGTCCCACTTTTAGGGTCTGACCAGGTTAAGGCTCCCTTGCCTAGACTGACTGATTACTTCGTGATAAGAAAAAAAACTCAACTCGGCTTGCCAAATCTTAAGCCTCGAGAGGCACGAGATGATATGTCAAGGTGTCTTTATCTTGTCATTAATAATTGATAGCCGAAAGGCATCTATTGGTCACCATAAGGCTAAATGTAAGGAGTTACCACCCAATAAAATAATAGGAAAAGGATGTTTCGACCTCGTGAGGCCAAAAACCCAGAGATGGTTCGAATCTCTACTTTTATTTTTACCTTTGATGAATGTGACATATCGACTTTTAGATTAATTGTGTTATCCCTTTTCTTACAGGAAATATTAGAACAAATATAGGATTTAAAGGCGCACCCAATCACATAAGAAAATGCTAAATCATGGCATAGGATAAAGTGGTAAATACATCCATAAATCGGACAGTTTATTGTAACCATTTTCATAAGGACTTTGGTCCTCGCATGTGGGTTATGAAGAAGCATTTCATTGTGAGTATTTGAAGAAAGGGACTTGCCAGCCTAAGTTTTATTTAGGAAATGTCCCATATTATTTAATTATATACAAGAATCATTTACATGATTAAAAGCTAATTTTTACATGTGAGTTTCTTGGGCAAAAATGTGGACATTGGTTTGAGTTCATTAATGAAATACCACAATTCTTTACTACAAATATTTTTTTGCGACATTTTCCATTTGTGGTCAAAAAGGCCTTTGTATAATAAGGAGAGAGGATTACTGACTTACCTACAACACTCAGCCAACTACACTCATAAAAGGGTTGCCTCCAATAATAATAATAATAACAACAACAACGATGACAATAACAATAATAATAAAAAAGGATAATGTATAAAAAAAGCAAATGAAATGAACTAAAAAGAGAGGCAAGAATCTAGCACATATGCTAAAAATGCACTAGCGTGCACTAGACGACATACAGTCGACTCTGTTACTTTAAAAATAAGAAAATGTATTTTAGGTCGTGCATCATATGATGCACAAATGTGCATCAAGTGATACATGGCTATATTAGCTTGGCAAAGGCTAGTTTTCTTCCCCTTTTAAAATAAAGTCCTTGTCAATAATAGATCCAAAAGGGAGCAAAAAGGGAATATTAAATACAAAAGATATAAAATTTTTAAAACCAGATCTTTTTAGGAAAAAGCAACCAAAATAATAATATAAGGGGATTTTACAAGAATAGCCTAATGATTTCTACCACATGGCAATATACCATTGAAAAGGGTTTTACAACCCAAATCTAGATAGAAATGAACATATGGTGAGCGTACGATAAATAAAATTGACAAATAAAATTTATAACATCCAAAATAACAAATGTATAAGTTTTATATGGTCAAGAAACTAAGTCAAAAAGAAAAAATCTTTTTACAGTATATTTAGTGTACTTACTCAATTAGATTGCTAGATGTCAGATTCATGAAATCTTCTTGTGTTGAAACAGTCAAAAATAATTTGAAAATATAAAGGACTAAGTGCCAAAAATGACCTTTTGAACTTTAAAAACCTTTAGAAACCTTTATGACCATGATAATACTTCCAATATCAAAATTTTCCAACCTTTTTCAAAGTGATCGGCCAATTCCTTATATAAGGAGGATTGCACGGGTATGTATAGTGATAGTTGTGAATTATAAGTATATATTTAGTATGTTTTAAGTGTTTATTTGAGTTAGTTTAGTGTTAATTTAGTTTTTTTATGTTTAAATAAGTTGAAATATGTGTTTTAAGGTTTAATTGTAAGTTTTGGTGTTTTTCAGGGCTTATTTGAAAAGAAAAAGGGCTTAATAGAAGAAAGGGGAAGTTAAAGGGGAAAATTTGTAATTTTAGGAAGAAAAAAGATTGAAATTCATGAGGGGCAGCAGAGAATCACTCGGCAGAGTGATTTCGTTACTCTCATGAGTGACCAGAGCACTCTTTAAATTGAAATTTCACTCACCTAACGACAAAAAGCCAGTTACCCAAATCTATCCCTTCTTTCTTCAATAAAGGATCACTATCGAGAGTGTCTAAGGCTACTCTCCCGAGTGAGGAAAGAGAAAGCACGAATTTAAAGTTCCTATTTGGGTAGAATTCAATTCCTATTTGGTTTTAGGAAGTTTACAAAGGCAAAACTTATTCTTTTGGCAAGATAATTCAATTATAAAAACACTAAAGCACCATAACTTAGAGGAGGCATCTTTAGTTTTAACTTAGTTTCTTTAGTTAATTTTTTATAGTAGTTTTTAGTTTAATTTTTCTTATTTTCTTAGTTTGCAATTCTCTTAAAGGTTCAAGCTTTCTACTGTTGTTCTAACAAATCATCAATAGCAAGTTTGAAGCATCATGAGTATTTTATCCCTTTATTTTAGTTTTTCTTTTGTTTTAATCATGTTTAGTAAGTAGTTTTCTTTACTTTTGCTAAGGGAAACTTGAACCCTCATACTTTTATTACGATGACTTAGTTTGAGCTTTAATTCAATGCAAGTTGATTATTTTTTAGTTCTTGAGCAACTTTTTATCTTGGATTGTATTGAGATTGATTGTTAATTTATTTGATTAATAGTTAATGATAGATTAATGTATGATCTATGATATGCATGTTCTTAGATTAGTACATTAGCATTGATGCATGATTATTTTCTAATTTAGATGTAATTATGTATTAATAAGCGTGGATTAATACTTAGACAAGTTGAACTAAGAATAGATTGGATTTAAGTTACTTAAAAAAGGATTTAATGAATATCTAGGAGTATAAAACTATATTTTTATGTTAAGTATTAAATTATTCCTAAAATGATGGTTTAATGCTTAGAATGATATTCTTGACCAAGATATCTGATGGAATATGAAATGATAGATTCATGGTAATCGTGCAGCAGAAAAACGATAAAAACAATCATACATGCCAAACAATTCCATGACAAGAATTGAAACATGCAATTTTAGGATTTTTAAAACTTGCAACTTTTGATGCCTCTTAATACTTGAATTTGGTGATGACCAGCATCTAAAATGACTTTGTCCGCCTTAGATCTTGATCACCAATGCCAAGGAACAGCCTTTTACGCCACTCCCTCTATTCTCACACACACACTTGCAAAGATGGCTTAAAATAAAGATTGCTAGCTCTCTTTTAAAGTATTGTGTAATGGCAATTGTTTGAAGCTACAAAATTTGATTTTGTACTTCTCTTAGGTTGCTATTACTACCCAAAAGCACAAGAGAATGAGGAACAATCCTTTCTCCTTGTGAAAAATTGGGCCAAAAGAATTGAGAGAGAGAGGGATGTAATTCACGCCAAAAGCAAGATGGCTAGGGTTTCACGCCAAAATGCTAGCTCACTTAGGGTTTTTATTTCTTTTTAATATATATCCTTATCTTTTGGCAAGTGTTTGATCTGAATTTTACTATCTCAAGATAATTAATTCAACTTCAATCACTTCCTAAAAATAAGTAATATATATTGATTTAAACTCCTTTGAATTTAAAATTCAAATTTGAAATAAAACACAAGACATTTAACTAAATGAAATCACTTAATATAAATAATGAGCATGTGCCGAAATTCCTTGATTTCCATCTTGGAATTCGGCCACCTCATCTATTATTTAAATGATTTAATTTAATTTAAATTCTTTTAGGCTTTAATACTCAATTAACTTAATTAATACAAGATAATTAATTAATTGAAATAAAACCTTGTGGGCTGAATTTTTCTCTCTCATAGACCAAGGTCCAATAGCAATTTTAAAACCCATTACACACATTAATTTGACTTTAATTAAAAGCCCAAATTAATGCCCAATACTTTATTTAAATATTTTAAGCCTAATGCTT